>CM035122.1:9055034-9655034 GCA_020205555.1 Panax stipuleanatus | reverse complement strand
GAGTTTTTGACGGTTGGATTAGAGGGAGGCTTCCCCACTAGTCGAGAGTTTGCCTTGTCGACCCGCAGAGTCCCGATTTTGACAGAGGGAGGCTGGGAGCTCTATTTGGGAAAGCGTGCTATTAGGAGTATTACGGGTCAAATCCGCATTCCTATTGTTCCTCCTGCTTAGCATCATTGGTCGTTGATCCTTCCACTGACAGATATTCCCATGGAGGGCATAGATGGCTTCACCCTATAAAAGGGCTCGTTCAGCCAGGAGGCCCGTTCAGCCAGGAGGCATTCAGTAGACTCGGGCCACCCAGTTCATGGCAGACATGATGCCAGGGTCTGTTATGATGATAGACTGGATAACTTTCCTCAGGGAGCCCACTCATTCAGATCAGATTGCAGAGCTGACTCGGGAGTTGGAGAGAGCTCGCTTTTTTATCAAGCACCTTGGCCGAGATCCATCAGAGGCATCTTCTTTTGGCCCATCCAGCTCAAGAGCGGGCCCCTCTTTAAGTCCATTTTCTAGCAGTTTTGCATGGGCAGATCCTCCCTTGTACTGCCCAGACATGCCTGACAACCGTAGTTTTGTGTCCACAGCGGAGATAGAGCAGGTTGATCACCTGGGCGCAGATTATCTGGATCTCTGTGGATAGCTATGGTAGCTATATTCTTTTGGTCAGCCACTATTTTGGCTATTTGGGCGGCTGTGCCATCATTTTGATAGACCACTGTTAGTAGTTGGGTGGTGGTGCCCCATTTTCCTGTATTCTTCATTTCGCTTTGTATTATCAGACAGGGATGATGCCCGTAGTAGATAGTTTATTGTATATGCTCATGATATTTCCTATCTATCGCATCATATTTATATTTGTCATCATGTATGTATTATGTCATATGTATGCATTTAAACAGATAAGTTCAGATTTGACCCCTGGATGGTCTTGTGATACGATGATACAGATGACGTTGTCTGCAGTTAGCCGTATCGAGCATCTATCACCGTCTGAGGTGGCATTATCATTGAGCTCATGGTACGAGAGTCTACCCTTCTTAGACAGAGGGACAGTTGATCAGATGTTGGGGTATTCGTTGGCCCTTGCAGACTTTCGAGTTCCATACGGGTTCGTGGATGGTCTTTTACCCTTATGGATACCCGAGAGACAGGTCTTTCGATTTGGACAACACGAGCTGACTCCGACTCTAGAGGAGTATGAGCGGCTTACTGGTTTGGCTCTGGACTTGCCGTGCGCCCGTACTGCTATTAATGATATGAGGAGACCGTTCCTGCGGATGTCAGGTCTGCGTCAGAGCGTGGTGAGGGATGAGATCATCTCTGGACGGGTGATCTCGATTGACTTCTTGATCGATCATTTTGGTGAGCTTGATAGCTATGATCGACATACTGGGGATTTTGTTGTTTCAGTAGAGGCGTGGCATCTGGCCAGCGTAGATATTCTGCTGATGTGCATCGTGGCATACGTTTACATGCCGTTACACTTGGATCACTTGGATGTGGGATTGGTAGTTGTGGTTCAGGCCCTTAGACAGGGTAGCACCATCATCTCGATGATATTGGCTGAGACGCTGAGGTCATTCACCCACTCTTGTACCCACCAGGAGGGGTTTTTCAGAGGCGGTTCGGTCTTGTTGTACATATGGCTTATGTCCCATATTCGACCGATTGGATCTTTTAGGCATCATGGGTATTATTTTTCCTATGATATAGCTATGTCCTACTCCTTCCAGCCGGCGGAGTGTACCGATGCAGAGACATGGTCGGCATTTTTGTCGGATATTGAGCATCCGTTCTCGATCTTGCCATGCTCAGGGCTAGCCTCCCCATATAGCTTCATTACTCATGCATCTGGCATAGATTATCTTCCCCTAGCGGGACTGAGGGGAGTGACCACTTACCATCCTCTAGTGGTTATGGGCCAGTTTGATCAGTTCCAGAGCCTACACCGATTTGAGGGGGCTACTGATCAAAGGATGTATGCTTCTTCTTTGTCATCTGTTGATTTGATCAGAGTATATGAGTGTTGGACTCATAGAGAGAGGGCTGATTTCTCTAGTAGCCATCCGGATCATTCTCCGGAGTACTCTGCATGGTTGGAGGCAGATATGGTAGCATTAGCAGAGGTCCATTCAGCTCTTATTGCAGATTCAGATGAGGAGGAGCCTATGGAGGATCCTGAGTCTCCTACCGAGGATGAGTTATTTATGGGCCTAACATCTGCTTTAGTTAGCGACCCACCGATTATTCCTGCAGGGACAGATCCGTCTTTGGCGGACTCACTATTCAAAATGACCTTTGAGCGAGATCAGGCTAGAACGCAGATGTTGACCGCCTTGTCAGGCAGAGATATAACTTTGGTTGAGAGAGATGAGTCTTGAGCCGCTCAAGATGCAGGATTGATTGAGTGAGAGGAGCTCCGATCTGCTAGAGATGCAGCTTTTGCGAAGAGGGATGAGATCCGCTCAGCCAGAGATGCAGCTTTTGTTGAGATCGAGGAGACTTTGATTGCTATGGACGCAGCTTTTGCGTAGAGGGATGAGGCTATAGCTTCCTGTGATTTCCACATTGCTGACAGTACTGCTCTTCGATCTTATACTCATGGCCTGGTTACCGAGATGAGTGCATATATTGATGACCACAGTGCCGCACTACAGATGACTATGGAGGTTTTGAGCCGTATGGAGGCTGAGAGTATTGCACTTGCAGCTGCTCCTCCATCTTCAGAGAGAGATGTCATGGTGGCATTACTGGCCCGCTTATCCTTGGGTCCATAGACTAGCTTTATTTTTCCTGCACAGACTAGATCAACCATTTTTGTCATGTACAGGACACTATGTATATATAAAATAGTTTTATATATCAGAGAAATATATTTTTGATTCACTTCCCTGTTTGAATATGTATTGTCATCGATAAGTGATTACCATTTCTTTCATGACTCGCTGTTGTTGATGTATCTTGAGCTTCTCTTTGCTGAACTGACAATGGAGATGTCAGAGAATATCTCAGATGGGCATGTGGGCCAGGGAGGTTTGATAGGACTTATGTTTTTGATGTCTTGGAACTGGTTTTTTTTATTGGTTTTTGTTTTTTCTGGAAGGTCAAACCACACCGTAAATGGTTGCCTACGTACTCCCGAGTTGAGGGAGATCAGGTCATTCGTAGTTCTATTTTTGTGTGAGAGAGGTTTGAAAAGTATTTGTCTTGGGTTTTGAGTTTGGTTTGATGAGTTTTGAATTTTTATTTGGTTTGACTGCACCAGAAATGGCTGCCTACGTACTTCCGGGTTGAGGGAGATCAGGTCATTCGTAGTTCTGGCTTTCTAGTGAAAAACCGAACCTGATTTGATTTGTAGGACCCAGATGCTGGCATACATGTGCTTCAGACATAGTACCTTTTCATTGTATCTGAATTGATGAGTTGGGGAAATTCGTTCCCGTCCATCTCTTGTAATTTGATAGCTCCTTCTATCAACACCTCCTTGACAATGAAAGGGCCTTCCTAATTAGGGGCGAAGTTTCCCTTGGCTTCATCTTGATTGGCCAAAACTTTCTTCAGCACCAATTTGTTTTCTTTGAATTGCCATATTCGAACCTTCTTATTGTAGGATCGAGCAATCCTTTGCTAACACAACTGCCTATGGAAAATGGCTGTAGCCCTCTTTTCATATATCAGGGACAGTTGGTGATACTGGTCTTGCAACCACCGATCTTTGTCTATCTGAGCATCGATTAACACTCGCAAGGACTCCATCTCTACTTCTATGGGAAGGACTGCTTCCATGCCATAGACCAATGAATAGGGAGTAGCCCCAGTAGAGGTGCGCATTGACGTCCTGTATGCTAACAGGGTTAGAGGCAGCAGGTCATGCCATTCTTTGTGATTGGTGGATATTTTCTGCATGATCTTTTTGATGTTCTTGTTGGCCGCTTCGACAGCCCCATTCATCTTGGGCCGATAGATGACGAAGTTGAGATGCTTGATGTGGAACTTGCTATATAGTTCTCTCATCATTTGATTGTTCAGGTTTTTGGCGTTGTCTGATATGATCACCTCCGGTTGTCTATATCGACAGACGACATTATTTTTGATGAAACCAATGATAACCTCTTTTGTGACTTTGGGAAAAGCGGCAGCTTCAACCCATTTGGTAAAGTAGTCAATCATGGTGAAGATGAATCGATGACCATTGCTGGCTTTTGGTTCCACTGGATCGATCACATCCATTCCCCATATGGAGAAAGGCCATGGTGAACTCAGGTTGTGTAGCTCATTTGGAGGAGCGTGGATGGCATTTCCATGAACTTGGCATTGAAAGTATCTCCTGACATGATCATCGCAGTCAGCTTTAAGAGAGATCCAATAATGTCCTATTCTTAATATCTTCTTAGCCAGTAGATGACCGCTTATATGTGGACCACAGACTCTACCGTGAACTTCATCCATCAGTCTTTGGGCTTGATCTTTATCAAGGCATCTTAATTGGCCTATTCCAGCATCTCTTTTATAGAGTGCATCTCCGCTTAGATAGAACTTCATAGCCATCTTGTGAATCCGCTTTCGCTTGGATTGGCTTACCCCAGCGGGTGTAGATCCATCTTGTAGATATTCCTTGATGTCTTGATACCAAGGCTGATTGACAGGAAGCATTTCATCTGATACCTCTCTAATGTAATTCCCATATGTTGGGGCTTTCTGAATTGTGAATTTAATGCAAGGAATCTTATTCCTATCGGATATGCGGATTAATGAAGCCAACGTTGCCAATGCATCAACAAAAGTCATTCCTACCCCGAGGAATATGGCTGAAGGTTATGTCTTCAAACTCCAAGGATATTTTGATGACCTGCCGATGATAGGGCAGCAAATGCAGTTCTTTGGTGTGATATGCCCCAGTGGTTTGTCTGATGACCAACTCAGAGTCTCCAAAGACTAGTAAATTTTTGACACCCATGGATTGGGCTAGTTTCAACCCCATTATACATCCTTCATACTTGACTGTGTTGTTGGTGTTGCCAAATTAAAGTTTGGTAGCCACAGGATATTGTTTTCCTATACCAGAGATAAGGACTGTCCTAGCTCTGGCACCTTCCATGTTTACTGTTCCATCGAAATATATTTTCTATGGTTGAACTGTATTCTCTTGCTAGAGTTGTTGAATTATCATGATTCCATCATCTGGGAAATAAGTCTCCAGGGGCTCAAACCCTCCTGAAGGTGCTTCAGCTAATTGATCTGCAATGCCTTGACCCTTAATTGACTTCTGAGTCACGTAAACAATGTCAAGCTGTTATAGGATCAACTGCTATTTGGACAGTCGACAATTTAACATTGGCTTGTTGAATACATATTTCAGGGGATCTATACGGGATATGAGGTAGGTAGTGTGCTCATAGAGGTAGTACTGTAACCTCATTGTGGCCTACGCTAATGCAAAACATGTTTTCTGGATCAGAGTGTATTTCTATTCACCACTACTGAATCTTTTGCTGATGTAGTAAATGGCTCTTTCTTTGCTACTATCATCCTCCTGTCCTAGCATGCAGCCCATTGCATTGGCATTGACGGACAGGTACATAAACAAGGGAACTCCATCCCTGGGAGGGACCAAAACAGGTCCTTCAACCAGCTGTTTCTTGATGGCAAGGAAGGCTTGCTGACAATCCTCGTTCCATTTGGTGGAGGAATTCTTCCTTAGTAGTTTGAATATGGGTTCACAGGTTGCTGTAAGCTGGGAAATGAATCGGTTTATGAAGTTAATTCTCCCCAGAAACCCACGTATCTCCTTCTCTGGTCGAGGTATTGGCATCTCAATGATGGCTTTGATCTTGGCATTGTCTAGCTCGATGCCTCGATTACTCACTAAGAATTCTAGTAGCTTGCCTGCTTTGACGCCAAAAGCATATTTGGCGGGATTTAACTTAAGGTTGTACTTACGCAACCTGTTGAATAGCTTCCTGAGATGATCAATGTGATCATCCTCCCTCCGGGATTTGATGATGTTGTCCACATAAACCTCTATTTCCTTGTGCTTCATATCATGAAACAGGGCCATCATGGCTCGCTGATAGGTGGCTCCAGCATTGATGAGGCCGAAGGATAGTCGCCTATAGTAGAAGGTTCCCAGGGAGTGATGAAAGCTGTTTTCTCCTGGTCCTCTTCAGCAACCATGATTTGATGGTAACCAGTAAAGCAATCTACAAAGGAATACATGAAGTATTGCGCCGTATTGTCTATCAAGATGTGGATGAAAGGTACCAGGAAATTGTCCTTGAGGCAGGCTTTATTCAAATCCTGGTAATCCACGTATACTCGTACCTTCCCTCCGGGCTTAGGCACGAGGACTATGTTTGAAAGCCATTCTGGGTATGTTGATACCATGATGATTCCGGCTATGAATTGTTTAACAACATCTTCTTTGACTTTCAGACTCCATCAGGTTTTAATCGCCTGAGATTTTGTTTGACCGTCTTGAATCCCACTTTGATGGGCATTCGATGGATGACAATGTCAGTGGACAGACCAATCATGTCTTTATGTGACCATGCAAACACATCCTGGAACTGTGTTAGGAGTTTGATCAGGTCGGCTTTTTGGTCTTGGGTGAGGTCTATGCCTATCTGGATTTCTTTGATGTTTTTAGAGGTTCCTATGTTGATAGTGGTGGTTTGGTCGAGGTTTGGTTTGGGTTTGTCTTCGACCCATTCTTTGATCTCCTTGGGCACCTCATAGTCATCTTCCTCCTCTTGATCAATATCCATTAAGTCGAAGTTCAGTTCTACATCAAAGTTGTAGTCACTTTGACAGGTTAGCATCTCATCAGCAGAGACAAACACATCCAATGCTTGAGTCTCTTTTCAACTGAGGCAAGGGACGCTGCTCCAGTTATCTAAGATCAGATCCTCATGAACTAGGAGGATCAAGGATTGGTGATCATCCGCTTTGTCTCGGATGATGACTAAAACATCCTTCGAAATAGGGCCAGGGTTTTTCTTCGAACTACCTCCTTTTTTCTTCTTGATGAGAGGAATTTGAATCTGATCCTCGTCGTCGCTGTCTGGGATCTCATCATTCATACCCTCGTAGTTTAGGATGACCCGCATATTATCGAATGGGTCTCGTCCTTCATACATGATCTTTTCTTTTCCCTTTTCGCTGTCCGCCTCAGGCTTGAGGGCTTTTCTTTCATTGATAGGTATGATTGGAGGAAACAGCATAACTAATACCACAGTAGGGATCTTCCTCACTGGTTTCACCAATCCGGCACCCGTAAGGTTTGACAGCAAAATTGTGGAAGCACGAGCCTTAGGATGCTTGTATGGGTTCCTACGGCTTGATCCGGATGAATATCCCAATCCGGCTCTCCAGTCTGGCTCGGGATTTATACTGGACTCTTGATACCTTGCTGATTCTTTCCTAACCCTTTTCCAGGTTGAAAAACCAAAGATATCATCTCTTGGCCCACTGTCATTACCTCGGCGAAGACCTTTGGCTTCAAGGCTGGTGCTACGATAGGTGGATACTACGTATCATTCACCTCCAGGGCTTGAAAACTTGCAGGTTAAATCCCTGAATCCAGGATAATCACTGGCATGTCTCCCTGTATGCAGACAGGGTATTCTGGTTTGGCATTGACCGTGATTAGGTTGCCATTGATAATATCATAATATATTTGAGCTGTTGATGGAGGGTGGATGGCACTGCCCCTGCCATATGGATCCATGGCCTTCCCAACAGCAAATTGTATTTAGTGGCGATGTTGAGCACTTGAAAGGACACATAGAAAGTGTGTGGGCCAATTTCCAATGGAAGCTCTATCTCTCCCATAGCTTGTCGGCGAGACCCATCGAAAGCCCGGATGACCACATGACTGGTTTTGATTTGGTTTGGGTTGATCTTTATTCTTTCCAAGGTATCGTAGGGACAGATGTTGAGGGATGATCCTCCATCTATGAGCACACCTCCGATCACATACCCGGAAGACATCACAGCTATGTGCAGGGACTTATGATGACCGTTCCTTCTGCAAGGATATCAACATCCGTGAAAGAAATCACATTGCTGTTGAAAATGTGTTCTACCACATGACGGAATTTCTCGGCATCCACGGTATGTGGCAGATGGGCCTCTTCTAGTACTTTCACTAGAATGTTGAGATGAACCACCAATGATAGGATCAAGTCTAGGATGGGCATTTGCTTGGGTGCGTCTTTCAAGAATTGAACCACTTTGATTTTATTGTGTCCCATTTTGTTGAGGAACTCTTCGATTTTCTCATCATCCACCTTTGCTTTAGCTTTGATGACTGGTTTGATCACCCACTGAGGCAGGTACAATGGATTGTCCTTTGGTACGACGACAATGTTGTTTGAAGTGGAACCTTCATCATTTTCGTAGTTCCATGGGACCCTCTTCAGACTAATAACTGGATACTGAGGTCTGAAGGGCAAGATTAAAGGCTTGGGTGCGGCCACCTTCACAGGTTTTGTATTTCTTGGACCCCTTTCCCTGGTAGTACTAAGGGTGTGATGGCTGGCTCATTGTCACAGGAGATGACAGCTACTGTATCCTGATTCCATATAGTGGGGATCCAGAGGGTATCTTCATCTGGGAGGTTGAGAACTTGATTTCCCCTTATCAATTCACCGCTCTCAATTATGTTTTGAATCAGGTTACGAATTGCCCAGCAATCCTCAGTATCATGGCCGGGTGAATTGGAGTGGTACTGACATATTTGGTCAGGCTTGAATTTTCTGGATCGAGGGTTCAATGGAGGTAATAAGTTTGAAACCATTCCCTCGTTGATTAGTATCTGGAGAATTTCCTCCATCGACTGGTTTAAGTTGGTGAAGTTCCTTTGAAATAGGAATTTCCTATCAGTTTGGACAGTTTCTTATTCGCTCACCTTGTTGGTCCAGGTTTCATGCTCATGAGACCGGCTATGATCCCCCATGATATTGATCTCCGGTGTGAGAGGATGATCAATATCAGACTGGTTGGCCCGTTTTATCATCTTCCTAGTGATCTGATGCTAATAAATGACCAGTTCTGCTAATCGTTCGATTTGTTCCTTGATAGATTTTATTTCTTGCTCTATCAGGAACCTCTTTTCTGAGACTTCCCAATTGTTTGGGGAATTATTGCTGGATGGAGTTGATTCTCCCACATAACGGACGTACTTGGATTCTTCTCCACTTCTGGTGCTGATCATATTGACATTCTCCTCTTTATGTTGTGGAAGAGGATTGTCCTGCACATGCAGTTGCTCAGGCTTTGTTACTACAATCTCCCCATTTTCAATCAAGTCTTGGATTTTGTGCTTGAGAGACCAACAGTCTTGGGTGTCATGGCCCGGAGATCCAGAATGGTAGGCACACTTCTTGCTTGGATCAAAATTTCTTCCACCGGTATTGGCAGGTGGAAGGAATTGGACAATCTTCTTCTGTGTCATCAACAATTTTAGCACATTTTCGAGTGAATCCCCTAGAGGGGTGAAATTTCTTCGATGCTTGACCTCCATATTTTTATGGAATGGAGGGTTTGAAGGCTGTGTTAGAGTTTGAAAAGGGGTGTAGTTCCTCTTTTGAATAGGCATACTATTTGACTCGCCTCTTTGATTCTGTCCTTGTAACACTAAGGACACTTCATCTTTTTTCTTATGTACACTCCGGGGATTACTCCCGTAATTTTCGGACTGGATATGTTCAGCAACAGCTTTGAGGGCGGTCAGATCTTTTATCTTTCCGGATTTAAGCCCCATTTATGCCATTTCACTGTGTTTAATCATTTCAGAGAATGGTTTTCCTATACCTGCTAGGACCCTCTCGTAATACGGAGCTTCTTGAATGTCGATGAAGGTCATGACTATCTCAGACTCAGTTATGGCTGGGGTGACTTGTGCTTCAACCCGTCTCCATCTTTGGGCATACTCTCTAAATGATTCAGTGTTCTTTTTCTTGATCTTGGTTATCTAGTATCTGTCTAGAGCCAGCTGAGATTGGAAGCTGTACTGACTGAGGAACGCATGGGCCAACTCTTCCCAACTGTGAATTTTAGAGTTGTCCAGACGGGCATACCAGGCTCTGGCCTCTCCAGTTAGACTCTTTTGGAATAACTGCATTCGAAGCTTCTCGTCCTCTGCATAGGATCTGAGTTCTCCAATGAATACTTTTAGGTGGGTATAGGGATCTCCCAATCCATCGTATTTCTCAAAATTAGGAGTTCTAAATTTTTCGGGATAGCGAGCCCCGGGGAAAATACAGAGGTCGAAGTAATTAACACTGCCGAATGCCCAGTCCCTTTGATAGACCGGAGAGTTTCTTCCATGTGCTGCACTTTCTTCAGAATGTCACTAGCTTCATGTTCTTTGTTGAGGGTGGTGATTTCAAGAGTTTTATTGGTTGTGTCCTAGTTTTGTGGTCCAGGAATCTGAGTCTCTGTCTTTTTGGTCTCTTGACTGCCAGCACTAACACCAGGTGTTCCCGGTTCTGTGTAAGTTTGGTCTTGCTTCCCTTTAAGGGCCTTGCTTTGTTCTCTCAAAAAATTGGCCAATTCAGCTATCTGATTTTTTAGTCCTTCAAACTCTTCCCTAGATACATGGGTGGATTCTGGTTGAGCACTCGAAGTCATGTTCGTGGATGGACGCAGTGCTTTCTTAGACTTAGATCTAGTGACAAGACCAATTTTTCACCTACAACAAAACGTAGGCATGTCAATTTCCTGAGGTAGGTAGGGATAGGATGCATGTTATGATGTGGTTTTTAATCTTATCCTGCAAAACAGAGTTCAGTTGTTTTGATGACAGGGTGACAAGATGTATTTACATTGGAATTGGAAACTAGACATTGAATTGAAAGAGGAATGCATAAAGAAGCTTTCCGTCGGATTTGGTTAATCAGAGGCTGACCTATCTTAGGCTACTTTCGCGGCTTTTTGGTATGAAGGTCCCCAGATCATCGCAATTTACTAGAGGGGAAATTAATCCGATCTTTCAACTAGAGCGAATCTGGGTGGTGCATTTTTATGAGCCCCAGAGACTAAGCCGTCCCCAGAGACATTACTTATTACCGACGGGTTTTACCTTCTTGTGAGAGGAATCACACAATATACATTCACATACATCGTGCCTCACCGTTATGCATATGATGACATGTGTGCGAAGCACTACTATGGGTGCGAAGCACTAAAAAGCAGGAAAACATTCGTCATTCAATGTAAAGACGAAGCATTCACACATACGTAGTTTTGAAAGGGAAATTTTTGAAAAGATTTGAACGCGTCCTATGCCCTCTATTGTCCCCAGCAGAGTTGCCACCTGTCGACGTCGAAAAAAAATCTGCGGGTCGAGTCACAACCCAGATCTTTCTCGCTTCCTAAGTTATCTCTACCCTTACTCTTTTTATTGGGAAAAAGGTTTTGAAGGGCCAACATGTATCATGTCGACGGTTGAATGTTTTACAGAGTCGCCAGCTAGTAGATTGGAAATGGTTGTACCAACTCAACCGAGTTTGTTTGAAAGAGGACTAATTGCTGGACACTGTCGAAACTTGATCTTTAAAACCGAAGTTTTGAGTTTGGGGGCTTTGTTAAGTGTGGGAAAGGTGTTAGGCACCCCACAACTCCCGTGTAAACACGGTACCTCATCTTTTCAATATTTCCTTTAAAAAAACTGAAATGTGTGTGTGTGCTATTTTAAAAATTGGGACTATGTTTGTTTTGAAAGCATTTGACAGGCGTCGTTGAACCTATATACAAAGGGTTTGATTTGATTTGCAAAAATCTTTGATTTGATTTGTAAAAGTATTTAAGTTGTTTTGCAAAAGCTTTTCTTTTGATTGAAGCGATGTTTTGAAAGCAGTTATCAAACCCTGAAGCATATCAATACTTTCAATTTTATCTTTTCAGCCTTAAGGCTCAATTTAAATGGTGATTGTCGGGCTGCGAAGCATCCTCGACCACAACATATATACAAGTGTCGTTCTCCTCATGGGCATTATAGCCATCGGAGGGACTCTGACACGGCAAATTATATTTTCACTATGTTGAGACCTTAAATTCGGATAACCATTTTAAGGACTTTTGTATGTACATTCCTACAGAAAAACTGGCAGGGTACATTCATAAAGTGGAGTTTGTCCATCGTGGGAATCAGATTCTAATCAGTTTGATCATGAATCTCACGATTCCTAGGCTCACATACGAGTAGCCAATAAACCAGCACAGTTCAAATTTGTACAGAAAAACATATATATCTTAAATGTCGCCAGAATCGAGGATTCATTCAGTAAATCCTAGTTTGCACCTGGCCGAAGTGTCTCGTTCCCACTAGATAGCGATCTAAGGGACGCGAGATAGCTTTTGTAACTGAAACTAGAAAAAAGCTAGATTTAAATTAATCTTAGCCATTCTAGCTTCTCGATTAAGTCGTCTGGACATATTTTGAACCGTTTGAAAGCTAGAGTTAGCGAGATTTAAATAAATCTAGTTCGCCCGCAGATATGTAAGTGCCGATTCATAAAAAATGAATATTTAAAGCAACAATTTAATAAAAGCGAGTAAAGCAATATATATACAGTTATATATATATATATATATAAAAGCTGTAAAGGGCGATGGGTTTTCACACCTGTGCCCAGACTGGAATTGAAATATATATATAAACAGTAAAGAGCCATAGGGTGATCCAGGCTTGACATAATGTAAATATGTACATGAAAATAGTAAAAAGGGCGATAGGTTTTCAAGTCTGTGCCCGGACTGAAATTGAAATATATATATATATATATATATATATATATATACAAAAAATTAGTCAACCAAAACTGGGAAGAGAACCTAGTGGTGGTGAAGGCTGCTTATATATGCATATTTATATATAAAAGCAGTAAAAAGGCCACAGAATAATCCAGGCCGAACAGAAATGTAAATGTACATAAAAGTAGTCAACTAGTGATTGGGAAGATAACCCCGTAATGGTGAAGGGTGCAAAAATAGTATAGAGGCAACAGAATGATCTAGGCCGGACTGAAATATAAATATATATATATTGACAGAAATGTAGTCAACCAAGATTGGGAAGAGAACCTAGTGGTGGTGAAAATTGCTTATATATGCATAAATATATATAAAAGCAGTAAACTACCTCGGATTTAACATTCGGGCTTGACAGAATTGAAAAGTTAGTATATATACAGTTAAATATATACAAAAAAGTCAAACCCGGACTGGAAAGATAACAAAGTCCGATGAGGTTGCTCAAAACGAAGATTCAAGTATGTCGAAGATGCTGGAAGCGACGGATCGTCAATCCGAGTTATAGAAATGCCAGAAAATGCGTTTATGCACAAAAATATACCAAAAGTTGACGAAAACAATCACGAAACTAAGTTCCGGACATATTTAGAAAATAAAACTTGATAAGTAAGTGTATAAAAATGCAAAGAATTAGTATTGACTTGTTGATCGTAAAAATACTCACAATGGACTGCTACACGGGCTTTTTGCCAAATCGTAGGCTTTAAACGTCCAAATCTACTGGTTATTTTCTGATATGTGGTAGTATGTGGGTATATCTACGTGTTAGAGTGAAAAAATTTGGGTTTAGAATACTTGAAACTGACTGAAAATCAAACAGGCACAGGTTCGGAGCGTTTTTTAATTATGAAAATGAGGGGGGGGGGGTGCCCTCATATATATAGGCCAGGGAGCCTCCACCCTACCTGCTGCTGCCTCAGGTAGAGGTGCGGCTCCCCTGGTGGGGCCCACGTATCCGGTTCAATCATCTCGAAGTACGTGCACTTCGAGCAACGCGAGGTCGAAGTCGAAACTTTCTAACTTTTGATCGGAGCGTCCGTTTAAGGCGTGCTGTACCTTTCTGGAAAGCCCTCGCCGAGAGTGTCACAATGACATGGGATAAAACATTTTCCGGGTCCAAGAAGACGGATTCATAACTAGGTCTTTGATTCCCCACAGTTTGTCCGTTGAGCTGTCTTACGCTGTTTGCACTCGGGATCATCGTTATAGTTCATTTTGACCTTGGTGGCATCAATTAGGTTTGATTTTGACCAAGTCAGCTTAGGTTTGATAAAATAACCGTTTTGCCCCTCCCAGGGTTGCCCTTAGTGTCGGCATGGCCTTCGGTTGACTTCCTGGGGTTGTTTCCAAGACTTGGATCCCAATCGAGTCTGTTTGTCCTCAGTGTTGTCTCTGAGGCTGAATTGGTCATTCCAGGTTTTCCTCTGGAGATGTTTTGAGGCTTCAGGTTTGTTCCCAAAGTTGACCTGACTTCCTGGATTGAGACCGGGGATGATCTGTACCTCCCGAGTTGAGACGGGGGCTGACCTATACTTTCTGGGTTGAGATCCGGGTTGACTTGTACCTCCCAAGTTGAGATCGGGTCTGACCTGTACTTCCCGGCTTGAGACCGGGGCTGACCTGTACTTCCCGCGTTGAGACTGAGGTTGATTTGATGACCTGATATTTAGATCGAGGTTGAACTGATGGCCCGATATTGAGATCGAGGTTGATTTAACGGCCCGATATTGAGATCGGGGTTGAACTGATTGCCCGATATTGAGATCAGGGTTGATCTGAAGGCCCGATTTGAGATCGGGGTTGAATTGGCTGTTTAATTTGAGATCGGGGTTGATTTGATGGCCCGATTTCAGATCGAGGTTGATTTGACGGCCTTATTTAAGATCAGGGTTGATTTAATGGCTTGATTTGTGATCGGGGTTGATTTGACGGTCCGATTTGAGACCGGGGTTGATTTGACGACCCGATATTGAGATCGGGGTTGATCTGATGGCCCGATATTGAGATCGGGATTGATTTGACGGCCCGATTTGAGATTGGGGTTGATTTGAAAGCCTGATATTGAGATCAGGATTGAACTGACGGCCCGATATTGAGATCGGGGTTGATTTGACGGCCCAATTTGAGATTGGGGTTGATTTGATGGCCCGATTTGAGATCGGAGTTGATTTGACGGCCCGATTTGAGATCGGAGTTGATTTGACGGCCCGATTTGAGATCGGGGTTGATTTGATGGCCATATATTGAGATCGGTATTGAACTGACGGGCCGATATTGAGATCGGGGTTAATTTGATGGCCCGATATTGAGATCGGGATTGATCTGATAAGACAATTTGCCCTCCTACTGGGTTAGTAACAGGGAAAGAAAATTTTGAATGTCTATAACCATTACGATTTTTAGTTTTAAAGTTAGTTAACTAAATTTTAATCACTAATATATAAGTTAGAATTTATTTTATAATATTAATTAACTAAAGATCTTCTATATAAAATAGAATTGGTAACTGAAATTTAATTATAATATTATTTTTTATATATAATATGTTTATTAATAGTAATTAGTATTTACTCATATAATAAGTTACTTTAATATTTTTCAGGATCATAAATAGACTCCTAAAATGTAGGGTAGAACTACAATACAACATTTTTGTCTTTTTTATTATATATATAGAGTAGTACTCTTTAGCGCACACTATGTGTATGCAATTTAAAACTCATAAGATAATTAATTTTATGTAAATTATTGTGTCATTTATTTTAGATAGATAAAGTTTGTTTGATTACTAGTGTTTACAACATTTGCGGTGATAGAATTTGAAACTCCAAACGTAGTTTACCACTTTTGATATGTTGGATTTCAGTCTGAAACTCTATGTTTCTAGGTTAAATAAACTGTATAAGTTGCTATTAGACAAACAAAAGTTTGAAGTACAATAAAAGAGTTAAAATATGTACATTATGAATTGAGCTTTTTTGTTAATGTTATCTTGCTTGATTTAAATTTTAAATTCTTTAGACATTTAGTTCATTTGTTATTTTTTTTCTAGCTATAATATTTTATTTCATACAAAAATTACTCTTGTCATTTAAACTATTTTTTAAGTGTTATAATTTAGATTATATTTTTGAAAAGAAATAGTTAAACTTAAAGTTGTTTGATTATTTGGCGTTGTGATCCATAACCAATCATCAATCAATCAATAATCAAATATAACAAAAGAAAGACAAAATCATTTTTAGTGTTCCTAAGTCAACTCAATAGTCCAAATAATTTTTTTGGTGATTCAATAGTTTTTTTTTGTGATTCAGCAACCTAAGTTTTTTTAATTTTTAATTTTTGCGTGTCATAAATATATATTTATAATGACTTTTCAAATTTATACACCAAATACATTGTATGAATTCATTATGTTGGAAAATAAGAATGATTAAACTATTGAGCTTTGTTTGCAAGGATTATAATTAATTGGATTATAATCCCAAGACTATTATGCTATTTTATAATTTCTAGACTAATAGTCACAAGTTTAAATTTGACAACAAATAAGACACTTTTGATTAATGTTCATATCTCAAGTATAATTCTTGCAAACAAATATAACATTGGTGTATCAAGTGTCACGTGACTTCACTAAAATTATCTCAACTCGTGTTTTTGCGCGAGAAATTAACCTTGTGTATATATAAAGCTATGGGCTCGTTTCTACTTCTAATCCATTTTTTTTGAAATTATTAGCAAAAAACATTGTCTTTTGGTAATTTATTCTGTTACATATTTTTTTTTCCATATGTTTCTACTTTAATTAATGAAAAAAAGTTGGCCGACATTGTTTGATAAATATACTTAAATGTTACTTATATTTTATTTTATGGAAAAGGTAAAGTTTCAAATTTTATTGTTAATAAAATTTGATACCTAGACCTTATTAGAGTTTAAATGACTCCTTGTATTGTCATTTGAAGAAACAACTTATTTGAGTTTTCATTTTTTTGATGTCAACTGGATTTTACTTGCACTTTTTTCGAAGCAAAAAATTGTTACCAAACACCATTTTTCTAAAAAATTGAAGTAGATATACAAAAATTTGGAAGAATAAACAGTTATGAAACGGTACTTAATAAGACTATTGGTATTGTTGCTCTGGTTTACAACAATGGTTCAACAATACTGTAGACACTCGAAATTTCGTTTTCTTATTACTAATCTTGCAAGGCAAAATCGTCTTTTCAACCCCGATCCTAATACCGGGATGTCAGATCAACCCAGGTCCTAATACCGGGATGCTAGTTCAATCCCGGTCTCAATACCGGGCCAACAGCTCAACCTCGGTCCCAATACCGGGAACTCAGCTCAACTCGGTCTCAATACTATGACATTAGTTCATCCCCGGTCTCAATACCAGGCCATCAGTTCAACCCCGGTCCTAATACCGGGATGCCAGTTCAACCCCGATCCTAATACCGGGATGCCAGTTCAACCCCGGTCTCAATATCGGGCCATCAGCTCAACCCCGGTCTTAATACCGGGACATCAGTTCATCCCCGGTCTCAATACCGGGACATCAGCTCAACCTCGGTCTCAATACTGGGCCGTCAGTTCAACCCCGGTCCTAATACCGAGATGCCAGTTCATCCCCGGTCTCAATACCGGGACCTCAGGACATCCTCGATCTCAATACTGAGATATCAATTCAGCCCTGGTCACAACCCGGGAGGTACAGTTAAGCCCTGATCACAACCAGGAGATCCAATTCAGCCCCAGAGATAACCCTAGGAAGCCAATTCAACCTTCAGAGACAAACTCGAAGCATCACATCATCCCCGAAGTCAACCTTGGGAGGACCATGTCAGCCTCATAGACGACCCTGAGGACAAACATAATCGACTGGGAGCCAAACCTCAGGTGAACAACCCTAGGAAGACAGCCGAAGACCGTGCCAGCACAGTAAACAACCCTAGAGGGGCAAAATGGTCATTTTACCAACTTAAAACTGATTCGATCAAAATTAATTCGGTCAAAACCAAGTCGAATTGATGCCATCAACGTTAGAAAGAACCATAAAATTGATCCCGAGTGAAAACAGTGCAAGACAGCTCAACGGACAAACTGCGGGGAATCGAAAAGGTTTTATCCCATGTCATTGCGACACTCTCGGCGAGGGCCTTCCGAAAAGGTATAGCATGCCTCAAACGGACGCTCCGATAAAAAGTTAGAAAGTTTCGAATTTGACATCGCATTGCTCGGAGTACACGCACTTCGATGCAACTGGGCCCACCACCTCTACCTGCCACGTGGAGCCGCGGGTAGAGTGGAAGCAGCCGCAGATAGAGCTGTTTCTACCTGGTCAATATATATGAGTGCACCCCCAACTCATTTGATAATTCAGAAACGCTCCGAACCCTTGCTTGTTTAGTTTTCCAGCTATTTTCTTGTCTTCCAAACCCAATTTTTTGCACTCTAACACGTAGATATAACCACATACTATCACATATCAGAAAATAACCAGTAGATTTGGACGTTTAAAGCCTACAATTTGGCAAAAAACCCGTGTAGCAGTCCATTGTGAGTATTTTTATAATCAGAAAGTTATTATTACTTATTCACACTTTTATACACTTGCATATCAAATTTCGTTTTGTAAATATGCCCGAAACTCAGTTCCGTGGTCGTTTTTGTTAACTTTTGGTACATTTTAGTACCTAAACGCATTTTCTGGCATTTCTACAACTCGGATTGACGATCCGTCGCTTCCAGCGGCTTTTATATACTTGAATCTTCGTGTTGAGCAACTTCATCGGACTGGGTTATCTTCCCAGTCCGGGTTTGGTTTTTTTTTTTTTGTATATATTTAACTGTATATACTAATTTTTCAATTCTATCAAGCCCGGATGTCAAATCCGCTGTAGTTTACTGCTTTTATATATATATATATATATATGTATATATGCATATATAAGCAACATTTACCACACCGGATTATCTTTTCAGTCTTGGTTTGACTACTTTTCTGTCTATATTTAACTATATATATATATATATATTTATATTTCAGTTTGGCCTGGATCATTCTGTGGCCTTTTTACTATTTTTGGCACCATTCACCATTATTGGGTTATCTTTCCAGTCCTGGTTTGACTATTTTTCTGTCTATATTTAAGTATAAATATATATATTTACATTCCAGTTTTGCCTGGATCATTCTGTGGCCTTTTTACTATTTTTGGCACCATTTACCATTACTGAGTTATCTTTCCAGTCCTAGTTTGACTATTTTTCAGTCTATATTTATATTTTTGTTCGGGCCTCGGAGTGAAAATCCACCGCCCTTTACTGTTTTTATATATTTCAATTCCGTCCAGCCTAGATCATACCGTGGCTTTTATACTGTTTTTTATAAATATATATATTTACTTTCCAGTCCGAACACCGGCGTGAAAACTCATCGCCTTTTACAGCTTTCATATATATAATTATATATATTGCTTTACTCATTTTTATTAAATTGCTTTAAGTATTCATTTGATATGAATCGGAACAGACATTTCTGAGGGCAAACTAGATTTATTTAAATCTCTCCAACTCTAGCTTTTAAATGGTTCAAAATAGGTCCAGACAGAACCGGAAAGCTAGAATGGCTGAGATTTATTTAAATCTAGTATTTTTCTAGTTTCAGTTATAAAAGCAACCTCGCGGCCCTTAGATCGCTATATAGTGGGAACGAGACGCTTCGGCCATGTGCGAACCAGGATTTACTGAATGAATCCTTGGTTCTGGCGATATTTGGATATCTTTTCTGTACAAATTTGAGCTGTGCAGGTTTATTGGCCTCCCTATGTAAGCCTAGGAATCGTGGGATTCATGATCCAATTGATCAGAATCTGATTCCCACGATGGAGAAACTTCACTTTACAAATTTACCCTGCCAGTTTTTCTATAAAAATATACATACAAAAAGACCTTAAAACGGTTATCCGGATTTAAGGTCTCAACATAGTGAAAATGTGGTTTGTCGCGTCAGAGTCACTCTGATGGCTATCATGCCCATGAGGAGACCGACACTTGAATATATTTTTGTGGTCGAGGATGCTTCGCAACCCGACAATCACCATTCAAATTGAGCCAAAAGGCTGAAAAGATAAAACTGAAGTATCAATATGCTTCAATTCCTATGTTAGCGTAGGGGTTTGAAAAACTGCTTTCAAAACATCATTTTAACAATCTTATCGAAAAGAAAAGCTTTTGCAAATCAAATCAAACGCTTTTGCAAATCAAATCAAAGACTTTTTGCAAATCAAATCAAACCCTTCGTATATAGGTTCAACGATGTATAGACATGCTTTCAATCAAACATAGGCCCAATTTTCTTCCAGCATTCACACACACACATTGCAGATTTTACAAGGAAATATTGAAAAGATGTCGTACCGTGTTTACACGAAAGTTGTGGGGTGCCTAAAACCTTCCCCACACTTAACTAAGCCTCCGAACTCAAACTTTGTTTTCAAAGATCAAGTTTCGACAGTGTCTAGCAATTGAGCCTCTTTCAAACAAAACTCGGTTGAGTTGGTACAACCATTTCAAATCTATCAACTGGCGACTCTGTAAAACGTTCAATCGTCGACATGATACATGTTAGCCTTTTCCTAAAATATCCTTCAAAACCTTTTCACAAATAAAAAAGAGTAAGGGTAGAGATAACTTAGGAAGAGAGAAAGATCCGGGTTGTGGCCCGACCTACGAATTTTTTCCCGACGTCGACAAGTGGCGACTTTGCTAGGGATTTTAGAGGGCTTAGGCCGCATTCGAATCTTTTCAAACATTTCCCTTTCATATCTGTGTATGTGTGGAATGCTGCGTCTTTACATTGAATGAATGCGTGAATGCTGTCTCTTTACATTGATTGAATGTGAATGAATGCTTTTCTGCTTTTTTAGTGCTTCGAACCCATATTAGTGCTTCGCACCCATGTTATCATATGCATAACGGTGAGACACGATGTATGTGAATGTATGTTATGTGATTCCTCCTCCGGAAGGCAAACCAGTCGGTGATAAGTAATGTATCTGGGGACGGCTAAGTTTCTGGGGCTCATGAAAATGCACCACCCAGATTCGCTCCAGTTGAAAGATCGGATTAATTTCCTTTTAGTAGATTGCGATGATCTGGGGACCTTTATGCCAAAAAGCCGCAAGAGTAGCCTAAGATAGGTCAGCCTTTGATTAACCAAATCGAAGGGAAGCTTCTTCATGCCTTCCTCTTTCAATTCAATGTCAAGTTTTTAATTCCAATGTAAATGTCATAATGTACATTCCATGTCTTGTAAATCATGTCATGTTATCTTGTCATCAAAACAACTGACCTCTGTTTTGCAGGATAAAAATTTAAAAACCCCTAAACATGACGCATTGCATAACATATAAATGGTTAGTTTCTATCAAGACTAAAATACCTACCCCTCTTGTAGGTAAGAGTGGTCTTATTACGAGATCATAATCTAAAAAGGCACAAAGCCTGTCCACCGACATGGCTGAAAGTGGCCAACACGAGTCAGGTTTCGTATCTCGAAAAGAGTTTGAGGGACTTAAAAATCAAATAGCAGAGTTGGCTATCCTCCTAAGAGAACAAAGTAAAAGCACTTAGGGCCAGACAATGCCCAATCAAACCAAGTCCTCCTCACATGGTGGCAATCAAAGTGCTAACAAAAAGGGAAAATACAGATCCCTGATTCTCAATCCAATAAAAGAACCAACAAAACCCCTGAAATCACAAATCTTAGGGAAGATCGGGAAACTGGCGATATCCGAAGGAAAGTCCGATAAATGGAAGAAACCATCCGTTCAATAAAAGGAACTGAAAACCTTGGAAGTGTCACCTATTCAGATCTCTGCATATTCCCAGGGGCTAGATATCCTGAAAAATTTCAAGTCCCAGAATTTGAAAAATACAATGGGGCAGGCGATCCCTATACGCACTTGAAAGTATACATTGACGAGCTAGGGTTTTATGCTGAAGATGAAAGCCTCACTAGAGAGGCTAGGACATGGTATGCTCGACTTGATAATGCAAAAATCCACAGTTGGGAAGAGCTAGCTCATGCCTTCCTAACTCAATACAGCTTCCAGTCTCAGATTGCTCCGGATCGGTATCAAGTGACCAAGGTCAAGACCAAAGAATCTGGTATTGTTAAAGAGCAAAAGAGATTAAAGATAGAAAAGGTTGTAATATTAGTACAAATTGTAAATTTTATTTTAATATTTAATGATATAATAAGTTAAGGTCTTCGTACTTGGGTGTAGAAGGTAAGATTCCGCATATGTTTTGTAAGAATAATATAACTATTCTTATGATGTATTAAGATGTTTGTATGATAGCATCAGAATCCGATTTTGAATATAGAACCAGGTTTTTGGGGCTGTCACAACTTGTCACATTAGTCTGCAACTTTATCTATCAACTGATATTTATCTTTTTCAATAAACTAGTTGTTTAGACATAACGTTCTGATCTTTGATTTTGATCAAGGATGCATTGTTGAATACCTTTAGACATTCAATTTGGCAATGTTCCATTGTCAGTCTTCTTTGTTAAACATAACTTTGCTCTACGATCTTTAATGTTAGTAGAGTTATTGTGACATCCCCAAATTCGGGTACTTCGTTTTTACATGATTTGGTATTCACTTTCTAAATTAAAACATATATCTGCCTCATAATAAAGAATTGCAAAGTAAATTACAAACTTCATAAAACTTAAATAAAATCTTCCTTGATAAAGGATTACAACTTGTCTAAATAAAATTCCAGGGTTATCTAAACCTTAACATCAAACAATAAATGCGAAAATAAAACATAATCAACTAAGTCTTATTACAATAAAAACTTGTAACACAAGCCTTCACTTGCTCATCTTCCCTTTTCCATTACTTGTTGACTCTGTCGGACACAATCGACACCGGAACACCAGTGTCGAGAAACAATCTCCTTAACTTACAGCTTCGCCAATTGTTCCAAGTTGTACTTAATCCTGATCGACAGAAAGTGGGCTGACTTCGTCAGTCGATCCACAATGACCCACAATCAAACATCAATTTAATAGTTTCAAAAGCAATTTTTCAGAAATTGATTTACAGAAAATCACTATGAACACAATTCTTCTTGTTTATCAAAATTTCATGAATTGAATTGTTAAAACAACCATATAACTCATATATAATCATGTTGTATTACATATTACTCATAACATTATGCTTACACCAATCTCTTTGATGATTTAAGAACTATTTTCAAAATAACTTCATAATAAAACACTATGAACATGATTTCTCCATGTTCATCATATCCTTGTGAATTAAAATACTTAAACAATTATAAAAATCATATGTAAACATATATATATATATATATATATATATATATATATGTACACATCCCATATATATATATCAAAATCAAGAACTTTCATACAAAGATTTTTACAGAAAATTCTAAAATCATGAAAACATAGAAGAACATGATTACAACTTATAGAGTTCTAAGTTTATACCTTTTCAAGTTTGAATTAGGAGAAGAGATGGGGATGATGAAAGTTCTCCTCTTGTTTTCTCAAGGTTTTTCTTCTTCTTTTTCTCTAATAATTCTCTCTAACCCTTCTCTTGTTTTCTATCTTTCTTTGTTTGTAAAAATTAACGTACTTTTAACTTAACATATATTATACCATATACATATACATATATAATATTTATGTAACCTATAAGTAATAAGAATAATACTAATTAATAAGGATGAAATATGTTATATTTTATTTCCTTAATACTTAATCTTTTATATATCTTTTGTACCTAAGTACATTCATTTATCTTATATTTATATTTTAGATACAATTGAGCTAAGGAAGCAAAATGGATGAAAAAGGAATAAGTTTGTGGGCTTTTAAAACCCAATTCAAAAATTGCATGCAAATGTGGGATTTAGTTCTTCATTCACGGTTTGGGTTTTGAAATGTATAAATTGGGCCACGAAATTGATCAGCAGCTTGCTAAGGAATTAACATGAAATGGGCCACGGTTTGCTTGATAATTATGTGGGCCACGGTTTCAACATGCAGCAAACATTCCAAGAGCAGCTCATAAATTGAAGAAAGGAGTCCAGCAACTTGCAAAAGGAGTGGGCCACACCCATGCATTATGAATAGGGGAGCAGCTCACAAAGAAATTAAAGGAATGGGATGTAATTCATTGAAGCCTCACATGCAAGTAGCTCACGTGATCAGCAGCTTGTTAAAAGATTAATGCATCATGATGGCACATGGGCCCACGTTGGTTGGCAACAAAGCAATTAAAGGAATGGCAGATAAGTATATAAGGATGATCACGTGGGGGCCATAGATTAAGATTTCATTGTAATTAACTAGCAAGCTTGCTTATGAAATCAGCTTGCATAGAATGGGCCCACGTGTAGCAGCTTTTGAATTAATAAGCAGTTAGCAAGGATTTGAGAAGCTCACGAAACAAGAAGGAAAAGTGGAGGCTGGACAGAGAGGTAACCCGCCCTAGCGGGGGATTTACAAAGGAAGACCCGCCCCAGCGGGGAGGCGGCACATGGCCAGTTAATTCCTTTTGCGACACGGATCAAGAGCAGCAACTAGGGTGTGCTTAGGGATTATAATATGCTTGTTATAAAAAGGGACTAAAGAAAACATATATCAGCGGATATCTCATCTCTTGTTTTAATTGTAATATATTTCTCTGTATAATTCTTGGTGTTTCAATAGCCATGTGCGGCTAAACTCTTGTTCTTGGATTAAGGAGACGGAAGCCTTGGAATATTACACTGTGAGATCTAATTGATTTTATTGTTCAATTAATATTGTGAGTATTGATTATTCTTCTGTGCTTGAATTACATGATTGATTTGTTTAATTACTAGGGTGCACACTAGTTTATTATTCATTGAAATTTACTGCTAAATTAGATATCAAATCCGTAATTGTTTGGTCACTCTAATTTGCGAAGCAACTAAGATTAATAATTGACTTCAGATCACGAGATTATTATATCTTAGGAAGAATATTCAACTAAATTAACTGCAACCGCTTGTGCTTGTGTTGTTTAGCTTCATCGATTTTTCTAATACTTAAAGCTTCTACTAGATTAAACTTTTAGCACTTGTCTGAAGTTGTTTAGTAGATAGGGTTATTTAGATCGCTTGTTTCTATCTAACTAAAAATAAGAAAAGACACGGAATAATTCTGATTGGTGAATTAATTCTAACGATGAATATTCAAGATATTAATTGTGTATGCTTGAGTCAATGATCAGTGTATATTTCTAAGGTGGAAGTTGACTTAACCCAAGGTTTATTCTCTTGATTTAGTTCGTTACGTTATTTTACGCATCAGTTTATTTTAATTAATAACAATCAAAACCCGCTCTTTTGGAATATATATTATATAAAAATAGATTAATCAGTCTCTGTGGGATGGACTCTTACTTGCACTACTACATAATTATCATTCGCAGTAAGGTTTATTTTTGGTTGTCTGCGACAGCACACCAAATTTTGGCGCCGTTGTCGGAGACTGATTTTAGTCTATATTTATATTTTTGTAAACCTTTTTTATTTTGTTTTTTTATTTTTTTTAAATTTGAATTCCCTTGATTATTTATGCCCGAAACTCGATCTACTAATCAAGGTGATTTAAAGTGTGATCCAGAGATAGAGAGAACTTTTCGCAGATTAAGGAAGGAAGCTCATGAAATTTGTGAAGAAAAGGAAGCCATGGCAGCAAATCGAACCCTGAAAGAGCTTTCGGCTCCTGATTTGAACCAACAACCCTTATGCATAACTTTCCCTAATCTTGATACTAACACTCATTTTGAATTGAAATCTGGATTAATACACCTTCTACCTTCTTTTCATGGTTTGGCAGGTGAGGATCCCCGCAAACACTTGAAGGAATTTCATGTGGTATGCACGAGTATGAAACCTACCAGAGTAACCGAAGAGCAGATCAAGCTAAGAGCCTTCCCATTTTCTTTGAAAGATTCAACTAAGGATTGGTTCTACTATCTACCCTCCAGAAGTATCACCACATGGGAAGAGATCAAAAGACTCTTTTTAGAGAAATATTTTCCAGCTTCAAGGGCGGCCAACATTAGAAAGTCAATTTGTGGCGTGAGGCAGAACAACGGAGAATCCCTACATGAGTATTGGGAACGTTTCAAAAGATTGTGTGCTAGTTGCCCTCATCACCAAATCAGTGATCAGCTTCTCATCCAGTATTTTTATGAAGGTCTCAGTTGCACCGAGAGAAGCATGATTGACGCTGCTAGTGGCGGAGCGTTGGTGGATAAGACTCCCGAGGCTGCAAGAAACCTAATTGCAAATATGGCAGCCAACTCTCAATAATTTGGCACTAGACTTGATTCTGCACCTAGGAAAGCTAGTGAGGTACGAATTTCTTCTATTGAACAACAAATTGCGAGTTTAACTTCTCTTGTTTGTTAACTGGGTGAAGGTAACACACAACAGGTAAAATCTTGCGGAATTTGTGCGGTAGTAGGACATCCGACAGATGCATGCCCGACTCTTTAAGAAGAATTCGTTGAACATGCAAATGTAGCAGGAGGATTTCCTGGACAACCACAAAGAAAATATGATCCCTTTTCAAATACATATAATCCTGGATGGAGGGATCATCCTAACTTTAGCTACGGGAATCCACAAGCAAGTCAACCCGCACCTCAAACATTTCCAAATCAGCAGCATTACCAATCGTCGTATCCCAATAGACAATAACAGGGCCAATCTTCTAACCCTAGTATGTCTTTAGAAGATATTGTTAAAATAATTGCCACTAACACTTTAAATTTTCAACAGGAAATGAGGGCAAGTATTCAGAATTTGGGTACGCAAGTGGGACAAATGGCAACTGCAATCAGTCGATTGGAAGCGCAAAGCTCTGGAAAATTACCCTCTTAAACAGTGGTGAACCCAAAAGAAAATGTAAGTGCAATCACTTTGAGGAATGTAAAGAGATAGCAAGTCCAGCAAAGACAATGCCTACACCACAGAATCAAGACAATGCAGATCAAGGAAAAAAAGAAACAGACAGCAGTGTTCTGAGTGACAAGGATGAACCTAAGAGTAAATTTTCCCCTCTCTCTGAATATAAACAGGTGCCTCCTTTCCCTCTTGCTTTAACAGAAAATAGAAAATACGAGAAAAATTCAGATTTGTATGAAACTTTTCGTAAATGCGAGGTAAATATTCTATTATTAGATGCTATTAAACAAGTACCTCGTTACGCTAAATTTTTAAAAGAACTGTGTACACATAAGAGAAAACAGGAAATGAAAAAATATGAAAAGGTAAGGGTAGGGGAGAATGTCTCAGCAGTTATTCAAAGAAAACTACCTATTAAGTGTCAAGATCCGGGTATATTCACTATTTCGTGCACGATAGGTGGCATGAAAATTAAAAAAGCCATGTTAGATTTAGGAGCCTCGATAAATGTCATGCCATATTCTATATATGCTAATCTATCACTAGAACCTTTGAATAAAACTGGAGTTGTAATACAGCTGGCTGACAGATCTAATGTCTTTCCCAAAGGTGTAGTTGAGGATGTTCTTGTGCAAGTCAATAATTTGATCTTTCCTACTGATTTTTATGTGCTTGATATGGAAAACGGTGACCAAAATGCTCCTATTTTGTTAGGATGACCATTTTTAAAGACATCAAAGACTAAAATAGATGTTCATAGTGGTACACTTTCAATGGAATTTGATGGCGAAAGTGTTAAATTTAATATTTATGATGCCATGAAATACCCCACTGATGATAAATCTGTTTATTCAATTGATGTGATTAACTCTTTAGCACAGGAAATTGGTGAACTTGATGGTAAGGATGCATTGAAAATTGCACTTAGTATGAACATTGATGAAGAAAGTGCGGATTTAACCTTGAGCACCGAATTGCGAGCAACTGTAACAGCTTTGCCTAACACTCCGAAAACAGGTGACAAATTTTATGCTAAAGTACTGATTTCTAACGAGAAGTCTTTACCCTCTATTTTGCAGGCACCAATTTCGAATTTGAAGCCTCTTCCTAGGCGACTAAATATTTCTATGAGGGTTTCCGTGAGAAAAAAATGGAGAAGGTGGATCTTGAAGGATCCGGTCTACAAGAGTTCACTCAAAGGAAATGTTGGGTCGAGCCAACGACCATAAACAAAGGCGCTGCATGGGAGGCAACCCATAGGGGAGTATCTCTCTACTTTTCTTTGCATTTTAGTTTACATTAGGGACAATGTAAGTTTTAAGTGTGGGGGAAAGAATTGGGATATTTTTCATTTTTTTATTTTTATTTATGAATTTTGTGGGTATATTCACTGCAAACCCTCACGAGACAAAACTCGTCCACTTGGGGTAACTTTGGGGTTTAAAGTCTTGTTGCACATGCTAGGCGCAATCGTGTTTCCTACGAAAATGAGGTAGTGTAGGATGTCTCACTTGAGCAATAGGTTAATGTGGATTTTGATTTTTGACCAAAATTTTGATTTCTTTGTGAAAACTTCTGGGAGGACTGATAGACATTGGGTAATCTGAATTTGGGTTTCTTTGTTGATCACTACTTTATTTGAGACCCTTCATTATTGAGCACATATCCATTTGTTCAAACCAGTTGTGACTTGGAAGAGGTTTATCTAATTAGAGGTCTAGGGAAGAAACTTTGAACTCTATCATTTGTTTGATCATTACTTGAAGTTGATATGAGGTATTATTTTAGAAAAGAGAAATGATTTAGGCAGAATGTGCAAGATTGAAGAAAAAGAAAAAATTGTAATGATTCATGTGGTGGGCTGAGATAGAGCATAAAACGCACTCATTCATAAACACGTGACATGCGAGTTGCAGCGTAAAACGCACTCGCTGGTAAGATGGAGCATAAAATGCACTTGCCAAAGAAAAAAATAAAGCAGAAAGAAAGGCATTTTGATCCTTTATCTGCTGGTGTTAGCTGAGATTTGTCTGAAAACAAGTGGTAGAGTTTATCTTTCTCCTTTAAGGCTTTGATTCTATAGATTTTTCTGTGGTCTGATTGGGTTGATACAGGTGGATTCAAACACGCACAAAGGGTTGAGAGTAAAGTAAGATTGATAGAGAAATTTGGGTTTCAGATGATACATTATTTTGAAGTTTCCCATAATTATTGTTTTGAATCTTTGAGGTTAATGTTGAAGTTCGTATTGACTCGTGGCTCAAGTTTGGCATATGTAGTTGGTTGAATTTTGTGTTATAGTTTATTTTTATTTTGCCCGAGGACGAGCAAAAGATAAGTGTGGGGGAATTTGATAAGGATGAAATATGTTATATTTTATTCCCTTAATACTTAATCTTTTATATATCTTTTGTACCTAAGTACATTCATTTATCTTATATTTATATTTTAGGTACAATTGAGCTAAGGAAGCATAATGGATGAAAAAGGAATAAGTTTGTGGGCTTTTAAAACCCAATTCGAAAATTGCATGCAAATGTGGGATTTAGTTCTTCATTCACGGTTTGGGTTTTGAAATGTATAAATTGGGCCACGAAATTGATCAGCAGCTTTCTAAGGAATTAAAATGAAATGGGCCACGGTTTGCTTGACAATTATGTGGGCTACGGTTTCAACATGCAGCAAACATTCCAAGAGCAGCTCATAAATTGAAGAAAGGAGTCCAACAGCTTGCAAAAGGAGTGGGCCACGCCCATGCATTATGAATAGGGGAGCAGCTCACAAAGCAATTAAAGGAATGGGATGTAATTCATTGAAGCCTCACATGCAAGTAGTTCACGTGATCAGCAGCTTGTTAAGAGATTAATGCATCATGATGGCACATGGGCCCACGTTGGTTGGCAACAAAGCAATTAAAGGAATGCAGATAAGCATATAAGGATGATCACGTGGGGGCCATAGATTAAGATTTCATTGTAATTAACTAGCAAGCTTGCTTATGAAATCAGCTTGCATAGAATGGGCCCACGTGTAGCAGCTTTTGAATTAATAAGCAGCTAGCAAGGATTTGAGAAGCTCACGAAACAAGAAGGAAAAGTGGAGGCTGGACAGAGAGGTAACCCGCCCTAGTGGGGGATTTACAAAGGAAGACCCGCCCCAGCGGGGAGGCGGCACATGGCCAGTTAATTCCTTTTGCGACACGGATCAAGAGCAGCAACTAGGGTGTGATTAGGGATTATAATATGCTTGTTATAAAAAGGGACTAAAGAAAACATATAGCAGCGGATATCTCATCTCTTGTTTTAATTGTAATATATTTCTCTCTATAATTCTTGGTGTTTCATTAGCCATGTGCGGCTAAACTCTTGTTTTTGGATTAAAGAGACAGAAGCCTTGGAATATTACAATGTGTGATCTAATTGATTTTATTGTTCAATTAATATTGTGAGTATTGATTATTCTTCTGTGCTTGAATTACATGATTGATTTGTTTAATTACTAGGGTGCACACTAGTTTATTATTCATTGAAATCTACTGCTAAATTAGATATCGAATTCGTAATTGTTTGGTCACTCTAATTTGCGAAGCAACTAAGATTAATAATTGACTGCAGATCACGAGATTATTATATCTTAGGAAGATTATTCAACTAAATTAAATGCAACTGCTTGTGCTTGTGTTGTTTAGCTTCATCGATTTTTCTAATACTTAAAGCTTCTACTAGATTAAAATTTTAGCGCTTGTCTGAAGTTGTTTAGTAGATATGGTTATTTAGATCGCTTGTTTCTATCTAACTAAAAATAAGAAAAGACACGGAATAATTCTGATTGGTGAATTAATTCTAACGATGAATATTCAAGATATTAATTGTGTATGCTTGAGTCAATGATCAGTGTATGGTTCTAAGGTGGAAGTTGACTTAACCCAAGGTTTATTCTCTTGATTTAGTTCGTTACATTATTTTACGCATCAATTTATTTTAATTAATAACAATCAAAAAACCCCTCTTTTGGAATATAAATTATATAAAAATAGATTAATCAATCTCTGTGGGATCGACTCTTACTTGCACTACTACATAATTATCATTCGCAGTAAGATTTATTTTTGGTTGTCTGCGACAACACACCACTAATTACCATAATAACTATTACTAATTACATAGGTTATAATAATTTGAAAGATTAGGCCATGTTTGGCAAACTCAATTATTTTAAAACAAATCCTTTTATTAACTTGAGTCATGTTTGGTAAAATAAGCTTAAAAAGAAAAGTAAGGTCTTGTTTGGTAGAATCACTTAAAACCATTTTCCATTCTTTTAACAAATCTTTACTCCATAGATTAAATACTACACTTATTTAATTAAATCACAACATTCTAATTCAATTAAATAAAAACTAACACTCAATAATTAATAAAAACACATAATACCAAATTGTTACACAATTGTAATTCTTTTATTAAACTTAATTCATGTAACAAATTATTATTAACACTTAGCACATAACATTAAATCTAATTCAATTATTCTCAATTAAATTGGAATTATGCTACACCATTATTAACACATCAATTTAATTAAATATTATTTTCAATTAAATCAATCCACACAATCACATAATTTATTTATTTAACTCAATAAATAAATCACATAGAATATTTATTCACTCAATAAATATTAAAATTTACTATATAAAATCTCAATCGTTACAGTTATGGGAATCATAGAGTTGAGCCCTACACTTTGCTCTACGATTAGGACTTAATTACCGCTCTACTATCTGCTCTGTTGTTTGCTCTATGGTTGAGTGTTGTACGACTTGAGAAGACTTAGCAGACTTCTCTTTATTATCTAAATCTTTCAGCAGCTCTACGATGCCGAAAACAGCTCTACGATCTGGCTGTCTCTTTGTCACTTTACAATACGAGGTGCTGCTCTACGAAATCTTGGTTACTCTACGAACCGAATTATTCTTTATGAGCAGGCATAGTACATTTACAAATCAACCATTCCAGAGATTCCTTATGATTAGGACTATACTCATCATTATTAGAGCATTCTCTACGATCATTCTTTACTTGCTCGATCTTCACCTTATCTTCATGACTCATGAAAGAGTTCCATGATCGTTTCTTTGATGCACTACAATGGATGAGCTAACTCTGCTATTCATGACACTACGAATAGGCAGGGTAAATCTACGATTAGTTGGACCTATCAACTATACATAGAAATCTTCAATAATTGTCTCTTTCTACAAACTACATGTTTAGACACAACATTCTGATCTTCGCTTCTGATCAAGGATGCATTGTTGAATACCTCGGGACCTTAATTTGGCAACGTTCCATTTTCAGTCTTCTTTGTTAGATATGAATTTGCTCTACGATCTTTGATGTTAATACAGTGATGGGAATAGTAGAGTTAAGCCCTACACTGCTCTACGATTATGACTCGATTACTACTCTACTATCTGGTATGTTGTCTGCTCCACGGTTGATTGTTCTATGATGTTTGGGCAGACTAGTAGACTTCTCTTTATTCTCTAAATGTTTCAGCAGCTCTACGATGCTAAAAACAGCCCTACGATCTGGTTGTCTCTTTGTCGCTTTACAATATCAGTTACTGCTCTACGAAATCTTGGTTACTTTGCAAACTGACTTATTCTTTATGACCAGGCAGAGTACCTTTACAAATTATCCTTTATAGAGTCATTCTAGAGATTCCTTATGATTAGGACTATACTCATCATTATTAGAGCATTCTCTACGATCATTCTTTACTTCCTCGATCTTCACCTTATCCTCATGACTCATGCGAAAGCTCTATGATCGTTTATCTGATACAATACAATGGATGAGCTAACTCTACTAGGCAGGGTATTTCTACGATCAGTTGGACCTATCAACTATACATAGAAAGCTTCAATAAGACCAACTTAACAACCTTGATCTTTCTATCCTAAGTTCATGTACATATGTTTCTCAATTGAGGACTTTACAAACTTTATCGGTACAAATATACCTTAATCCTATTTATCATCATATAAAGTTAATTCGATTAGATCAACCTAACAACCTTGATTTTTTTATTCTAAGTCTTTGTACATCTATGACTTTAATAATGAATTTATAAAATTTACTGGTACAAATATACTTTAATCATCATATCATACATTAACATTCAACTAGATCAACTCAATAAGATCAACCTAACATATTTAATCTTTCTAATCTAAGTCCTTGAACATTCATCACGTTATTAAGGATTTCACAAACTTACTTATACAAATATACTTTAACCAAGTTCTTCAGCAAATCTTATACATATATTCCTAACACTATTATTTCTTCTCCGACTGTTTCTCATGATCATGACAATGTTCCACTCATTTCTAGTTATTTCTATTCTTCTAGTCCTAGTAATCATGCTAGTTCTACTAAAGTTTCCTCTTCACCAATAGTACCTAGACACTCTACTAGAATTAAACATAAACCACTGTGGTGGAATGATTATTCTATCCCTGATAAAGTTTCTAAGTTCCACATCACAACAACTGTAGATAATACTCAGGTACAAAGTTCACCTAGTCCTCCTCATTTAACCATCAAGTATGATATGAAACACTACATGTCCTATGCTTCTTTTGATCCAGCATATAAGCATTTTATTTCTAATCTTTCTTTAGTACAAGAGCCTCATTTATTTTCTCAAGCTGCACAAGATCCAAAATGGATAACTACAATGAATAAAGAGTTGGATGCACTTAAGGTAAATCATACTTGGATTTTAACATCTCTTCCTCCAAACAAGAAAACTGTGGGATGTAAATGGGTTTACAAAATCAAATATCATGCTAATGGCACCATTAAAAGGTATAAAGCTAGGTTAGTTGCAAAGGGTTATACACAGATAGAGGGAGCTAATAATCATGACACCTTTGCAAAAATGGCCATAGTGAGAAGTCTTCTTGTCATTGCTGCTATCAAACATTGGAAAGTACATCAACTTGATGTTAATAATGTTTTCTTGCATGGAGATCTTTTAGAAGAAGTTTACATGAACCTTCCTCAAGGGTACAAGTCTCCTAATGATAAAACTTTGGTGTGTAAATTGCAAAAAACACTATATAGACTCAAATAAGCCTCAAGATAGTAGTTTGCAAGGCTAACAGATAGTTTGATCAAACATGGTTATGTTCAGTCTTTGGTTGATTATTTCTTATTTACCTTTCAAGATCAATCCTCTTTTGTAGCTATGGTCGTGTATGTTGATGATATTTTGGTGACCAGAAACAATACACAACTCATACTTGCTCTGAAAACTATGTTGGATAATTTGTTTAGTATCAAAGACCTTGGAGAAATCAAATATTACTTGAGTCTTGAAGTGACAAGATCTTCTCAAGGAATCTTTATTAGCCAAAGAAAATTTATTTTAGATCTTTTAGAAGTATTTGGTCTTACAGATTGTAAACCTTAAGTATTCCTTTAGATCAACATGTCGAGCTAGATGACAATGATACTTCTGGTCCTTTACTTTTCGATCCTCCAATTTATAGAAGTTGGGTAGGTAAAATGCTTTATCTAACCAATTCTAGGCCAGGCATTAGCTATTCAGTTCATCTACTTAGTCAGTTAATGCATGCTTCTCGATAGAAACATTTGGACATAACAACTAGAGTGCTTAGATACTTAAAATGCACAGCAGGTCAAGGTTTAATTTTTTCTTCCAAAAATGATCTAATACTAAAGGGCTACCGTGACAGTGACGGTGACTGGGGAGGGTGTCCCGTTAACAGAAGATCTGTTATAGGTTTTGCTCTTATGCTTGGATCCTCTTTAATTTTTTGGCAACCCAAGAAACAATGTGTGACACGAAAGCACTGTCGAAGCAGAATATAGAGCTTTAGTATCAACTACATGTGAAGTCATGTGGTTGCATAATTTGTTGAAGGACTTAAAAATTTATTTTCCTGACCCCACTATCTTTTACTGTGATAATCAGGCTGCCATTGATATAGCCGAAAATCCAGTTTATCATTCTCGAACAAAGCACATTGAGATCGATTGCCACTTTATTAGGGAAAAACTACAAGTTGACATTATTCTCCCAATGAAAATTTCTTCCAAATATCAGTTGGTTGATTTGTTTACGCTTTGGGTTAATTTCCACATTGGTTCCTGAGTTCCAAGTTGAATATGCACAATCCATTTGCCCCTTTCACTTGTGGGGTGGGGGTGGGGGTGGGGGGTGCGTAATAAGACTATTGGCACTGCTGCTCTGGTTTACAACAATGGTCCAGCAACACATCAACATACAAAGTAAACTTTGTAACTGCTTTAATACGTGTTAATTGTGCACATTAGTTAGTTAGACAGTTGTCTGATAATTGGTTGTTGGCAGTAATTAGTTAGTAACTAGAGTTAAAGATAGTAACTAGAGTTAAAGAATGTAACTAGAAGGTTAGTTTTCAAGTATAAAATGTAAGTTTCACATTGCTGTAAATTTTATTCTGAATAATAATGAAAGTTCTTTAGTTTCTCTCTTTATTTCTTCATCGCTTATCATCAATATGAAGAAATATAACAATACTTGAGAAAAAATGGAAGTAATTTACCTTTTGCAACAAAAGAGAGAAATCACCAAAAATTTGCTTTTTCATTTATGGTAACAAGGATCAATTTTTACTTTAATGAGATTCAGACATAGAATCTTATCAAAAACAAAAGTATAGAACTTATTTCTTCATTACATAAAATGAAACTAATATTTTTAAACAAAGTACCAAATAGTGTTGCCTAATTTATATTTCCCATCATGAAAACAATTGAATGAAGAAACCTATGAAAAAAAAACAACAATGCTACTATCACATAAAAAATCTCACATAATTCTCGCATACACACGTGTATACTGTGGGTTCCGCTTGACACGAAGAACCCATACCACAACTTCTATAAAGAGTAGACTTGATGGAAAGTATTAATAAGCTCACTCATCATTGCCATCTCTATATAATATGCGCATATCTTGGAAAATTAATCTTTAGATTACCACTGATGCTAGAAATCCGAAACCCCACAGCATCAAAACTGGCTTATGCTTCACAACAGCCCCTGGTAAAAAGCATATTACTAAGTAAAGAAGAGAGTAATTAAAAGAATAATACTATAGACACAACTTATTCTACAACTATTTTACAATTTGCTGATATGACATACTTCACCTCAACTTTTATGTGAGGCCGAATACTACATTGAAGCAATTTGTTCATTAATATGTTGAGGTGGAATATGCCACATCAGCAAATTGTAAAATAGTTGTAGAATAAATTGTGCCTCTAACATTACTCTAATTAAAATTCCAAATAATCAATACATCACCGTCATTGCAAGCATCAGGATATTCATGGAGGTGAGAGAAGTACATATACATATACATATACATATACATATAATAGGAATTACACAAAACACTCAAAAGAACATACAGCAAGAAATGATCCCCAATTAAGAAGACTCCCTCACCAATACCTTTCAACTATGGAAACTGATATTTCCACATGAAAATCGTCGGCATAGATCCTATAGCAACAACGGTTTTTATTGTCACTATAAATGTCTTTTCATGTAGAAATATCAAAAAGTCATGCAACTTCCTTCAACTATTACACTGAAGAACCCAGCTGTAATCAGCTCTGAAATTGTGGTTATGCGTAACACTACACAGCAGTTACTAATTGAAAATTTTGAATCGAACAAATACAAAATGTAAAATTTTGATGCACTTCATCTCTTTATATGTCTGAATTGTTTGCACGTTGCTTCTCAGAAGCGATATTACATATAATTTTTTTTAAATAAAAAAACAACAAAAAATAAATGACTTAATTTAATGTATATGGAAAAGAGATTACTTTACACTGGTGAGAATAGGTATGCCAGTAGCATGTCCTCTTGATGCGGGAAGGACAGTATGTAATTTCTTTATCAAATGGTCCAGCATCCTCAACTTCTCCGTCTCTCCTACCTCCAGTAAATACCTCTCTAGCATCCGAAACACTACTTGGCTTATATGCCTTCCTCTTTCCAACATTTGTTTGGAGTATTCAAAGGCTTCTTCGACCCTCCCGCGGGAGCACAATCCTGTCACCAAAAGATCCAAACTGTGATTGTGAGGACAATATCCTCTCTCCATCAAGTATTCCCACAAACTCGATGCCAAATCGATCCTACGGTTTTCGCAAAAGAATTTCATCAGCATCACCACTGTTCTTGTCTTGGGCACAAAATTTCTCTCAATCATCTTGTGATAGAGCTCAAAAACATTGTCAATATCTTTTGACCTCTTGAATCCTAAGAACATAGTATGATACGTGATGTCATCGCGCCCAATATTTTTCTCTTCCATTTCATTCATTAAATCAGCTGCAGCCTTCACATCTCTACATCTGATGAGAGAGCTCATTAGGGCATTATAGACCCCTGTGTCGGCCCGCAAATTTCTCTGAGAAATTTCATTGAACAACTCTTTTGCCTTGGTTTTGTTTCGAGCAAACCCTGCTCCATGTATCAAAGTAGTTATAGTTTCTAATGTAGGCATGCAATTTTCTCGTCCCATTGCTTCAAAAAGTCTTAAACCATCTCCAAAACAACCTTTCTTGCAATAAGCATCAATTCTGATATTGTAAGTTACATTGTTAGGCTTAAAACCTCTTCGAACCATGTCATGGTAGAACAGCTCAACTGAAGTAACATCACCTGATTCCTTGAATCCCAAGAGCAAAATATTCATTGTCTTGGTGTTGGGAGAAAATCGAGAATGCAGATTATTGAATACAGCTCGCGCTTCCTTCATCTGCCGCTGTGTGCAAAATGCTCGAAGAAGCATGTTGAACTCCTCGGTACCAAATTTTTCCCCGATATATATATCATTCTCCATTCTCTCAAATGCTTCGAGGGTATCTTCAAATGATTGGAATTTCGCAATTCTTGATAACATGATGCTTATTGACTTAAGGGTGAGCAAAGAAGGGTGTTTTTGCTGGATTTCTTCCATTAGTTCCCAAGCCTTGTTAAAGTAGCGCATTCTTGTAAGTATGTGGAGTGTCTTTTCAAAAGTATCTGAACTAGGACAAAACTGGGAGTTTTGAAGGGCAAATCTAAAGAATTCAAAGGCTTTAAGGCCATTAGAGTGGGCTGCAAAAAGGCGGCCAAGAACACATTCCACGAACGAGGTGGAAAGGAAAGCTGGGGGGATCTTCTCAGAAAGCATGGGCTGAAGTTGATGGCCAGGAAAAGGATGATCATTAATTATTTTCACAACTTTTTCAACTTCTTTTTCTGTCTCTGCAGAGGAATGAGGCTGATAGGTTGATTTTAAATCAATACTAATACATAGGGTCCTCTTGTGAGAAATTTGGAGACTTTGAGAGGATTTACTCGATTTCAGTAGAAGCAACATGTTTTCTTTCAGAAGAGAAAGATTGGCTTTTGGACTTCCATCTATGTCTAAATACTGAAAAGATTGTCAAAACCTGCTGAACAAAAATAAAGACAGTTTACTCGTTATTCATAAAGAATAAGATGTTTCTAATACTAAACAAGATCCTAAGTTAACAATATTTACTAAAAGAGGGTGAAGTGAGAGAGAGATCCAACTAATCAATGTACACAAGCTCAATTAAAAGGAACCTGGTATAGATTACTGGTAACAATCAGATATACAATCAGATAAAACAAGATCCACAGTTAACAAATCTTACTGGGGGTGGGAAGAGAAAATAAGCGATATCCAATTTTAACAATGTACACAAGCTTAACCAAAAATAACCTGTCTCATCACTCATAAGTTTCAGAATGACCAACAAAACAGTTTTACACAAATTTACAAAGTTATGGCAGTGACTTCACCCGCATACAATACTGAGTGAGCTACATAGATAAGACATTATCTGAAGAAGAAAAAAAACACTCGCACACGATACATAGTTCAAAAACATGACGGTGAATAGCTTTGCACCAGGGAGTTGTAGACCTAGTATTACCTTCAAAAATCAATTTTCACAGAAGAACCAAACATCAAACAAAGAATCATATCTTCACATCTCCATCAAACTTCACATAAGTAATTGACTAAGATCTCACATCTTCATAGAATATACATTACCAAATTAACCCAAAATCGTAGACAATGACAGCTCTAATAAATCACCCAAAAACATATATCTGGAACAAAATGGAAACCACGCAACCCAACTCCAATAGGCAAGAGAGAGAGTTGAGAATTTGCTCCAGATCTCTCTATCTCTGGCTGCTGCAGCTACGTCCTTTGTGCCTTCTTTTTCGGGGGTTTTCTTGACTTCTTGAAACCTGACAGTTAGGCAGAGCGGCAGCGGGAGTGGGAGTGAGAGTGAGAGGCCGGACGGGAATGGCGGCTGGTGTGTGGCTATGGCAACTTTGAGGCAACGTGGATGGGATGCAGAGAAAAGAGGGAGAGGAAGAGGGTGTAGAGGAGAAAAAGAGGCGAAGATTCGAGTTGGTCTTTGAAATCCTATACATATCAGGTTTCAGGACTAGAATGCATAACTGACCCTAATTTATATGTTTCTCAAACGTGTTCCCTGAACTTCCTTTTTAAGGAAAACTAGCCCTCAAACTTACATTAGCATTTAGACAACGGACCACGAGACCAATTCCGTCAAAATATTGAACAATGTTATAGTTTTTGCACTACAAAAGTGTGTTACAGTCCAATCAAAATTGATAACTCATGTAAAATTCATCTTATTTTTACCAATTTTCAAAACTTCCACTGAATTTCAAAACAATGTGAAGAATATTAAAGTTAATACTTTGAAAATTTACAAATCTTTATTATGATTTTCTATTAATTAGAAAGGAATATATGAGAGTCCCAAAAGTATTATAGAATCTGACTTCTCACAGGCATTTACACAAACATAATGCGCACGGTGGTTTACCATGGATGTAATAGCACCTGGTAAAAGAGGACTAACCTATTCAAAGCAAGAATTAGAACTGTTTGTATCAATCATTCAAATCCAAAACAATGAATAGAAGTGGGTTATTGTTCAGTTCCGTTAAATTAATGGCCTTGCTTCCGTTAGAAATGAATGGAAGTGGGTTTTTGTTCGGTTCCAGCTGTGACTAATTTTGAGGAACAACGGCAATTTAGAGTAGTAAAATAAGTTTACCAGGTATAATTGTGAGTATATATATATCCCATGCCATTCCAAGTCTGAAAATTTTAGTATGCTACAAAATTGTTTCGTTTGTTCTGTCAAATTCATAAATTGAGTCCAAAGTTTCTATCAATATCCAATTCATTTACATGAAACTCATCTAAAATCATCAGGAAAAAATGAAAAAAAAATCAAGACCCTAAATCCACTGAAGAAGGAAGACGAAGCAGTAGCATCAAATGTGGTACATACCTGATTGGTAGCTCTGGCCCTTTATGCTTTCTTGGTTTGAAGCTTTTTGGTGACATACTATTAGGGGTGTTAAAAAAAACGGTATTTTCGGTTTTTCTGGAAACCGAACCGGTTCGTATCGGTCAGTTCGTTACAAATGGCTAACGGTTCGGTACCGGTACGCGGAACCGGTAAATACCAGATTTTCGGTACCGGTTTCGATAGGAGGTTTTGATGAACCGGTATATACCGTACCGAACCGGTATATACCGGTTTTTCAATTATTATTTTTTTAATTAATTAATAATAATAATAATAATAATAATAAAATAATGATTATAATAAAATAATAATAATAATAATAATAATAATAAAATACTAATTATATTAATTTTCGGTTTTTTCGATAAAAATCGATACCGAACTGGTACCGGTTCGGTATGCCGGTCCAACCGGTACCGGTATCGGTTCCGAATTTTGGCTACTTTCGATTTGGTTCGGTACCGGTTCGGTTCGGTTTTTACCGGTTGCACTCCCCTACATACCATTCCCTCAAGTTTATACTGATTTATAATAAATTGCTAATTTTTCAGTTTTTATAAAATTGTAATTAAACATTCAGTCTTGTCTTCAATTAAGACTTTAAATACTTTTAAAGATTTTAAAAGTTTTGACTGTATTTAATTAAGACATTTAAATAGTTTATAAAAGTTTATTGGTATTTAATTACAATTTTTGTAATGTTTTTAAAAGTTAGATGGTATTGAATTAAAATTTTTACAAAGTCTACAAAAGTATTTTGGTATTCAAAAAGTCATAGATTTTTTGATTTTTATCAAATAATAGAGTTTGACAGACTTTAAAAGGAGATATATCTATATCTAAATTATGACCTTATCTCTAAAGTTTGTAAAGACTTCCAAATATTTGAGAAAGGGAGAAGATGAATAGAGCAGAAAAAGATGAAGAAGATTAAACAAAGAAGATAAAAGAAAACAAAATATATATATCTGTCTCACTTTCTTTCTCTACCCTAGTTCTCTCAAAATAAAAACCCCAAAAAGAAAGAGAGCTATTACATGTGAGAAAAGGAAAGAGAAAAAGGAAGAGTGTTAAAAAGAGAGAGTAACAGGTGAGGGGAGAGAAAAAGGAAGACGGGTTAAAAAGAGAATAGCGTTAATGGTTCTAAATAGAACCAATAGTTTAAATGGAGATAACAAATATTTTAATATCATTTTATATTTACTCTTCCATAAAAAAATCTCATTTATTATATTGGTAAGTATTAAGGAGGTATTTTGTTTATGTTTATTTTTAAAAGTAATAAATTTGTTAATTTTGTTATTTGTTGAAAATTATAAATTGTTAGTTTAGTAATAACAACTGTCGAAGTCGGTTAAAAAATCCCGCGGGTCGGGTCAAAACCCGGGACTTTTAATCTCTTTTCCTAAGTTCTCTCTACCCCCACTTTTTTTATTTAGGAAAAAGGTTTTGAAGGATTTTTTAGAAAAAAGGCCAACATGTATCATGTCGACGATTTGAACGTTTTACAAAGTTGCAGTTGGTAGATTTGAAATGGTTATACCAACTCAACCGAGTTTTGTTTGAAAAAGACCCAATTACTGGACACTGTCAAAATTTGATCTTTGAAAACAAAGTTTGAGTTCGGGGGATTGGTTAAGTGTGGGGAAAGTGTTAGGCACCTCAAGACTTCCGTGTAAACACGGTACCGCATCTTTTCAATATTTTCCTTTAAAATCTGAAATGCGTGAGTGAATGCTGTTTGAAAATTGGGCCTATTGATTTGATTGATTGAAAGTAGTGTTTTGCTTCGTTGAACCTATATACGAAGGGTTTGATTTGATTTGCAAAAGTGTTTTGATTAGATTTGCAAAAGCTTTTCTTTTGTTTTGAATTGAAAGTGATGTTTTGAAAGCTGGTTTATCAAACCCTTACGCTAACATAGGAATTGAAGCATGTTGATACTTTCAATTTTTATCTTTATAGCCTTAAGGCTGCATGTGAATGGTGATTTATCGGGCTGCGAAGCATCCTCGACCACAAAAATAGACAAGTGTCGGTCTCCTCATGGGTATGAAAACTATCGGAGGGACGCTGACACGACAATCAATATTTTCACTATGTTGAGACCTTAAATTCGGATAACCGTTTTAAGGTCTTTTTGTATGTACATTTCTACAGAAAAAACTAGCAGGGTACATTCGTAAACTGGAGTTTGTCCATCGTGAAAATCAGATTTCGATCGTTTTGATCGTGAATCCCACGATTCCTAGGTTCACATATGAGTAGCCAATAAACCTGCACACTTCAAATTTGCACAGACATAGATATATACATCATCACGTCGCAATGGAACCAAGGATTCATCAGTAAATCCTGGCTGCGCGTGGCCAAAGCGTCTCGTTCCCACTAGATAGCGATCTAAGGGATGCGAGATTGCTTTTAAAGCTGAAACTAAAAAGAAAGCTAGATTTAAGGAAATCTCATCCATTCTAGCTTCTCGGTTCAGTCTGGAAGTTTTGAATCGTTTGAAAGCTAGAATTGGCGAGATTTAAATAAATCTAGTCCGCCCGCAGATCTGTCAGTACGAATTCATATAAAATGAATATTTACAGCTGCATTTGAATAAAATGAGCAAAGCAGTATATATACAGTTATATATATGTGAAAACTGTAAAGGGCGATGGGTTTTCACGCGCAAGCTCGAACTGGAATTGAAATATATATATATATATATATATATATATATATTTATAAAAACTGTATAAAAATCACGAAATGATCCAGGCTTGACAGAAATAAAAAAAATATATATATATATATAGAAAAACAGTAAAAAGAGCGATGGATTTTCATGCCTGTGCCCAGGCTGAAATTGAAATAGACATAAAAGTAGTCAACCAGTGACTGGGACGATCACCCAGTATGACGAGGAGTGCAAAAACAGTAAAGGGGCCACGAAATAATCCAGGCCGTACTAGAAATGTAAATATACAGGAAAGTAGTCAACCAGTGACTGGGGAGATCACCTAGTATGACGAAGAGTGCAAAAACAGTAAAAAGGCCACAGAATAATTCAGGCCAGATTAAAATATATAAATATATATATATATATATATATATATATATATATTAACAGAAATGTAGTCAACCAAGACAGGAAAGAGAACCCAGTGGTGGTGAAAGTCACTTATGTATGCGTAAATATATATAAAAGTGGTAAACTACCTCGGATTTGACATCCGGGCTTGGCATTAAAATGTTAATATATATACAGTTAAATATATTTAAAAAAGGGCCAAACCCGGACTGGAAAGATAACCCAGTCCGGCGAAGTAGCCAAAACGAAGAGTTTAGTGCATTAAAGCTGTTGGAGCTGACGGCTCGTCAATCCGAGTTGTAAAAATGCCAGAAAATCAGTTTATGTACAAAAATATACCAAATTTTGACGAAAACGGCCACGGAACTAAGTTCCGGGCATTTTTAGAAAACGAAACTTAACGTGCAAGTGTATAAAAGTACGAAGAAGTAATATTCACTTTCTGATCGTGAAAATACTTACAATGGACTACTACACGGGCTTTTTGCCAAATCGTAGGCTCTATATGTCCAAATCTATCGATTATTTTCTGATATGTGGTAGTATATGGGTATATCTATGTGTCAGAGTGAAAATATTTGGGTTTAGAAGAGGTGAAAAAGTCAGAAAATCAAACGGGCAGAGGTTCGCTGCGTTTCAGAATTCTTAAAAATGAAGGGGGACACATTTATTTATAGGCTAGGGAGCCTCCACTCTACCTGCAACAGCCGCGGGTAGAGGTGTGGCTCCCCTAGTGGGGCCCGCGATGCCAGGTTTTGTTGTCTCGAAATACGTTCACTCCGGACAATGCGCAGTCGAAGTCGAAACTTTCTAACTTTTGATCGGAGCGTCCGTTTGAGGCGTGCGATACCTTTTCGGAAAGCCCTCGTCGAGAGTGTCACAATGACATGGGATAAAATATTTTCCTGGTCCAAGAAGATGGGTTCATAACCAGGTCTTCGATTCTCCGCAGTTTATCCGTTGAGCTGTCTTGCGCTGTTTGCACTCGGGATCATCGTTATGGTTCGTTCTGACCTTATTGACATCAATTCGGCTTGAATTTGCTCGAATCGGCTTAGGGTTGGTAAAATAACCATTTTTCCCCTCCTGGGGGCTGCCTGTAGTGTCGGCATGGCCTTTGGTTGACTTTTGGGAGTCATTTCCAAGACTTGGATCTCATTCGAGTCTGTTTGTCCTCAGTGTTGCATCTGAAGCTGACGTGGTCGTTACAGGTTTTCTTCTGGAGGTGTTGTGATGCTTCAGGTTTGTGCCTGAGGTTGTCCTGACTTCCCGGGTTACTGCCGGGGATGACCTGGACTTCCCGGGTTGAGATCGGGGCTGAGTTGACATCTCGATATGGTTGATCGGTGTTGTGGTTATCTCGATATTGGTGACCAGGTTTGAACTGACGTCCCGATATTGAGATCAGGGTTGATCTGATGGTCCGATTAAAGATCAAAGTTGATTTGATGGCCCGATATTGAGATCAGGGACGATCTGACGGTCCGATTGGAGATCGGAGTTGATTTAATGGCCCGATATTGAGATCGGGGTCAATCTGTCAGTTCGATTGGAGATCGGAGTTGATTTGATGGCCCAATATTAAGATCGAGGTTGATCTGACGGTTCGATTGGAGATCGGAGTTGATTTGATGACCCGATATTGAGATCAGGGGTCGATTTGACGGTCCGATTGGAGATCAGAGTTGATTTGATGGCCCGATATTAAGATCGGGATTGATCTGACGGTCCGATTGGAGATCGGAGCTGGATAGACGGTCCGATTAGAGATCGAAGTTAGATAGACGGTCCGATTGGAGATCGGAGCTAGATTGACGATCCGATTGGAGATCGAAGCTGGATTGACGGTCCGATTGGAGATCGGAACTAGATTAACGGTCCGATTGGAGATCAGAGCTGGATAGACGGTCCGATTAGAGATCGAAGTTAGATAGACGGTCCGATTGGAGATCAGAGCTAGATTAACGATCCGATTGGGGATCGGAGTTGGATTGACTATCCGATTGGAGATCGGAGCTAGATTGACGATCCGATTGAAGATCGGAGTTGGATTGAGTACCGATATTGGTGATCGGATTTGACTTGAATACCGATATTGGTGATTGAATTTGAGTGGATTACCGATATTGAGGATCAGATTTGACTTGAGTACCGATATTGGTGATCAGATTTGAGTGGAGTACCGATATTGGGGATCAGATTTAGGTTTACCGATATTAGGGATCAGATTTCAGTTGAAGGACCGGCATTGGTGGCAGGTTTTGAACTGGAGGACCGACATTGGTGGCCGGGTTTAGATTGGAAGCCCGGTATCGGGACCGGGGTTGATTTTGATTGACGGCTTTGCCCTCCTACAATGTTAGTATTGGGGCAAGGAAAATTTCGAGTGTCTACAATAACTTGATAGGAAAATTATAATGAACAATTTTAAAATCGAAATTGTTATTTTATATTACTGTTAGTAGAAAATGACTTTTTTTATGAAATGTAAAAATTATGAAATATAACATTTTCTTGTAATAGACGGGATATGATCTAATAATTCAACTTCAACAATGCCTTTTATTTCAAATTAGGTTGTGACATGGTCAAAAAAATTTAATATTATTTAATATCGTACTCATTTTATCTAAAATATAAGACATTTGTTGACTTTTTAACAATTAATTAAAGCTGCAAAATATATTAAAAATATACAAAAGTCTATTATAGTCTTGGTAAAAAGTCTGTCACTTATTTCATGGAGTCTTTAAAAGTAATTAAAATCTACAAACTCTACAAAAGACTGTCACTCAAAAAAATATTTAAAAGTCTTTATTGAATACATCCTCCTAAAACTCTCACTGAGTTCAAATTAGGAGAGAAATAAAAGGAAAGTTGGGGAAAATAAAATGACTAAATATAGATTAATACGCTCAACTTTTAATTATTTTCCATTTTGAGATTGTCTTTTTAATTTTTTCAATTACATGATTAAACTTTTAATTTGTTCTCACTTTGGGAATTGTCTTCTCAATTTTTTCAATTAAGAGATTAAAATTTAATTTTTTTTCTTCTGATTACGTCTAATTTATAGTACCACGTCAGAAATTGATGACATGGTAGCGACACGTAGCTAAAAAATACTTATGTGTAATATTGAGTCTTATTTTAACATTTATTCTATTAATTTTTTATACCAAAAAAGGTAAATATAAGATCATTATTAATTTTTTAAAGTATATTTAAGACATTTCAAACTCAGCTTAAAAAATCATCAATAATCAATATAATGATAAATATTTTAAAATGTATAAATGTTTTACTAATTAAAATCTTGTTATTTCATAATAATCAATAATCAATATAATGATGTTTCATAACCATCAATAATCAATATAATTAAATTTTTATACCAAAAAGGGTAAATTGTTATTAAATTTACTTTTAAAAATATAATAATGATATTATATTTACCTTTTTTGGTACAAAAAATTAATTGAATAAATATTAAAATGAGACTCAATATTACACATAAGCATTTTTTTAGTCACGTGTCGTTGTCATGTTATCAATTTTATGACGTGACACTATCAATTAGATATAATCATAAAAATTAAAAGTTAATTCTCTAATTGAAAAAATTGAGAAGACAATACCCAAAAAGAAAAAAAAAGTTCAGGATATTAATCCATAATTAAGCCAAAATAAAATATGAAATGTGTCTTTGAGTTTTTCTATGAGATATAAGGAAAATATCCCATGCTTTCTCTTCAAAATTTTTGTTCTCAAAATTGGGAAGATTTGGATATAAAAGAAAAACTTGATTTATGTTATAATATTATGATTTCCTCAAAAGTCATAAACTACAAGCTAGACCAATAGTCTAATCCATGATTTTATAGATCTTGGTTGGATGTATGTTCCATTTATTTTTGCATGTAAAAGGTAATGAAAGATCAGGAACAAAGATAGAGAAAATTCTCTAATACTTCTATCTTGCAACTTTGTTATTTCATTAGTTCTATAACACCTTATCAGCACGAAACTCCAACCAACTGAGACGGTAAAAATTTTAAATTCTTGCAATTAAGCATTATACTACTGGCTTGACTTTGACGCCGATTATATTTTTTAACTTTCAAATTATATTCATGTTTTATTGTCCATTTTTAAATTTTGTTATTTACAATGCTATCATCTATCCTTGTTAATCTTACAAGACTTGGTGGGAACCTTTTTATCATTTATTAACTTGTGGGAATAACCTAACTATGCGGACTACCGCATGTTTGGTAAATACCCCTTTATATTCATTCCTTATTAGCAGTTTGTGCAAATAATCTGTCTACGCGGATTACCGTATGCATGGTGAAGATCCATTTGTAATTTTGTACATGTATTTTTTTATTATGTGTACAATAATACTTGTATATACATTAGTGATTGCATATCTTCTGACTAAAAGGATATGCTAATAAAATAAATGTTTATATATATTTATGTTGTTTATATATTTATTATCGCTTGAGGTGGTGACTTAGTGGTGGGAAGCTAGACATAAATCGTCATAAAAGTTGGTTCGAGTCCTGGTAAACCCTACTATGCTCAAGTGGTCTCACGCACTGGATTTATTCGGGGGTATGCTGAGTTGTGCCAATGAAGACACAACTAAGGCCTCTAATTTTTTTTTTGTTATCATGCATTTATCTTCTCCATATTATGTATGTAATTATTTATTATATATGTTAATAAATAATAGAAATCATTATATGTTAACCCAGAATAGATGGAAAACCTGGCAAAAATAGATTTTTCAATTTTAAAAATATCTGGAGACAACTATTTGGCTTAAGCACTTGATGCAGAACTACACCTTAGTGCAAATGGGTTAGAAAAGACCAATGAATAAAGAAACAAAGCAACTACAGAACAAAATGCACAAGCTATAATCTTTCTTCGTCATCACGTTGATGAATGCTTAAAAATTGAGTATTTAACAATCAAAGATCCTTTGACCTTATGGACAAAACTAAAGGAAAGATTTGACCACCAAAAATTAGTTGATCTCCCTAGTGCCAAATTTGAGTGGCTTAATTTCAGGCTACAAGATTATAAATCAATTACGGAGTATAGTTTTAATGTCTATAGAATAACCTCTACTTTAACCTTGTGTGGGGATCTAGTTTCTGAAACCCAAATGTTAGAAAAAACATTTTCAACTTTTCATCCCACCAATATGATTCTGTCACAACAATATAGATAAAGTAAGTTCACAAAATTTAGTGAATTATTGTCTATTCTCCTTGTTGTGGAAAAACATAACGAATTGTTGTCGAAAAACCATCAAGAAAGGACAACGGGTTCTACCCCATTGTTAGAAATTAACAACACGTCATTCCAACAAAATAAACATGATAATGGATGGCAAAATAATAAGTGGTTTCGGGGACGGGAAAATAAACGAGACCATCATAACAACAAATTTCACAATCGTAACAATTCAAGGCATCCGAAGTGGCAAGAGTCTGGGTCGGGTAAAAATAAAGAAAATGAAACACAGACAAAGAACAAACCAACTATTTGTTTCAGGTGTGGGATGAAAGGGCATTGGTCGTGTACCTGTCGTACTCCAAGGCATCTGGTTAATTTATACCAGTAGTCTCAAAAGAGTAAAGAAAATGTGGTAGAAACAAACTTTGTTAACTATCAATTTAATATTGTTGATGCTCCAACAATGACCAACAATGAGGAAAAGTTTGGCGACATTGCTGGACCTTCTAAAAGCACCTTTTGGGATATCAGTTAATTTCTTATTTTAATTAAGCACCATGCATGTATAATATTATTAATTTTCATTTTGTACCCTACATATATAATATGATGTGTTCCTCATGGATAATATTATGAATAAAATATATTTTTATATGTGTCAGACCAACTTTAATGGATATGAAGGATATATGTTTAGCAGATAGTGCAACAACTCATATAATCCTTCAAAGGGAGAAATATTTTTCACAACTAACCAAATCTAAGGGAAGCTTGGGAGCATATCAAATTTAATCGAGGGATTTGGAAAAGCTAGTTTCATGTTACCAAATGAGACACAAGTCTTCATTAAAAAATCTTTATATTCTAGTAAATCAAGAAGAAATTTGATTAGTTTTAAAGATATTCGACTAAATGGTTTTCACATTGAAACAAAAAATGAAAATGATAAGGAATATCTTCTTATCACTTCTACTATTTCTGAATAGAAGAATATCCTAGAAAAATTTCATTCAATTTCTTAAGGGTTATATACTATGAAGATTAGAACAAATGAGTCTCATACTGTTATGATTCCAAAATCCATAGATCCTAAATCATTTATGCTCTGGCATGAAAGACTCGGTCATCCAGGCACGTCTATAATGTGTCGCATTATTGAAAACTCTACTGGTCATCCTCTCAAAAAACAGAAGGTTTTTTCTAGTAGTGATTTTTCTTGTGCTGCATATTCTCAAGGAAAATTAATTGTTCGACCATCACTAACAAAAGTTTATAATGAAACCCCAAATTATTAGAGAGAATCCAAGGAGACATTTGTGGACCCATTCATCCACTGTCTGACCTATTTTGATATTTTATGGTTTTAATAGATTCTTCAACTAGATGGTCCTATGTTTGTCTTCTTTCCTCTTGAAATTTTTCCTTTCTTGCTCAAGTAATCAAGTTACGGGCTCAATTCCCAGATCACCCAATCAAGTCAATTCGACTTGATAATGCAACTAAATTTTCATCAAAGACATTTAATAACTTTTGTATGACTATTGAAATCTCCATTGAACATTCTGTTCCTCATGTACATACACAAAATGATTTAGCTGAATCTTTAATAAAAAGACTTCAACTAATTGCACGTCCATTAATATTAAGGGTTAACTTACCAACCTCAATTTAGGGTCATGCAATTCTTTACACTGCATCCATCATTTGAGTGAGGCCAACAACTCTTCATAAATATTCTCCTCTACAGTTAGTTCTTGGTCAGATACCCAACATCTCACACCTTCGAGTTTTTGGAAGTGCAATATATGTTCCAATTGCACCTCCACAAAGGACTAAAATGGGAGCCCAACGAAGAATTGAAATTTATGTTGGTTTTGATTCTTCTTCTATTATTAGATATCTTGAGCCTTTAACTGGAGATGTTTTTACTGCACGTTATACAAATTGTCACTTTGATGAATTTGTATTTCCACCGTTAGGAGGAGAGAAATTTTTAAATAAGAAACCCTACGAAATATTATGGAATGCATCAGAATTAAATTCACTTGATCCTCGCACATGACAATGCGAAATTGAAGTTCAAAGAATTATTTATTTACAAAATATTGCAAATCAAATGCCACATGCATTTAATGATGCTAGAAAAGTGATAAAATCACATACATATGCAGTGAATACTCCTACAAAGATAGAAATATATATTGAAAAATTAATTCCTAAAAGAATTGACAAATAAGGCAATAGAAGAATCTAAACCACGCTAGAAGTGTGGAAGACCAGTTGGTGCAAAGGACACTGCACCACGAAAACAAAAGGCAAATAAGGGTGTACCAGAAGTAATACCCGCTCTAGAAGTAGCACTTATTCCAAAAGTGGAATACCCCCAGAAAAGGTACAAAATCTCACCAAAAGGATAAAAGATGAATACCAAGAGCTCTCCATAAATTATGTGTATGATGAGAACATATGGGATTGAAGCAAAGTCATGATTGATGATATATTTGCTTTCTCTATAGCATCAGATATTACTATGATTTCTGACATGGATCATGAACCACAAAACGTGTAAGAACATTGAAAAAGAAAAGATTGAACAAAATGAAATGATGTTATTCAAACTGAGCTACAATCATTATTGAAAAGAGAAGTATTTAGACCAGTAGTCGAAACACCGCTGGGAGTAATCCCGATTGGAAACAAATGGGTATTTGTACGAAAGAGAAATGAGAAAAATGAAATTATGAGATACAAAGCCCGACTTATAGCTCAAGGTTTTTCACAAAGAATTAGTATTGATTATCATGATACATACTCTCGAGTAATGGATGGAGTCACTTTTCGCTTTTTACTAGGTATGACAATCATGGAAGGTTTGAAAACACGTCTGATGGATGTTGTAATATCATACCTATATGACTCACTTGATAGTGAGATCTACATGAGAATTTCAGAAGGATTAAAAATGGTTGAATCTTAAAATCCCCACTATATATATTCAATCAAGTTGCAACACTCATTATATGGGTTAAAATAGTCTGGTCATATGTAGTATAATCGACTTAGTGATTATTTAATAAAAGATGGGTATACAAATAATCAAGTATGCCCATGTGTTCTTATTAAGAAAATACAAAGTGGATTTACCATCATTGGTGTATATATGGATGATTTGAATCTTGTAGGTACTCCTGAAGAACTCACAAGAACTGCTATTTATTTAAAGGATGAATTTGAAATGAAAGATATTAAAAAGACAAAATTTTGTTTGGGAATACAAGTGGAGCATTTAGCATCTGGAATTTTTATTCATCAATCCACATATACTGAAAAGATTCTCAGTCGTTTTCATATGAATAAAGCTAACCCTTTTACTACCCCGATTGTTGTTCGATCTCTAGAAGTTGATAAAGATCCATTTCGACATCTAGAAAGTGGGGACGAAGTTATTGGACCTGAATTTCCATACCTGAGTGCAATAGGTTCTCTTATGTATCTTGCAAAGTGTACACGACCCGATATTACTTTTGTTGTCAACTTGTTAGCAAGATACAGTTCTTCTTCGACTAAGAGGTATTGGGATGGGATCAAACACATTTTGAGATATCTCCGTGGAAATATAGATCTTGGATTATTTTATCCAAGAGAGGATATGCTGATGTGGGATATTTATTAGATCCACACAATGGAAGATCACAAACAGGTTACGTATACTATATCCTGAAAATACACAAAGCAAACCATGGCAGCTACATCTACAAATCACTTAGAGATTCTAGCAATACATGAAGCAAGTAGAGAGTGTGTTTGGTTGATGTCAATTATTCAGCATTATCCAAGAGTCATCGGATTACCATCAATCAAAGATATTCCTACAATTATATATAAGGATAACGTGTAGAATAATTATATCAGAACGTGCTATTACTTATAATAAAATCAATTAATCAATTAGGTACTTACATGAATTGAGAGAAGTCATCTTGTATGTATCACGCTTCCGTTGCGCTAAAAGGTGAAAGTCTTCAATTACATCTCCCAATCTTATGATGGATGTATAGGTGTGTATAAAGTTCTTGAGACAACAATTGAGACCAAACCCTAACTGTTTTATTTACTGAATAGTTAAGGGACATAATCGTCCATCAAGATTATGAAATCCTAGGGCCCATTATGCCAAATACTATCAGTAATATTATTTATAGGCCACATAATTAATTATCAAATCCATAAATAAAGTGATTAAATTAATACAATATGTAAGCCAAATAACTACATAAATTGTAGAGGCCACATAAAGAAGAAAATATTCTAGCATTCTCCTACTTGGCCGAAATACTATTTATATACAAAACATAACACCTACAATTATTAATTTGGCAAAGTATTAATTTAATGTCAACATCATGTTCAAATAAAAATACCAATGCGAATTAATACAATCTTTGTGTCACTTTTAACACAAGATCCTCATTAGTTACATAATTAGTACTTTTATTAGAACAAAGATTAACATTAAGCATAATAGGTATGAATAGAGTTTACATAAGTGTTAATAGATTAAACTCATTCATATGGTCCAAAACATAACTGGTTTCTCACAAGTTCTCAAGTGTGCACAATAAAGAGATTAGCAAACTATAAACATAATGTGAAGTTAAAAACATCGAGCTCAAAAAAAGTTGTCTTACATCAAAATAACTCATTAATTAAGACTACCAGTTAAAAACATGCCAGCAACATGCTCTAAAAAGAGCTTGGGTGGTAAGCCTTTCGTAAAAGGATCCGCCAACATATCATACATACTAATATATTTAATGACAATGCTTTGATCTTCAACTATTTCCCTGAAAAATAAGTACTTAGTGTGTACGTATAGTCCAGCACCACTCGAATTGGTGCTGTTGGAAAAACTAACAGCAGAATCATTATCACAAAATACATTTAATGGCCATGAAATGGAGTCTACAATCTTAAGTCCTGAAATAAGATTCCTCAATAATACGACGTGACAAGTAGTATGATAACAAGCCACATATTTTGCCATCATCGTGGAAGTGGTAGTTAACTCCTGTTTATGACTTCCCCACGAAATAGGGCCTCTTGAAAACATAAAGATATACCCTGATGTAGATTTTTTTTCGTCTTTACACTTAGAAAGATTAGAATTAGAATAACCAACAACTTCAAGGTTATCTGTTTTTCTGAATGTAAGCATAAAATTCTTAGTACCATGTAAGTAGCGTAAAACCTTTTTGGCTGCTTTCCAGTGATCCAAACCTAAATTTGACTGGTAACGTCCAAGCATGTCAGTTACATACGTTATATCTAGAAGGATATAAACTTAAGCCTACATTAGACTCCCAACCACAGAAGTATAGGGAATAAGATTCATTTGATCACGTTCAAGTTGATTCTTAGGACATTGATATGAGCCAAATTTGTCACCCTTAACAACAGGGGCAATAGTATGGGAGCAATTTTGCATGTTGTATTTGTTAAGAACTTTGTCAATATAAGCTCTTTGGGATAATCCTAATATCCTGCGAGATCTATCTCAATGAATTTCAATACCTATAACATAAGAGGCTTCACCGAAATCCTTCATATCAAAATTTCCAAAAAGAAAACGTTTGGTCTCATACAACATGTCTAAGTTATTACTTGCAAGTAGTATATCATCAACATACAAAATATAAAATAATAAATTTACTCCTACTGACCTTCAAGTATATGCATTGATCCACTATATTTTTCTTAAAATCAAAATTAATCATCACCTCGTGAAACTTAAGATGCTATTGTCGAGAAGCCTGTTTTAACCCATAGATGGATTTCTTAAGTCTGCATACCATATGTTCCTTGCCTTTAATAAAAAAATCTTCTAGTTGTGCCATATAGACATTTTCATGTAAGTTACAATTAAGGAATGCATTTTTAACATCCATCTGATGTAACTATAAATCATAATGAGCTACTAGAGTCATGACTATTATAAATGAATCTTTCCTGGATACTGGAGAGAAAATTTCATTATAATCCACACCTTTCTTTTGAGTGAAACCCTTAGCAAACAATCGAGCTTTATACCTTTTAACGTTCCCTTTAGGATCTAATTTGGTCTTATAGACCCACTTCCAACCAACAGGTTTAACACTTTTTAGTAATTCTTCAAGATCCCAAATGTTATTAAGCTCCATTGATTTCAACTCATCATTCATGGCTTCAAGCCATTGAGTTGATTGGGCACTCGTAATGGCCTCTTTATAGGAGATAGGCTCATTAATTTTACTTGAATCATAGTCAATCTCATTAATATATGTTATAAAATCATCAAAAATAACAGGCTTTCTAGGTCTTACAGACCTACGTAAAGACTGCACAATTTCAAGGATATCACTTTCAATAATGTGGGGTTTAACATTAGGTGGTGGCTCAACTATCTCAAGGGCATCATTTGCCTCAATAGGTGGCTGTTGTGCCTCACCCTCTTGAATTACAGGATTAGGTACATAAATCATGTTTTCTTCAAGATTAATTTTTCTTGGCTCACCACTCCCACTTAAATCACCATTCTCTAAAAACTCTTCATGCCTAGTCTTAACAATTCTAGTGGTATGCGAGGGATAGTAAAATCGAAAACCCTTAGATCTTTTAGGATATCCAACGAAATGACAACTAATGATTTTAGAGTCAAGTTTCTTTATTTGTGGATTAAAAATCTTAGCCTCGGCTGTACAGCCCCACACTCGTAAGTATTTTAAATTTGGTTTCCCACCTGTCAAAATTTCATAAGGAGTGTTATGGAAGGATTTACTAGGAATTCGGTTTAAAATATGAACAGATGTCTTTAATGTCTCAGTCCACAAAAATATAAGTAAGTTAGAATTGCATAACATACTGAAAGTAGTATGCACACAAGCCAATCATGTATGATGATAAAACATATACTTTGTGACAATCTTATTCATTTATTAATAAAAGTGATTTTCAATTAAAGACATTTATTTATCTACATGGTGCAGTTTTTATAATATGTGATAAACCCATAGTTTTAAGCAATACTTTTATAATCATGATGATGATCATGCTAATGAGATCTAAATTCGTAGATAGCTTAAAACTAAAATAGTCTCCAATCGTTGGATAACTAAAAAGGGGATTAGTGGATCCGGATTGATTGGTACATATGTTGACTTGCTCATTGGATGAGGATGATCGATCTCATAATCATTTGTGTGGAGACACTAAAACAAGTATGTAGGTGCTTATTGGAAAATAAGTTCACTGAACGTGGCTCGCTAAGGAATACCTAATAGAGTTTTACTTGCCTATCAATAGAAATTCCTTAGGTGATAGTAGTACAAATAATCCTTAGACTTGAGATCATCATAGTATCTTGTGTATGATGAGTTATACTTTGACATTTTTCTTAAGACCCTAAGGGTATATCAAAGGGTATGATTGGGTATACATGGAGATAATGAATGATCAATAAAAGATCTACCACTTCTAGTAAAAGAAGAGAATGTCCTATGTGATTCGATAAATGACAACACAGTAGTCCTTGGCCAATGCAAAATGAAATTAGAAAGTAGTTTCTAATTTGCATTATTTGGTGTTGTGCATTTTAGAATCGAAATACATATAATTAAATAAAATAAGATTTGATAGTAAATCCATGTCTTATATTTAATTGAGACATTGTATGGTGGAAGGAATGAATTGTACGATAACTATTTACTCACAGGTTCTTTTATGATTAATGTTAAAATCTATATTATTGAAAAGTCGTTGATCGCTAAGTGGGCTTACCCTTATTGTAGAATAAATGTTATTTATTTAAAAGAATTATTAGTTTAATTTATTTATTTAAATAAGATTAAATTATTTTAATTAATTTATTCACAGCCAGTTTAATATGAAAAACCTAAAGGGTCACACCATAAAAAGAAAAATATTTATTGAAGAAGCTAATGTCATAATCGTAATAATAAGTTAAGTATGTTTAATTTAATTAATTTAATATTTGTTATTTAATATTTTAGAAATATTAAATATAAATTAATATGAGGAGTCTTAATATTATTATTATTATTTAATTCCTAAAGGAGTTTAGAAATTAATTAATAAGATACTCTCTCTCTCTAATATATTCCTAATAAGATTAGGAGGCTAATTAATTAAAAGACTTTAATTATTTACAATAGGATTGAGAAGTCTAATTAATTAATATGAAACCCTATGCCTAAATGGTTTAGGAGGGTTGCCTACATTTATAAATAAGAAACTCTTATTATGGAACAATGTTACACTTAACACTATTCCAATAGTTGGGAGAGCATACTTAGCAAAAAAAAATAGTTGGGAGAGCATACACATTCTATAGAAATAAAATTAGGGTTTAGCCAAACTTTCACCTTCTTGAATAATTCTTTTTTTTTTTGTGGATCACCTCTAGAGGCCAAACACTTGGGTGGCTAACGTTGATCAAAGGAAGGAATCAATCCCATAGAACTTAAGGAGATTACGAAGGATTTGGAGTTGAACTCGTACCTGTGAAAGCTTAGTTCTACAAGGGTATGATTCTATAATTATTTCTTCTTTTTTGTTTAATTAATAATTGTGCATAAAGGATGATCTAGGTATAGGATTTGTAAAATCTTAAAATCTATTTTTACCATGCTTCCGCTACTTTAATTATTACAAACATAACAGTGGTATCAGAGCCAAACCTTTATGCGAGTTATTAATTATTTTTATTTGATATGTATATTGATACGTGTTTGGTACAATTTAATTGAGCATAATTGTTATCTATGAATCATGTTTTTGGAGAAAAATTGCACAATTCGCAAACCAGAAAAACAAATTATGGAGACTGGTGCCTTAGCGCCGGATTGCAGTATAATCCGGACGCTGCATCGCCGGCTCCGTGCCCCTGGTGCTGACGTGGCGCTGCAGTGCCTGAAGCCAATTTTTCAGCAGCGCCAGCCAGCTTCCTCAGTTTTCCTGGTGACGTAGCGCCGCAGCGTCGGATGCTAGTTCACTAGCGGCGCCGCAACGTCACTCTCCAGAAAAATAAAGTTTATTTTTTTTTAATTTTAAATTAAGATAAAAAGGTTTGTTTTAATTAAAATTAAAATTAAATATTTTTCTGTAATTCTAGATTAATAAAGGAGTTTATTAAATTTGGAATTGGATTAAAATAAAGATATTTATTTTAATTGGAATTGGATTTCGAAACTAACTAGAATTGCACATTAAATCGATATCAATGTATATATTAAATATTTTATTTATTAATGCATATGTTGATATGTATGATAATAAATGGAGTTGATTATGGACTATTGACCAATGTGATAGGATTTTATTTTAGTTGAAAGCTTGAATGTATGAGTTTTATTAAATGGGGTCTGCGTACCTTGTCTTCTCTAATTTTTCTTGATATAAAATTCTATCTCTCTCCTATGTACTTTCCATTGACTGTTGATCAAGGTTTCTATTTAAATTAAATAGTTTATGTAATAGGACTAGTTAGAATTATCTTGAAGAATTGGAGACCAAGGAACAAGGAGTGCTTGAAGACCTGTTTGTATGAAGCCCGAGTTTAAATATAATAGTTATATTTAAATTTAATTCTTGCACTCCTATGTTTGACCTTTTGGTTCACTTGGTAGCTCTAGTGAACCAAACTAGAATAAAAGTTCATAATCAATCCAGGTAAAATATAGTATTCTATATGCATGCTTATACTATATATATATATATATATATATATATATTATTATATTATGCAACATGCTTCGCATGTTAATTAATATGACGCGTATTTTATATATATATGTGCATGCGCGCTAAACAAGATGAGACAATTAATAACAAATCACTCAAAAGACTTTATATTAAGTCCTAAGCGTTCAAAGATATTTGGAATATCGAACGTCGCCTTCTAACATGGTAAATTAATAGAGTATTAAATATTTAATATGAGTTTGTTGTGTCACACAAGGCAAGTATTAAATATTTAAATTATTAATTTATCACATTTAATGCTTATAAATAAACTGAACGATGCTGTTTTGGTGTGTCACATAAGGGCGTATTTTTCTTTTGAATATATGAAAGTGCTAGGTTGGACTTAACTAGTATAAGTTTTGATTCGGATGTGTCACACTTGATCACAATAATCTAAGAGGCAGAATACAAGGAGTTATATGTTGATGTAATTGAAAATAGTTGTCTACCTATTTATTTATATATCGTTTGTTATGTCACACAAGGCTATATACATTTGAAATGAGATCCTTATTCTCATTAGCAAATCTTTAATTAGATTTGCCGAACTATATATTATGGGATAATATAGTTCGAAGAAAATAGTAAAAGATACCAATTTAAAATAAAGACCTAATTTATTTTGGTAATTAATTAAATGAATGTTTGCCAAAATATTGTATAATTTCACATGCAGAATTTGAAAAATGTCACAATCACTATCACTGCGTAGCATACTTGATGCTAACAAACTAATCGGACCGAATTACACAGACTGGTTAAGGAATCTGAGAATTGTTCTCACTGTAGAAAAGATTTTTTATGTCCTAAATTTGTCTGTCCCTACAACTGTTGCAGAAAAAGCCTCTGAGGAAGCGATTTCTTCTTTTAAGAAGTGGCAAGATGTGCATATGTGGCTCAATGCATCATGCTCGCATCCATGAGTAACGAGCTTCAGCGTCAGCATGAAACTATGGATGTTTCTACTATATTGTTGCACCTCCAAAAGTTGTATGGTGAGCAAAGTAGGACTGCTAGATATGAGATATCTAAGGAGCTCTTCCGATCTCGGATGACCGAGGGCACTGCTGTTGAGACTCATGTCCTAAAGATAATCAATTTGATTGAACGTCTTGGACAGCTTGGGTTCATCATGTATGAGGAGTTAAGTCAAGATTTGATCTTACAATCACTCCCAGATACCTTTTCATAATTTGTTGTGAATTTTTACATGAATAAGTTGGATGTCAGCTTGCCTAAATTACTTAACATGTTAAAAACTACTGAAGGACACTTCTCATCCAAGAAGAACCAAGTCTTATTGGTGGATGATTCTTCCAAGAAAATGAAGAGGCCCAAGGTATTTTCTGAAAAGAAGAAAACCAAGAAGGCTAAGGGCAGTGCGAAAGTGAAGGATCAAAAGAAACCTGATTCAGCTAGCAAAGGAATGTGCTTTCATTGCAATGAGTCGGGTCACTGGAAGAGGAACTGCAAGAAGTTTCTGGCAGAGAAGAAGATTGGAGAAGCTTTAACTTCCAATCAAGGTTTGTTCATGATTGAAGTTAATTTTTCTGAAAGTCAAACTTCTACTTGGGTATTGGATACCTGCTGTGGTTCTCATATATGTAATACTTGATAGTAGTGTGCATACAAGCCAATCATGTATGATGATAAAGCACATACTTTGTAAACAATCTTATTTATTTATTAATAAAATATTCATTTAAGGCATATAATTATCTACATGGTGCTGTTTTTATAATATGTAAATAACCCATAGTTTTAAGCAATGCTTTTAGAATCATGATGAGATCATGATAATGAGATCTAAATTCTTAGAAAGCTTAAAAACTAAAATAGTTCCCAATTGTGGGATTACTAAAATGGGGATTAGTAAATCCGGATAGATTGGTACATATGTTGCTTGCTCATTGAATGAGGATGACTGATCTCATGGTCATTTGTGTGGAGACACTAAAGCAAGTATGTAGGTGCTTATTGGAGAATAAGTTCACTGAACGTGACTCGCTATGGAATACCTAATGGAGTTTTACTCGCTTGTCAATAGGAATTCCTAATGTGATAGTAGTACATGTGATCCTTGAACTTGAGATCATCATAGTATCTTGTATGTAACAAATTATACTTTGACTAATTCCTTAAGGCCTTTTAAGGCATATATAGGGTATGCTTGGGTGTAATGAGTTACATATGGAGATAATGAATGATCAATAAAGAATCTACCACCTCTAGTAAAAGAGGAGATATGTCCTATATGATTCGTTAAATGACAACCCAGGAATCCTTGGCCAAGGTAGAATGAAATTAGAAAGAGGTTTCTAATTTGCATTATTTGGAGTTGTGCATTTTCTAATCGAAGTACATATGATTAAATAAATTAAGACTTGACAGTAAATCCATGTCTTATATTTAATTGGGACATTGTATGGTGGAAGGATTGAATTGTACGGTAACTATTAACTCACAAGTTCTTTTATGATTAATGTTGAAATCTATATTATTTGGAAAGTCGTTGATCGCTAGGGAGGCTTATCCCTATTGTAGAATAAATGTTATTTATTTAAATAGATTATTAGTTTAATTTGTTTATTTAAATAAGATAAGAATTATTCTAATTGATTTATTCACAACCGGTTTAATATGGAGAACCTAAAGGGTCACACCATAAAAGGAACAAGAATTATTTAAGAAGAAAATGGCATGATAGTAATAATGCATTAAGTATAATTAATTTAATCTATATGATGATAGAATAAATTAAATAGCTTAATGTTTATTATATAATATTTTAGAAATATTAAATATAAATTAATAAGAGGAGTCTTATTAATATTATTATTATTATTATTGTTTTAATTCTAAAGGAGTTTAGGAATTAATATAATATCAGTACTCTCTCTCAATCCTAATAAAGATTAGGATATAAATTAATTAAAAGTATTTAATTAATTAATTAAATAAAACCCTATTCTAATTGGATTAGGAGGGTTAACCTAATATCTATATAAGAGAGTCTTATATCAGAAATAAGGTACGTGAATTTTTCAAGAATTGGGAGCATACATATTCTATAGAGATAGAAACAAGGGTTAAGCCAATAACCCATCTTACTGAGTTCTTCATCTTCCTTGGTGGATCACCGTTAGAGGCCAAACATTTGGGTGGCTGACATTGATCAAGGGAAGGAGCCACTACAGAGGAATCAAAGGAATCAAAGGAGTAGAACTTGTACCTGAGGAAGCTTGGATCTTCAAAGGTATAATTCTGTTTTTCTCCTTCTTCATTCACTGATAATTGATGCACAAGAATGATCATGGTAATGGGTTTGTATAAATTTTTGAAAACCTAGTTTTTACGCTTTCGCCCTATTTATGTGATTTGATTGCATGATTGCGTTACGTACAAACCCAACAGTGGTATCAGAGCCAATCTTGTGCTAATTATCAGTCTATGTGATTTCATACATGTATGATATGCGATTGGATCGAGTTCTGGGAAATAAATTTTTTTTCAGATTCTGCGAAGCTGCGCAGCTGCGCCGGTACAAGGCAACATTGCTGCGCAGCTGCGCCGGGTGCTGTTCCTGGTTTTCATGCTTCGCAGCTGCGCCGGTTCCCTTTACATTCTTGGCGCAGCTGTGCCACTGGACAGGAACTGAATTTTTTTTTGTTTTATTTAATTAAATGAATGGTTTATTTAATTAATAAAGGTTTAAAATAAAGATGTTTATTTTATATGAAATGAGATTTCAGAATTGCTAAAATTAAAGAGTTTAATTTGGAATTATTTTTGAATGAAATAAAGGAGTTTATTTTTCCAAAAACAAAGTTTAGCAAACTTTTGCCCATTAACTGATATTAATACATATATGGAATGAATTTATTTTCATGAGATGAATAAGTTTTATTGATACGTATGATGATATGTATGGTAATAAAAGGGATTGATTATGGACTATGACCAATGTGATTGGATTTTATTTTGGTTGAATGCTTGAATGAATGGGTTTTATAAAATGGGGTTTGTGTACCTCGTCTTCTCTAGTTTTATTCTCGATGTAAATTCTATCTCCTTTCTATGTACTTTCCCTTGACTGCTGATCAAGGTTTCTATTTAATTTTAAATAGTTAATGTAATAGAGATAGTTAGATTTATTTTGAAGAAATTGGAGACCAAGGAGCAAGGAACGCATGAAGACTCATTTGTATGGAGCCAGGGTTTAAATGTAATAGTTATATTTAAATTTAAATTCTTGCACTCCTAGGTTTGACCTTTTGGTTCACTTGGTGGCTCTAGTGAACCAAACTAGAATAAAAGTTCATAATCAATCCGGGTAGAATATAGTATTCTATATTGCATGCTAAATATTATATATATTATATTTTATACAAACATGCTTCGCATGATAAAATGACGCGTATTTTATATATATATGTGCATGCGCGCTTAAAAGATGAGACAAATAATAACAAACCCCTCAAAGAAATAATATTAAGTTTGAAGCGTTCAAATGATATTTGGAATATTGAACGTCGCCTTCTAGCATGATTAGTTAATAGAGTATTAAATATTTAATATGAGTTTGTTGTGCTATCCACAAGGCGAGTATTGAATATTTAAGATGTTAATTAATCACATTTGATGCTTATCAAGAAAATTGAACGATCTAGTCTTGTTGTGCTATCCACAAGGACGAAAATTTTTCTTTTTTGAATTTATGAAAGTGCTAGGCTAGACTTAACTTAAATCATTTTAGTTCGGATGTGCACACACATGACCATTATGATTTAAGAGGCAAAATAAAAGGAGTTACATGGTGATGTAATTGACAAGAGTTGTCTACCTATTTATTTGTATATCGCTTGTTGTGTTATCCACAAGGTTATATACATTTGAAATGGGATCCTTAATCTCACTAGCAAATCTTTAATTAGATGTTGCCGAACTATATGAGTGAGGGTAATATAGTTTGATGAAAATAGTGGGAGATACCAATTTAAAATAAAGACCTAAATTTATTTTGGTATGCAAAGTTAATAAAATGAATGTTTGCTAAAATATTGTCTTTTCACATGCAGAATTTTAAAAATGTCAAAATCACTAATCTCACTACGAAGCATACTTGATGCAAATAAGCTTACCGGCCCGAATTATGAGGACTGGCTAAGAAATCTGAGAATTGTTCTCACTGCTGAAAAGATTTCTTATGTCCTAAATTCCACTATCCCTGAATCTGTTTCAGAAACAGCCTCTGAGGAAGAGATTGCCACTTTCAATAAGTGGCAAGATGATGCATCTGTGGCTCAATGCATCATGCTCGCATCCATGAATAACGAGCTTCAGGGTCAGCACGAAAAAATGGATGCTCCTGCTATGCTGCTTCACCTCAAGGAGTTGTATGGTGAACAGAGTAGGACTGCTAGATATGAGATATCTAAGGAGCTCTTCCGATCTCGGATGACCGAGGGCACTGCCGTCGAGACTCATGTTCTGAAGGTAATCAATTTGATTGAACGCATTGGACAGCTTGGGTTCATCATGGATGGGGAGTTGAGTCAAGACTTGGTCTTGCAGTCACTCCCTGAGACCTTCTCGCAGTTTGTGGTTAATTTTCACATGAATAAGCTAGATGTCAGCTTACCTGAGCTGCTTAACATGCTGAAAACTGCAGAAGGTCACTTCTCATCCAAGAAGAACCATGTCTTGATGGTGGATTCTTCCAATAAAAGGAAGAGGCCCAAGGTGTCTTCTGAAAAGAAGAAATCTAAGAAGGCTAAGGGAAAAGGGAAAGAAAAGGAGCAAAAGAAACCTGAACCAGCTAAAGGAATGTGCTTTCATTGCAATGAGCCGGGACATTGGAAGAGGAACTGCAAGAAGTTTCTAGCAGAGAAGAAGCTTGGAGAAGCTTCGACTTCCAATCAAGGTTTGTTTATGATTGAAATTAATTTTTCTGAAAGTCATAATTCTACTTGGGTATTGGATACCGGCTGTGGTTCTCACATATGTAATACTGTGAAGGGACTGGTCAGAAGTAGAAAGCTGAACAAAGATGAGGTGATCCTACGAGTGGGAAATAGAGCAAAAGTTGCTGCATTAGCTGTAGGAACTTATTGTTTAGCAATGCCTTCGGGAAATCCATTTATCTTAATAATTGTTATTATGTTCCGAATATTATTAAAAACATTATTTCAATTTCTGTATTGGATATGGAAGGTTTTGACATTATTATAAAGAACAATGGTTGTTCTATTTATAAAGACGATGTTTTATATGGTATTGGAAATTTGCGAAATGGACTTTATACACTTGACTTACAAGAAAATATATTTCAAATTGAACAAATTAAGAAAAGGAAAAGAGATGATATTAATTATACCTATATGTGACAGTGTAGACTCGGTCATATCAATGAAACAAGATTATCCAAGTTGCATAAAGATGGGCTCCTTGAGCTATCTGATTATGAATCATATCCAACTTGTGAATCTTGTCTCATGGGTAAAATGACTAAATCTCCTTTTAGTGGAAAAGGAGAGAGAGTTACAGAGTTATTGGCATTGATTCGCATAGACGTTTGTGGACCTATGACAACAAGTGCACGGGATGGGTATTCTTATTTTATTACTTTCACTGATGATCACTCAATATTTGGATATAAGTATTTAATGAAATACAAATCAGAATCATTTGAAAAGTTCAAAGAGTTCAGAAGTGAAGTAGAGAAATAAACGGGCAAGAGTATTAAGATACTTCGATCAGATCGAGGTGGAGAATACTTAAGCAGTGAGTTTCTCAATTGTCTCAGAGAAAATGGTATAATCTCACAATGGACTCCTCCAGGTACACCACAGTTAAATGGAGTATCTGAAAGGAGAAATCGAACACTGTTGGACATGGTTCGATCCATGATGAGTTTTACCGACCTTCCAATTTCCTTCTGGGGATATGCCCTAGAAACGGCTGCATACCTACTTAACAAGGTACCTACCAAATCCGCCCCAAAGACTCCATATGAGATGTGGAAAGGGAGGAAACCAAATCTTAAGCATGTTAAGACTTGGGGTTGTCCAGCTTATGTCAAAAAGTTTGAAAATGATAAGCTACAGACTAAATCCGATAAGTGTAGATTTGTGGGATACCCTAAAGAAACCGTAGGGTATTATTTCTATCATCCAACTGATCAAAAGGTGTTTGTTGCGAAACATGCTACCTTCTTGGAGAAAGAGTTTATCCATGAAGGGGTCAGTGGGAGCAAGATATATCTTGAAGAAGTTCAAGAACCACAAGTTACCACGGACCAAAGTCAGGTACCTAACCAAGTAGAAGAACCTACTGTACCATACCCTGTTCGTAAATCTGGAAGAGTACCGAAGATACCTGAGAGGTATGGATTCGTTATAGAGGATGACGATGAGGTACACATCATGAATGATGATGATCCATTGAATTACGAACAGGCTATGAGTAATAAAGACTCAGGGAAATGGCTTGAAGCCATGAAATCCGAAATGGACTCCATGTATGAAAACAAAGTATGGTCTTTGGTTTCACCACCTGAAGGTATTAAACCTATTGGGTGTAAATGGGTTTTTAAGAAAAAGACTGGAGCAGACGGAAAGGTAGAGACCTATAAGGCCCGACTGGTTGCAAAAGGTTTCAAACAAAGACAAGGAGTTGACTATGATGAAACCTTCTCACCAGTAGCCATGCTCAAGTCCATTCGGATTTTGCTTGCGATTGCAGCTTACAACGACTATGAGATCTGGCAGATGGACGTGAAAACGGCCTTCCTCAATGGGAAACTTGAGGAGGATGTGTATATGACACAGCCAGAGGGATTTATTTCAAAAGTTGGAACAAATCAAGTCTGTAAGCTACAACGATCCATTTATGGGTTGAAGCAAGCTTCTCGTAGATGGAACATTCGTTTTGATGAGACAATCAAAGAGTTTGATTTTATCAAAAACGAGGATGAACCATGTGTATACAAGAAGGTTAGTGGGAGCGCAGTATCATTCCTTGTATTATATGTTGATGATATATTACTGATAGGGAATGACATTCCTATGTTATAATCCATTAAAATCTGGTTATCTAAAAATTTCTCCATGAAGGACTTGGGTGAAGCATCCTATATTTTGGGGATAAAGATCTATAGAGATAGATCTAAAAGGATGCTCGGCTTATCCCAAGGAACGTACATTGATACGATGCTAAAGAGGTTTAGCATGGAAGATTCCAAAAGAGGTCTCATGCCGATGAGCCATGGAATAAATCTCTCCAAGAAACAGGCCCCAAAGACACCTGAGGAGAGAGACCGTATGAGTAAGATCCCTTATGCTTCTGCAATAGGATTTATCATGTACGGTATGATATGTACTAGACCGGATGTTGCTCACGCACTTAGTGTAACAAGCAGATACCAGTCGAATCCAGGAGAAGAGCACTGGAAGGCAGTGAAAAATATCCTAAAGTACTTGAGAAGGACTAAAGATATTTTTCTTGTCTACGGTGGGTCTGAATTAAAACTCGAGGGATTCACGGACTCAAGTTTTCAAACAGACCAAGATGACAGTAAATCTGTTTCAGGGTATGTGTTTACCTTGAACGGAGGTGCAGTGAGTTGGAAGAGTTCCAAGCAGCAAACGGTTGCTGATTCAGTGACAGAGGCAGAGTATATAGCTGCAAGTGAAGCTGCAAAGGAAGCTGTTTGGATGAAGAAGTTCATAACTGAACTTGGTGTGGTTCCTAGCATTGGAGAAGCAGTTCCCGTATACTGTGACAACATCGGAGCGGTTGCACAGGCTAAGGAACCTAGGTCTCATCAGAAATCTAAACACGTGTTGCGGTGATTTCACTTGATCAGGGAGATCATTGAAAGAGGAGACGTCACCTTGGAGCGTGTAGACTCTCAAGACAACATTGCAGATCCATTTACTAAAGCTTTAACACAACAGCAGTTTGATCGTCACTTAGAGAAGATGGGTATGAGATACCATGACGATTGGCTTTAGTGCAAGTGGGAGATTGATAGTAGTGTGCATACAAGCCAATCATGTATGATGATAAAGCACATACTTTGTAAACAATCTTATTTATTTATTAATAAAATATTCATTTAAGGCATATAATTATCTACATGGTGCTGTTTTTATAATATGTAAATAACCCATAGTTTTAAGCAATGCTTTTAGAATCATGATGAGATCATGATAATGAGATCTAAATTCTTAGAAAGCTTAAAAACTAAAATAGTTCCCAATTGTGGGATTACTAAAATGGGGATTAGTAAATCTGGATAGATTGGTACATATGTTGCTTGCTCATTGGATGAGGATGACTGATCTCATGGTCATTTGTGTGGAGACACTAAAGCAAGTATGTAGGTGCTTATTGGAGAATAAGTTCACTGAACGTGACTCGCTATGGAATACCTAATGGAGTTTTACTCGCTTGTCAATAGGAATTCCTAATGTGATAGTAGTACATGTGATCCTTGGACTTGAGATCATCATAGTATCTTGTATGTAACAAATTATACTTTGACTAATTCCTTAAGGCCTTTTAAGGCATATATAGGGTATGCTTGGGTGTAATGAGTTACATATGGAGATAATGAATGATCAATAAAGAATCTACCACCTCTAGTAAAAGAGGAGATATGTCCTATGTGATTCGTTAAATGACAACCCAGGAATCCTTGGCCAAGGTAGAATGAAATTAGAAAGAGGTTTCTAATTTGCATTATTTGGAGTTGTGCATTTTCTAATCGAAGTACATATGATTAAATAAATTAAGACTTGACAGTAAATCCATGTCTTATATTTAATTGGGACATTGTATGGTGGAAGGATTGAATTGTACGGTAACTATTAACTCACAAGTTCTTTTATGATTAATGTTGAAATCTATATTATCTGGAAAGTCGTTGATCGCTAGGGCGGCTTATCCCTATTGTAATAAATATTATTTATTTAAATAGATTATTAGTTTAATTTATTTATTTAAGTAAGATTAGAATTATTCTAATTGATTTATTCACAACCGGTTTAATATGGAGAACCTAAAGGGTCACACCATAAAAGGAACAAGAATTATTTAAGAAGAAAATGGCATGATAGTAATAATGCATTAAGTATAATTAATTTAATCTATATGATGATAGAATAAATTAAATAGCTGAATGTTTATTATATAATATTTTAGAAATATTAAATATAAATTAATAAGAGGAGTCTTATTAATATTATTATTATTATAATTCTAAAGGAGTTTAGGAATTAATATAATATCAGTACTCTCTCTCAATCCTAATAAAGATTAGGATATAAATTAATTAAAAGTAATTAATTAATTAATTAAATAAAACCCTATTCTAATTGGATTAGGAGGGTTAACCTAATATCTATATAAGAGAGTCTTATATCAGAAATAAGGTACGTGAATTTTTCAAGAGTTGGGAGTACACATATTCTATAGAGATAGAAACAAGGGTTAAGCCAATAACCCATCTTACTGAGTTCTTCATCTTCCTTGGTGGATCACCGTTAGAGGCCAAACATTTGGGTGGCTGACATTGATCAAGGGAAGGAGCCACTACAGAGGAATCAAAGGAATCAAAGGAGTAGAACTTGTACCTGAGGAAGCTTGGATCTTCAAAGGTATAATTCTATTTTTCTCCTTCTTCATTCACTGATAATTGATGCACAAAAATGATCATGGTAATGGGTTTGTATAAATTTTTGAAAACCTAGTTTTTACGCTTCCGCCCTATTTATGTGATTTGATTGCATGATTGCGTTACGTACAAACCCAACAATACTATGCAGGGACTGGTCAGAAGTAGAAAGTTGAACAAGGATGAAGTCGTCCTACGATCGAGAAATGGAGCAAAGGTTGTTGTATTAACTGTAGGGACTTATTTTTTAGCCCTGCCTATGGGCAAGTTCATTTATTTAAATAATTTTTATTTTGTTCCAACACTCATTAGAAACATTATCTCAAATTCTATATTGGATATGGATGGTTTTGACATTATAATAAATTACAACATTTGTTCTATTTATAATAAAAATATTTTATATTGTGTTGATAAATTACTGAATGAACTTTACATACTTGACTTGTATGAAAATATACTTCAAATTGAATAAAATAAGAAACAAAAAAGAGATGATATTAATTATACCTTCATGTGGCACTGTAGACTTGGTCATATTAATGAAACAAAATTATTCAAGTTGCATAAAGATGAGCTCTTAGAGCTATCTGATTATGAATCATATCCAACTTATGAATCTTTTCTCATGGGTAAGATGACTAAATATCCTTTTAGTGGAAAAGGAGAAAGAGTTACAGAGTTGTTAGCGTTGGTACACACAGATGTTTGTGGATCTATGACAATGAATACACGAGGAGGGTATTCTTATTTTATTACTTTCACTGATAATCATTCAAGATTTAGATATGTGTATTTAATGAAATACAAATTTGAATCGTTTGAAAAGTTCAAAGAATTCAGAAGTGAAGTAGAGAAACAAACTGGCAAAAATATTAATATTCTTCGATCAGATTGAGGTGGTGAATACTTAAGCGGTGAGTTTCTCAATTGTCTCAAAGAAAATGGTATAATCTCACAATGGACTCCACCAGGAACACCACAGTTAAGTATATTAAGACTTGGGGTTGTCCAGCTTATGTCAAAAAGTTTGAAAATGATAAGCTGCAGACTAGATCTGAAAAATGTAGATTTGTGGGATACCCTAAAGAAATTGTAGGGTATTATTTCTATCATCCTACTGATCAAAAAGGTGTTTGTTGCGAAATATGTTGCCTTCTTAGAAAAGGAGTTTATCCTTGAAGGGGTCAATGGGCGTAAGATATATCTTGAAGAAGTTCAAGACCCAAAAATTACAACAGATCAAATTCAGGTACCTGACCAAATAGAAGAACCTATTGTACAACACCTTATTCGTAAATCTGAAAGGATACCGAAGATACCTGATATGTATGGATTCGTCATAATGGATGACGATGAGGTACCCATCATGAATGATGATGATCCATTGAGTTACGAACAGGCTATGAGTAGTAAAGACTCAAAGAAATGGCAAGAAGCCATGAAATTCGAGATGGACTCCATGTATGAGAACAAAGTATGGACTTTGATTTCATCACCTGAGGGCATTAAGCCTATTGGGTGTAAATGAGTTTTTAAAAGAAAGACTGAAGCGGACGGCAAGGTAGAGACCTATAAGGCCCGACTGGTTGAGAAATGTTTCCAGCAAAGACAAGGTATTGACTATAATGAAACTTTCTCACCAGTAGCAATGCTCAAGTCCATTCAAATTTTGCTTGCGATTGCAGCTTACTATAACTACGAAATCTGGCAAATGGACGTGAAAACGGCATTCCTCAATGGAAACCTTGAGGAGGATGTGTATATCACCTCTAGAGGCCAAATACTTGGGTAATGAAGGAATCAATTCCGGAGAACTCATGGAGATTACGAAGGATTTGGAGTTGAACTTGTACCTGTGGAAGCATAGTTCTACAAGGGTATGATTCTATAATTTATTCTCCTTCGTTTAATTAATAATTATGAATAAAGGATGATCCGGATATAAGGTTTGTAAAATCTTAAAATCTGTTTTTACCATACTTCCGCTACTTTGATTATTACAAACCTAACACATACTACGTACCATATCCATAAGGTACGTCCTCTCAGCTACACCATTCTGTTGCGGTGTACCAGACATTGTATACTGAGTGACGATGCCATTTTCTTGACAAAATAAGGCAAATGGGCCAGGACTATGATCTGTATCGGTGTGTTTACCATAATACTCTCCGCCTCTATCTGATCTCACTACTTTAATTTTTCGGTCAAGTTGATTTTTAACTTCAGCCTTGAAAATTTTAAACATATTTAGTGATTCAGATTTTTCATTAATTAGGTAGACATAAGTATAACGAGAATGGTTATCAATGAACGTAATGAAAGATTTATGTGCACCACTTCTAGTGGCTTCTTTCTTATTACCTTTCACAAATTTTACTTTTATATATTCAATACAATGATCTAGATCAGAAAAATATAGTGAATGAAGAATTCCATCCTTTATAAGACATTGCATTCTGTTTTTTGAAATATGACCTAAGAGTTGATGCCACAATTTTGAATAATTCTCATTATCTAGTTTTCTCTTATTTTCACTTTTAGAGTTACTCTCTATCACATTTATTGTTAACAAGGATTCGGCAAATACATTATCCAAATTTAACTTATATAAAGAGCCATAACCAATAACATGAGAGTAATGATAAATAATTATTTTATTATTCCCAAACTTAAATGAAAAACCGTCAACATCAAGTTTAGATATAGAAATTAAATTCTGTGTCATACTGGGAACATAAATAGTATCATATAAATAAAGATGAAACCACTCTCCAAAACTAAAGGAAGAGTTCCTTCAGCTTCAACTTGTATAGACTATCCATTACCAATTTTAATGGTTCTTTCTCCCTTTTGGAATGTCTTCTTTGAAAGGAATCTTTGAAATGAATTATTAATGTGAACCATAGCACAAGTGTCAAGCCATTATGTATTAGAAGGAACATCAAATAGAAAGGATTCATAAGTTACATAATTGAAGGACATACCTTTCTTTTCAAGTCATTCTCTGAACTTAGGGCATTCTTTCTGAATATATCATTACTTCTTACAGAAGCGACATTTAGGACCTGCCAGAGTTGTTACCTGAGTAATGCCTTATTTGTTTTGGTAGAAATTTTCTTATCCTCATTCTTAAAACTTTTGTCATTTTTATGAGCCTTCTTCTTATGGAATCCAGTGGTAGTAAAATGAGCAACATTAGGTTTTTCAATCTTAAGCCTTTCTTCTTCTTAGACGCACATGGCGATCAACTCGCCTATCTTCCAGTTTTCTTTCTACATGTTATCAAACTGTGCAGGAGGAGAATTCATGATGAAGTGAACAAGAAAACCCTTAGAAATTGCCATGTCTATACCCTTTAATTTAACATTCATGTCGTTCATCATCATAATGTGCTCGCGCACTAGTGAGCATTTTCAAAATAAGGGTACTTGTATGAGTTTTAGAATAACCCTTAAATTGTTTCTTGGCTGAAGCGAAGTACTCTTTAACATTCTCATAGTTAGGAATAGCTCCTCGAATGAGTGTCTTCATAGAGTTTTTTATAATCATAAGAGACATACGGTTAGATCGCTCCTACTTTTCGTAATAGCCTTTTGCACAATTGAGCTTGTAGCTGTAAGTGGAGCTGAAGGATCCACTCGTAATGCATAGTCCAAATTCATAACGCCGAGAATAATTTTTCACTTGCTCTTTCTAAACAGTAAAATTAGTTCCATTCAAGACTTCAATTCCAGAGAGATACCCATAAATACTAGTTGGAGTCAATGCTGAAATATAATCAAGCTCATAAGCATGCTTATAAAAAATAAAAAGAAATCCACAATGTACAACAATAATTAATAATTGATCATAATAAAACCAACTGTAGGGCAAACAGTTAGTTACATAAAATTTATTTACAACACCCAAAAAATAGATTTTAATGAGATGTTGGTGCATAATTATCAATATTTTGTTGGTCCAATTAATAATATGCTAATAACATCCCCCAAAAAATAATGCACAACACATTTGTTCACTCATCACCGTTGTGCAAAAACGAAATAAACATGTTACTTATGCAATAAAATTTCATTTAATAAATTCTAATTCTAATTTTTCCATTGGGTAAAAATTAAAATCTTCATTTATTAAGTGTAACATTATGTGACTTTTCTTAATCTTTAATTGTTTCAATTAATAACCATCGGTTGGGCTGATTATTAATTTTAACAATAAAAGAGTCACTCATACATATAAATTATTATGATCAATCTCATTTTCTTTAAACAACATATTAATTAAGTTTAAAAATTAACATTATTTATAATTTACATGTAACAACTTATAAGCCCTAATAATATATCACATCACGTTCTAGAATCTTAAATTAAGATATATAGTAATGAACATAAATTGATTATATATAAAATAATCAAATTAATTCTAACTTGGGCATAATAATAACATATAGTCAGAATGACTAAAAAAATAAAATGCAATGCATGTATATTACTGATGGTTTCATGTAAAAGGCGAATTAATATAAATCACCAAAAGAATATATTACATGCACAGTGGATAATTAGCTTTTCTGAAATTCCAAAATCATTGATGAAATCTGTATGAACAAATTTTTAGATTTTAAGCATTCTTCGTCTTTCTATGCTATTTATTCCATCAATAATTAGTTCGTTTGTAGTAATGTAACGCATGTGCATGAATTCATGAATTCATTATTCTTTCAGAAATTCCTTAACATATTGCATACTGAATATTTATATATTATACCAATAAATAGGTTATGCGAAATTAACATTTATAGCATAACAACGTAATTAATTTATTCTATACAATAGCGTAACCATAGCTCTGATACCAGATGTATAATAATTATATCGGAACGTGCTATTACTTAGAATAAAATCAATTAATCAATTAGGCACTTACATGAATTGAGAGAAGTCATCTTGTTTGTATCACGCTTCCGTTGCGCTAAAGTGTGAAAGTTTTCAATTGCCTCTCTCAATCTTATGATGGATGTATAAGTGTGTTTAAAGTTTTTGAGACGACAATTGGGACCAAACCCTACCTGTTTTATTTATAGCATAGCTAAGGGTCATAATCGTTCATCAAGATTATGAAATTATAGGGCCCATTATGCCAAATATTATTAGTAATATTATTTATAGGCCACATAATTAATTACCAAACCCATAAATAAAGTGATTAAATTAATACAATATGTAAGCCAAATAATTACATAAATAGTAGAGTCCACATAAAGAAGAAAATATTTTAACATAACGTTGCATGCCACTCAACTTAGAGAAGAGTACATCAAGGGAGATAGAACAAAACATGATTCACCTAAATTCTTTTACACACGTGAGCTACAAAAGAAGGGTGATATAGATGTGCATAAAATTCGATCATGTGATAATCTAGCCGACTTATTCACAAAGTCACTACCAAATGCAACGTTTACAAAACTTTGGAATAAGATCGGAATATGTCGACTGAAAGATTTGTCACAACATTTCATCAAAGAATAATGAATTCCTTTTTAGAGGGATATATGTACTATTTTTCTCTTCAGTAAGTTTTTTTCCACTGGGTTTTCTTAGCAATATGTTTAATGAAACATAATCTCTTATATTAGGAAATCAAGAGGGAGTATTATAATATTATGATTTTCTCAAAAGTCATAAGCTACAAACTAGACCAATGGTCTAATCCATGATTTTGTGGATCTTGGTTGGATGTATATTCCATTTATTTTTGCCTATAAAAGGTAATGAAAGATCAGAGACAAAGATATAGAAAATTCTCTAATACTTCTATATTGTAACTTTGATATTTCTTTAGTTCTATAACAATTTAGTAATATTTTTATATTATCAACTTTTCCCTTAAGTTTTTAACTAAATACAATTTATTTCCATCTATATCCTAGAGATACTAACATACTAATTTAATAAAAGTGATATTTTCTTTTCTTTTTTTCTTAACTCCCGTACAAGACTAGAGAAAATATATTAACTCATTTTCTTTTCTCTTCACATACTCCCAAACATGTTTAAAGAAAATTATCTCACTTTCTCTAGCTTTCTTTTATTTTCTCCAACTTTCATCTTTATTTCTCTAACTTTCTTTTCTTTTCTTCTCATTAAAAACTCTCAAACGCTATGTATCTCTCCGAGATTAATGTCTTTGAGTTTTAATTTGGATATGAAAGAAAAGAAAGTTAGGAAAACAAAAATAAGTGGTGTCTTTGAGTTTAGCTAAGGAAAGTGAGCGTATTTTACGCCAATAAATTTCTTCTCACTTCTGAGAAGAAAACTAAAAAAAAGAAAGTAAAACTCTATCTTGTCTTCCCTTCTTTAACTTTATTTTCTCTTCTCCAACTAAAAAACTCTCAGATACTAATGTGCATCTCATTTCAGCTTTATAAGGGCAAACTACTCCCATTTTATTATTGTTAATTATTCTTTGTTTTTCTTAAATTATTGTCTGGTTTTAATTAATATTTCATTCGTTCCAAATTATATGATCATTATTGACGTTTGAAAGTTAAATAGAAACATTTTTAAATTTAAAATTGAGACGACTCAATAAAAATTATGAAATAATAAAATGTACAATAAATAATATTTTTTAAATAGTTTATAATATTAATCATTGTATTGATTAAAATCAAAAGAATGTATGCCAATTTTTATTTTAAAAATCTCTTAAGTTGACTTTAAAAAATCAACAATGATCAAATAATATGGAATGTAGGGAGTAATAGTTTTAATTATTATATTTGGATTAATTGATTAGGTTATTTGTGTTATTTATAATATTAACGTAATAAATTAGATTAGTTATTTTATTTTACTTTGATTTTGTATTATGTATGTCGCACCATTCACCACTGTAATTCCATTGAGAAAGTACCATATTATGATCTTGAAAAAAGTAAGTTGACTTTTTTTATGAAATGTTTTTTATTTATATATCAAATGAGTTTCATTTTATAGAATATGGGAGTATTACTTAGATGACATTTTATAATAGCATTTTAGTAACTCAAAATTCCATCCACCGAATAAATGAGTCCTTAAAAGTACAAATTCTTCATATATAAAACCCCAAGTACGTTTAAATAAGCACGATGGATCGTTATTGAAAATTCGATGTGTTTTATCATCAAAAATATGACATGTGTGTATCACATGACTTGAAATACAATTTGACCATATTTGAGTTGTGTATGGAAGTTATATAAATACTTATTGTTGAGAGAGTACCAATATTAAATCCAAATAATTAAACCCAAAAATAACTAATCTTTCCACCACCACCCCTTTCTCTCTCCTCCTCACCATCATTAATCTTCCACCCTTTTTATTTCTCTTCCCCACCACCACTTCATCTTCCACCCTCTTTATATCTCATCCCCACCAGTTCCATTTCATCTTAGAAATCATCATCTCATCTTCAACCTATCTCTCCTCCCAACCACCATCATCTCAATACCACCACACAACCAACACCATTAACAGTACCATCACTGATAAGTGAGTTTTATACATGTTATTAATTATCTTTTAACTTGATAATTTGTGATTTCTTAATTATTTATGTTATTTTTATGTATTTGAGTGTTTTTATGTTATTTTGTAGGAAGAAACAAGGAAAAGTAATGCAGACAACTTTTGGACTAAAATATGCAAGTAAATGCAAGAAGGAAAGATTGCAGTGATTTTAACACCAAGTTGGATTTGTTTTCTTGGCTTGGAAATTAAATTTTATTGTAAATCTAGTCGAGAGCTTTGATTTGATAGGTGGAACTCCCCTTACCTCCTATTGGATCAAAAATTATGGTCATTTTACCAAAGGACGTCGTTGCAGAAAATTGCCTAACGTGGTCGAGCCAGTTTCTAGTTCATTTTGGGCGCGGCCTAGTCCAACACCAGAGAAGGCAGAGCAAAAGAACCATAAACATGAAAGAAGAAGGCGCAACAGCGCCCGGGGTCAGACCAGATCAAGCGGGGGGGTGTTTTTGCATGTTTTTTTACTCCAAATTGGATTATTTTTCCTCCTAATTTTGGGATTGGTTTTGTAAACTATAAATACATGATGTGAGACATAGAATTGGGGGTATTTATAGAATAACATAATCTAGGATTAGAGTATGAGTAGGAGTAGAATTGCAAGCAAGACTTTCATCATATTTGAAGAAGAATTCAAAGGAAGGATTGCAAGGATCGAAAGCTAAAGTGAAGATCGCGCATAAAATACAGATTCTTATCTCTTCCATTTTCCTTTAATTTTTGTATTACGAACTTGATGGATTATATTATTAATATAATTTTTTTTCAATTATGGGCTAATTTTTAATTAAGATTGCAATTGAACCCAATGTGTAGTTTTAATTAATTTGCTACCTTGTTGATTATTATTAACTATAATTGGATTGTCTATCATATCTTTTGCTTTAAATTTTAATTGTTTGGTCAGTAATTAACGTGGTAATCCATATGAAATTGAGAGATGGAGTCTAGATTTAGACTTGGATATAATAGCATATGATTGTGTTTTCTGCTTAAGTTGGAATTCATAATTTGTGTATAGAATAGAGATATACCTATATGTCATATGTAATCTTAAGAGAACATGTGCTTGAAATCTTTTTTAATTGTAATTCACATAGAGATATAGTGAATTAGTTATCTAGGCTGTTCTTTCTAATTCTATCTTTTGTGGATTTAGGTAGATTCATCTATAAGATCATCGAGATGTGCTTATAGATACTAATGAGTTCTTGGTTAATAATTCAATATAGTTAATATAATTTAATAGGAAGTGAAAAGGTTGAAACGAAATATTTGGGGAATTTGTAATCTTAAGTATTTTTAATCTGATTTTAATCCTTGTCTTTATAGTAAAGTAGTTGTTAATTTTAATTAGATTTTATTTATTTTATAGTTTAAATCAATTGTTTAAATAAAACTAATTTGGTTAATAGTTAGTATTTGGTAATTATTATTAAATAATTCTTTGTGGGAACGGTACTCTTTTTGTTAATCGATTGCGTATACTTCCATGTATTTACCTAATATAAAATTAGACAAACAAGTTTTTGGCATCGTTGCTGAGAAATTAATTTAATAATTTTTTTCAATATTAATTTCAATCAAATTAGTATCAATTTAAACATTTTTCTATTTTACTTTTTTTTTCAGGTACCATGGCTGAATATAATTACCAGTGATCGTTTGAGAGTATGACACAACCAAGGTGATAGTAGTGTGCATACAAGCCAATCATATATGATGATAAAGCACGTACTTTGTAAACAATCTTATTTATTTATTAATAAAATATTCATTTATTAAAGACATTTAATTATCTACATGTTGCTGTTTTTATAATATGTAAATAACCCATAGTTTTAAGCAATGCTTTTAGAATCATGATGATGATCATGCTAATGAGATCTAAATTCTTAGAAAGTTTTAAAACTAAAATAGTTCCCAATCGTGGGATTACTAAAAAGGGGATTAGTAAATCTGGATAGATTGGTACATATGTTGCTTGCTCATTGGATGAGGATGATTGATCTCATGATCATTTGTGTGGAGACACTAAAGCAAGTATGTAGATGCTTATTGGAGAATAAGTTCACTGAACGTGATTCGCTATGGAATACCTTATGGAGATTTACTCGCCTGTCAATAGGAATTCCTAATGTGATAGTAGTACAAGTAATCCTTGGACTTGAGATCATCATAGTATCTTGTATGTAACAAATTATACTTTGACTTATTCCTTAAGACCTTTTAAGGCATATATAGGGTATGCTTGGGTATAATGAGTTACATATGGAGATAATGAATGATCAATAAAGAATCTACCACCTCTAGTAAAAGAGGAGATATATCCTATGTGATTCGTTAAATGACAACCCAGGAATCCTTGGCCAAGGTGAAATGAAATTAGAAAGGAGTTTCTAATTTGCATTATTTGGAGTTGTGCATTTTCTAATCGAAATACATATAATTAAATAAAATAAGACTTGACAGTAAATCCATGTCTTATATTTAATTGGGACATTGTATGGTGGAAGGATTGAATTGTATGGTAACTATTTACTCACAGGTTCTTTTTGATTAATGTTGAAATCTATATTATCTGGAAAGTCGTTGATCGCTAGGGAGGCTTATCCCTATTGTAGAATAAATATTATTTATTTAAATAGATTATTAGTTTTATTTATTTATTTAAATAAGATTAAAATTATTTTAATTGATTTATTCACAACCGGTTTAATATGGAGAACCTAAAGGGTCACACCATAAAAGGAAGAATAATTATTTAAGAAGGTAATGGCATAATCGTAATAATGCATTAAGTGTAATTAATTTAATCTATGGTGATAGAATAAATTAAATAGCTTAATGTTTATTATTTAATATTTTGGAAATATTAAATATAAATTAATAAGAGGAGTCTTATTAATATTATTATAATTATTATTATTTTAATTTCTAAAGGAGTTTAGTAATTAATTTAATATTAGTACTCTCATTTATTCCTAATAAGATTAGGAGACAAATTAATTAAATGAATTTAATTAATCATTCCCCATGTGGTGGGAAACCTAAATTAATTAAAGGAGTTTAATTAATTAAAAGAAATCCCATGTCTAATAGGATTAGAAGGGTTGACCAATATCTATATAAGAGGAGTCTTATAATAGATATCAGTTGATGCAATTTCAATTGTTGGAGAGTACTCCTTTTCTATAGAGGATAAAAAACTAAGGTTTAGCCAAACACCCTCCTTCTTGATAATTCATCTTCCTTGGTGGATCACCTCTAGAGGCCAAACACTTGGGTGGCTAACGTTAATCAAAGGAAGGAATCTAACCCGGAAATTCAAGGAGATCTCGAAGAACAAGGAGTTGAACTCGTACCTGTGGAAGCTTCGTTCTACAAGGGTATGATTTTATAACTTCTTATTTATCGTTTTAATTTAATAATTTGCATAAAGGATGATCCGGGTAATGGTTTTGTAGAAATTTTTTAAACTCTGATATACCATGCTTCCGCTAATTTTTACAATTTGATTGCGTCACGATTTCGTACAAACCCAACAGTGGCATCAGAGCCAAACCTTTATGCAATTATTAATTTATTTTTGATTTCATATACATATGAGTATGTATTTAAAATAATTTATTGGGCATAATTTTATTGTATAAAATTATTTTTTTTAAGAAAAAAAAATAAGGTTTTTTTTTTTGGGACGAATCACATTTTTTTTTGGGGTGCTAATCTTGAATTCTTCAAAGAAAAGGTGTTGTCTCTTTCTTACTCCAAAAAGAAGGTGACCCATCAGGAAAGGACTCTTTTAATAAACCTGCAGGACTCTTTTAATAAAAGAAGGTGACTTCTTTTAAAAAAAATAAATGTGAATTTATATTATATATATATATATATATATATATATATATATATATATATATATATAACCTGATTCGTTATATAAATATATATAATATATACGGTAATATCAAATATATATATATATATTTATTTATATATTATATTCTAAATAATTTTATAATTAAAATAAAGAGTTTATTTTAATCTTGAAATTGGATTTCATGCAATTTAAAATTGCCCACTAAATGATACTCATATATATATGGAATGTTTTAATTCATGAGATAAATATTTATTTATTGATATATATGGTGATATGTATGATAATAAATGGGGATTGATTATGGACTATTTGACCAATGTGATTGGATTTTATTTTAGTTGAATGCTTGAATGAATGAGTTTTATTAAATGGGGTCTGTGTACCTCGTCTTCTCTAAATTTTTTTTCTTGATGTAAAATTCTATCTCCCTCCTATGTACTTCCCCTTGACTGCTGATCAAGGTTTCTATTTAAATTAAATAGTTTAATGTAATAGAAATAGTTAGAATTATCTTGAAGAAATTGGAGACCAAGGAGCAAGGAGCGCGTGAAGACCCGTTTGTATGGAGCCCGAGTTTAAATGTAATAGTTATATTTAAATTTAAATTCTTGCACTCCTAAGTTTGACCTTTTGGTTCACTTGGTGGCTCTAGTGAACCAAACTAGAATAAAAGTCCATAATCAATCCGGGTAGAATATAGTATTCTATATTGCATGCTAAATATTATATATATATATATATATATATATATATATATTATATTTTATGCAAACATGTTTCGCATGTTTAATAAAATGACGCGTATTTTTTATATATATATATATATGTGTGTGTGTGTGCATGAGCGCTAAACAAGATGAGACAAATAATAACAAACCCCTCAAAGAAATAATATTAAGTCCGAAGCGTTCAAATGATATTTAGAATATCGAACGTTGCCTTCTAGCATGGTTAATTAATAGAGTATTAAATATTTAATATGAGTTTGTTGTGCTATCTACAAGGCGAGTATTGCGTATTTAAGATGTTAATTAATCACATTTGATGCTTATCAAGAAAATTGAATGATCTAGTCTTGTTGTGCTATCCACAAGGACGAACATTTTTCTTTTTTGGATTTATGGAAGTGCTAGGTTGGACTTAACTTAAATTATTTTAGTTCGGATGTGCACACACTTGACCATTATGATTTAAGAGGCAAAATAAAAGGAGTTATATAGTGATGTAATTGACAAGAGTTGTCTACCTATTTATTTGTATATCACTTGTTGTGCTATCCACAAGGTTATATACATTTGAAATGGGGTCCTTATTCTCACTAGCAAATCTTTAATTAGATATTGCCGAACTATATAAGTGAGGGTAATATAGTTTGATGAAAATAGTGGGAGATACCAATTTAAAATAAAGACCTAAATTTATTTTGGTATGCAAAATTAATAAAATGAATGTTTGCTAAAATGTTATTTTTCACATGCAGAATTTTAAAAATGTCAAAATCACTAATTTCACTGCGAAATATACTTGATGCTAATAAGCTTACCGGGCCGAATTATACGGACTGGCTAAGAAATCTGAGAATAGTTCTCACTGCTGAAAAGATTTCTTATGTCCTAAACTCACCTGTCCCTGGAACTGTTCCAGAAACAGTCTCTGAGGAAGAGATTGCCACCATTGTAAAGTGGCAAGATGATGCATCTGTGGCTCAATGCATCATGCTCGCATCCATGAATAACGAGCTTCAGCGTCAGCACGAAAATATGGATTCTCCTACTATGTTGATTCACCTCAAGGAGTTGTATGGTGAACAAAGTAGGACTGCTAGATATGAGATATCTAAGGAGCTCTTCTGATCTCGGATGACCAAGGGCAAAGTGAACATAAAAGAACAAAAGAAATCTGATCCAGCTAGCAAAGGAATGTGTTTTCATTGCAACGAGCCGGGTCATTGGAAGAGGAACTGCAAGAAGTTTCTGGCAAAGAAGAAGCTTGGAGAAGCTTCGACTTCCAATCAAGGTTTGTTCATGATTGAAATTAATTTTTCAGAAAGTCAAAATTCTACTTAGGTATTGGATACCGGCTGTGGTTCTCACATATGTAATAATGTGAAGGGACTGGTCAGAAATAGAAAGCTGAGCAATGGTGAGGTCATCCTATGAGTGGGGAATGGAGCAAAGGTTGCTGCATTAGCTGTAGGGACTTATTGTTTAGTAATGCCTTCGGGCAAGTCCATTTTTCTTAATAATTGTTATTATGTTCCGAATATTATTAAAAATATTATTTCAATTTCTGTATTGGATATGGAAGGATTTAACGTTGTTATAAAGAACAATAGTTGTTCTATTTATAAAAACGATGTTTTATATGGTATTGAAAATTTGCGAAATGGACTTTATACACTTGACTTACAAGAAAATATTTTTCAAATTGAACAAACTAAGAAAAGGAAAAGAGATGATATTAATTATACTTACATGTGGCACTGTAGACTCGGTCATATCAATGAAACAAGATTATCCAAGTTGCATAAAGATGGGCTCCTCGAGCTATCCGATTATGAATCATATCCAACTTGTGAATCTTGTCTCATGGGTAAAATGACTAAATCTCCTTTTAGTGGAAAAGGAGAAAGAGTTACAGAGTTGTTGGCATTGATTCACACAGACGTTTGTGGGCCTATGACAACAAGTGCACGGGGTGGGTATTCTTATTTTATTACTTTCACTGATGATCACTCAAGATTTGGATATGTGTATTTAATGAAATACAAGTCAGAATCATTTGAAAAGTTCAAAGAGTTCAGAAGTGAAGTAGAGAAACAAACGGGCAAGAGTATAAAGATACTTCGATCAGATCGAGGTGGAGAATACTTAAGCGGTGAGTTTCTCAATTGTCTCAAAGAAAATGGTATAATCTCACAATGGACTCCTCCGGCACACCACAGTTAAATGGAGTATCTGAAAGGAGAAATCGAACACTGTTAGACATGGTTCGATCCATGATGAGTTTTACCGACCTTTCAATTTTCTTCTGGGGATATGCCTTAGAATCGGCTGCATACCTACTTAACAAGGTACCTACCAAATCCGCCCCAAAGACTCCATATGAGATGTGGAAGGGGAGGAAACCAAATCTTAAGCATGTTAAGACTTGGGGTTGTCCAGCTTATGTCAAAAAGTTTGAAAATGATAAGCTACAAACTAAATCCGATAAGTGTAGATTTTTGGGATACCCTAAAGAAACTGTAGGGTATTATTTCTATCATCCAACTGATCAAAAGGTGTTTGTTGCGAAACATGCTGCCTTCTTGGAAAAGGAGTTTATCCATGAAGGGGTCAGTGGGAGTAAGATATATCTTGAAGAAGTTCAAGAACCACAAATTACCACGGATCAAAATCAGGTACCTGACCAAGTAGAAGAACCTACTATACCACACCCTGTTCGTAAATCTGGAAGAGTACCGAAGATACCTGAGAGGTATGGATTCGTTATAGAGGATGACGATGAGGTACGCATCATGAATGATGATGATCCATTGAATTACGAACAGGCTATGAGTAATAAAGACTCAGGGAAATGGCTTGAAGCCATGAAATCCGAAATGGGCTCTATGTATGAAAACAAAGTATGGACTTTGATTTCACCACCTGAAGGCATTAAGCCTATTGGGTGTAAATGGGTCTTTAAAAGAAAGACTGGAGCGGACGGCAAGGTGGAGACCTATAAGGCCTGACTGGTTGCAAAAGGTTTCAAACAAAGACAAGGAGTTGACTATGATGAAACCTTTTCACCAGTAGCTATGCTCAAGTCCATTCGGATTTTGCTTGCGATTGCAGCTTATAACGACTATGAGATCTGGCAGATGGACGTGAAAACGGCCTTCCTCAATGGGAAACTTGAGGAGGATGTGTATATGACACAGCCAGAGGGATTTGTTTCAAAGGTTGGAATAAATCAAGTCTGTAAGCTGCAACGATCCATTTATGGATTGAAGCAAGCTTCTCGTAGATGGAACATTCGTTTTGATGAGACAATCAAAGAGTTTGATTTTGTCAAAAACGACGATGAACCATGTGTGAACAAGAAGGTTAGTAGGAGCGCAGTTTCATTCCTTGTATTATATGTTGATGATATATTACTGATAGGGAATGACATTCCTATGCTACAATCAATTAAAATCTGGTTATCTAAACACTTCTCCATGAAGGACTTGGGAGAAGCATCCTATATTTTGGGGATAAAAATCTATAGAGATAGATCTAAAAGGATGCTTGGTTTATCCCAAGGAACGTACATTGATGTAATGCTAAAGAGATTTAGCATGGAAGATTCCAAAAGAGGTCTCATGCCGATGAGCCATGGAATACATCTCTCCAAGAAACAGGCCCCAAAGAAACCTGAGGAGATAGACCGTATGAGTAAGATCTCTTATGCTTCTGCAATAGGATCTATCATGTACGGTATAATATGTACTAGACCGGATGTTGCTCATGCACTTAGTGTAACGAGCAGATACCAGTCGAATCCAGGAGAAGAGCACTTGAAGGCAGTGAAGAATGTCCTAAAATACTTTAGAAGGACTAAGGATATTTTTCTTGTCTACGGTGGGTCTGAATTAAAACTCGAGGGCTTCACAGACTCAAGTTTTCAAACGGACCAAGATGATAGTAAATCTGTTTCGGGGTATGTTTTTACCTTGAACGGAGGCGCAGTGAGTTGGAAGAGTTCCAAACAGCAAACAGTTGCTGATTCAGTGACAGAGGCAGAGTATATAGCTGCAAGTGAAGCTGCAAAGGAAGCTGTTTGGATGAAGAAGTTCATAACTGAACTTGGTGTGGTTCCTAGCATTAGAGAAGCAGTTCCCGTTTACTGTGACAACACAGGAGCAGTTGCACAGGCTAAGGAACCGAGGTCTCATCAGAAATCTAAACACATGTTGCGGCGATTTCATTTGATTAGGGAAATTATTGAAAGAGGAGACGTCACCTTGGAGCGTGTAGACTCTCAAGACAACATTGCAGATCCATTTACTAAAGTTTTAACACAACAGCAGTTTGATCGTCACTTAGAGAAGATGGGTATGAGATACCATGGCGATTGGCTTTAGTGCAAGTGGGAGATTGATAGTAGTGTGCATACAAGCCAATCATGTATGATGATAAAGCACGTACTTTGTAAACAATCTTATTTATTTATTAATAAAATATTCATTTATTAAAGACATTTAATTATCTACATGTTGCTGTTTTTATAATATGTAAATAACCCATAGTTTTAAGCAATGCTTTTAGAATCATGATGATGATCATGCTAATGAGATCTAAATTCTTAGAAAGTTTTAAAACTAAAATAGTTCCCAATCATGGGATTACTAAAAAGGGGATTAGTAAATCTGGATAGATTGGTACATATGTTGCTTGCTCATTGGATGAGGATGATTGATCTCATGATCATTTGTGTGGAGACACTAAAGCAAGTATGTAGATGCTTATTGGAGAATAAGTTCACTGAACGTGATTCGCTATGGAATACCTTATGGAGATTTACTCGCCTGTCAATAGGAATTCCTAATGTGATAGTAGTACAAGTAATCCTTGGACTTGAGATCATCATAGTATCTTGTATGTAACAAATTATACTTTGACTTATTCCTTAAGACCTTTTAAGGCATATATAGGGTATGCTTGGGTATAATGAGTTACATATGGAGATAATGAATGATCAATAAAGAATCTACCACCTCTAGTAAAAGAGGAGATATATCCTATGTGATTCGTTAAATGACAACCCAGGAATCCTTGGCCAAGGTGAAATGAAATTAGAAAGGAGTTTCTAATTTGCATTATTTGGAGTTGTGCATTTTCTAATCGAAATACATATAATTAAATAAAATAAGACTTGACAGTAAATCCATGTCTTATATTTAATTGGGACATTGTATGGTGGAAGGATTGAATTGTATGGTAACTATTTACTCACAGGTTCTTTTTGATTAATGTTGAAATCTATATTATCTGGAAAGTCGTTGATCGCTAGGGAGGCTTATCCCTATTGTAGAATAAATATTATTTATTTAAATAGATTATTAGTTTTATTTATTTATTTAAATAAGATTAAAATTGTTTTAATTGATTTATTCACAACCGGTTTAATATGGAGAACCTAAAGGGTCACACCATAAAAGGAAGAATAATTATTTAAGAAGGTAATGACATAATCGTAATAATGCATTAAGTGTAATTAATTTAATCTATGGTGATAGAATAAATTAAATAGCTTAATGTTTATTATTTAATATTTTGGAAATATTAAATATAAATTAATAAGAGGAGTCTTATTAATATTATTATAATTATTATTATTTTAATTTCTAAAGGAGTTTAGTAATTAATTTAATATTAGTACTCTCATTTATTCCTAATAAGATTAGGAGACAAATTAATTAAATGAATTTAATTAATCATTCCCCATGTGGTGGGAAACCTAAATTAATTAAAGGAGTTTAATTAATTAAAAGAAATCCCATGTCTAATAGGATTAGAAGGGTTGACCAATATCTATATAAGAGGAGTCTTATAATAGATATCAGTTGATGCAATTTCAATTGTTGGAGAGTACTCCTTTTCTATAGAGGATAAAAAACTAAGGTTTAGCCAAACACCCTCCTTCTTGATAATTCATCTTCCTTGGTGGATCACCTCTAGAGGCCAAACACTTGGGTGGCTAACGTTAATCAAAGGAAGGAATCTAACCCGAAAATTCAAGGAGATCTCGAAGAACAAGGAGTTGAACTCGTACCTGTGGAAGCTTCGTTCTACAAGGGTATGATTTTATAACTTCTTATTTATCGTTTTAATTTAATAATTTGCATAAAGGATGATCCGGGTAATGGTTTTGTAGAAATTTTTTAAACTCTGATATACCATGCTTCCGCTAATTTTTGCAATTTGATTGCGTCACGATTTCGTACAAACCCAACACAAGGGTGGTAGGGATAAGTGAAGTTGGTGCAGTTACAACATTATCAACTCAAATAATAACACTTACAAGGAAAATTGACTCTCTTGGGAGTCAGTACATTCAAAATGCCTACTATCATTAGTAGCCCATTACCAACCAAAATTAATATCATCCGAATTGGCAGGATCATCAAGACTTTTCATGGAGTTATAATAATCAAGTTCAATTTTATGCTCTAAGATCATCATATCCACCAGAATTCTCGTATCCACCTTGTTAGTTCCAAGAGACACAATAGTTATCTAGAAGGAGGGCTGAATAGATATTTTAAAACTTTTTTCTTTTCAAAATACTTATCAGATATGTTAATAAATTAACCATAGCGGAATATATGATTTGTTTGTTCCCTTAAGATAAACCAAGTTTATAGATGATAAGCAGTAATAGCAGTTATAACATATATAGCAGTTATAGCAGATATATCAGACACAGTGATTTTAAGTGGTTCAGAGCACTCAAGTCTCCTAGTCCACTCTTCTACTCCACGAGTAGGAAATCCACTAAGGATATCTTTACATCTTTGAATCACTTAGATTCTTTCAAGAGCAGCAGTCTTGGAACTTCTTAGTTCACTTAGAACTCTTTAAGTCCAGCAGACTTGGAATACACTTGATGAGAGTTGAGTTCTTGGGTGTGCTATTAAGTTGCAGTTAAGCATACGTTCGAAAGAACTGAGTAGCTGAGCAAGCTTTCTTTTAGGATCGTAGTGTTTGGACGTTGAGTGTTCTTGAGCTTTATTGTTCTTGCTTGCTTAGTCTGAATCTCCAATCTATTTTGCTTATGAAGGAGCCTTTGAATTCTTTCCGTTGAAGGCATCCGTTGTAGCATTTAATGCTTTAGAAATTTTTGAGCACTGATGTTAACATCCTGGGAACATGGAGTTCTGCTGTTTGTCCCACCTGACACAGCAGACTGCTTTCTCACCTAACACCTGAAAAGGCATTTTCAGCAGACAAAAAGCACTTTCCTTAGCTTCTTCTATACGCTTCTTCGATACAACTAAGGATGAGTATTGGATCATTGGGACTCCCAAAATGTCAACGCCCATAAGCCATTCTTCATTTGTTAGACATCTTCTTTCATCAGATGAGCGAATCTTGATACTCTGATGCTAACTGAAGAGACACCACGATCTTTGTCTTCGTATCATGATCGTTGTGTGTTGTCGTGCTCATGTTAGATTCAGTCTTGATAGTAGAGAACACTACGATTTCTCTTAAGCTCTGATTTACTACGATCTCTAATTGATTGTTTAGCAGACTCCACGTTTTCGAGAGTTGACTGCGATTCTTAACTTGGCTCGGCAGGCGCTCGGACTGTTTCCACGATTCTGAGTGTGGCTTCCAGGACAGACTACGATTCTGGAGCAACTTCCTCGATACTCCACGATTCTGCCTTGGCTTCTGCAAACTCTTGGCTGGCTCGACAGACTACGATTCTGTTGAGTCCTATCTATTACATTTCAAGAGATCAACCTAACAGATTTGATCTTTCTTCTATACAATCATTTACAGAATGATAAACATTTAGCTCAGATCAACCTAATAATTTTGATCTAACATCTAAGTCCTTGTACATATGTTCTATTGAAGGACTTTACACATAAGCATATATATATACTTTCAACATCAAATTTGAATATGCAATTCCCAACAATCTCCCCCTATTTGATGTTGACATAACCAAGAAGATTTGCATCATATCATCAATTTCTAAATGCAGGATGCTAGAAAGTAAATATGACTTAGTGTTTCAGTGAGCAACTGAAATCTTTAGAGAATAAGCATGAATTTATTAATGTTGTGAAATAGATATTACAATTTAGCACAGTTACATCAATAAGAAACAAATTTAAACTTATCTCTATTTTCTTTGCCTCTTGTTCCTCGGAGGATTGACATGCTCTTCAGCTCTCCTTCTTCTGCTAGCTTCATCTCGCCATTCAATATCTTCTAGCACACTTGGACTTAGCATTTCTCCATGATCATGTCTGTTCATGAAGGCAGGATCTCCAATAGGCATGCTCAAGCCAATGTTGGATACCCCTCGTGAGCTAAAGGATGGGACTTGACTTCTTAGAGGGTGCGCTATGATGATTAGTTGGCGCTGCTGTTTAATTCATTGAGTCTGATAGCGAAGCTGGCGAAGCTGATTTCTCGGATTGCTCCTTGATGCAATTTGTTTCCCTTTCCCTTTGCCCTTGCCTTTCTCCCCTTCCTCTTTATTCTCCCCCTTTATGTCAGCATCCAGGATTCGAATGTCTTCTGACAGACGATTGACTCCTTGCACCAGCTCATGCATTTGAGAACGATTTTGAGTAATGTCACTGCGATTCTCTTCAACCATGGCTTCAGTATTTCTTCTCTATTGATGTATCATGGCCATAACATCTTCAGTCTGTCTTACTTGAGTCATGGAATACTCTTAGAATTCGTGCAGGGAGATACGCAGATGATGAATCTGATTAGCTATAATAGCATTTCAAGATTCTTGAGTTTTCTGAAGAAGTTAAACTGCTTCCTTATGATTGTTAGAGGCTTGAAAGTGGATTGCATCCCTTTTGCTAAGAATGTCACTCATCTCCCGTATGATCTCCTTGAGTCTTTTTGAGAGCTAGTTGCCAAACTTCCAGGCAAAGTGTTGACAGACTCGATCATATGATTGAAGCGTTGATGAATTTCTAGGGAGTGAGCTGCAAAGTTCTCCTCTGTCTCTAGGACCATTTGGCTTGTGACATCAGCAAGTTCCTCTTTGGTGGGGAGGAGAGAAAGATGATCAAAGATTTTCTTAAAATCAGGAGGGGAGGTCGTAGTGTGCTCCCTTAGCCTTGACATGCTTGTGAGAGCAAGTGCCATATCGAAGTATTCATTTTGGGAGGATGAGGGAATATCTGATTGTGTGAGTGGTTGGGTTTAATGTATGGGAGAGGAGATTTTTTCAGTACATGGGATAATGGGCTCGAAGATTAGGTTTGGTGGCTCGATGGTCGTGGTGTCATGTAGTTGTTCGACGATTATTAATCGTTGCTCGACGACCATAGGTTGTTGTTCGACGAGCGTGAATCATTGCTCGATGACCATGGAGGCACGGACAGTTGGCTCGACGATAATGGAAAGTTGGTCATTTTGTTCATCAGTTATAGATTTTTTGGACTCTATAACTGGAAATTGGTTCAATGGGTTAAGAACCACTTCCATCTACCTTGGGAGTTCATTAAATTTATAGAAGTTTGGTAGAGGACAGTGGTTAACCTTGAAAGAGATAGGAATAGAGTGTACCTCATGCTCAGTCCTAGAAGACGAATGATTAGTGATCAGCTTCTGAGCAAAGTTGAGGTTGCTTGGGAATCCCTAGGCTAGCATCGAAATTGCTGGATAAGCTTTGTATGCCTAGAACATGTGATCCCAAGAGTTGAGAATCAGGGCTCTATGGTAGGACATCATGGGCAAGATAACTGATTATAGTTGGATCTTCTTTCTCCATTACAGCCCACTCCAGTAATCTCAACTTCTTCTTCCTCTTCTTCTTCCCCGTCTTCATCACCTTCATTTGAAATTTCCACCACATCAATCATCTCAGCATCTCCCCTTTGTTCTTCATCACTCTCCATCTCTACAGCTTCAGAGACTATAATTTCTTGAGGGGCAGAGGGGACTTCATGAGCAGCTTCTGATTGCTCCCCCTCAGCTGGAGCACTTTCTTGTTCAGGTGCTTCGAGAAGCTCCCCCTCAACATGAGCTGTACTTTCCTCAATTGCTTCGTATAGTTCCTCCTCAACATAAATAATAGCTTGATCAGATACAGTAGGGGTTACTGCACTGTTAAGGTTGGCTATCACATCAGCAATGATCCTGGTCTCATCCAAGAACTCATTGTGAGTATCAGATGTTTGAGGCTCAGTTCTTTGTTCAGCATTCTCAGCAGCATGTCTCCTTTCCTCCTTCTTTAAAGCTTCCTCATTGACAAGGACATACTTCTTGACAAGCTTTCTCTTTGTTCTCCTGGGCTTGGCCACATCCTCAGCAGCTTCTTTAGCTTCAGCTGTGATGGCTTGTTCAGGCTTAGAAGCAGTTGCAGCATCCTTCTTTAGAATGATAGTAAGTCTAGACTCCATGATCGGTAAGGACTCCACGAACGAGGTGAGTGTATATTTCTTTGCTCGATGACTCCACTTCATTTTCTAAGGCCCGAAACTTCCTTCAGTATTCTCTTCCCTTTCGTTCTTTTTCTTCTTCTCCTTCAGAACTTCTTCTGGTGACTCGGTCACTTCCAGGGTGAATTCCCTTTGTATGAAAAGACCTAGAGCCTCAGTGCCAGAATCTCCTTGGGGCACATCAGTGGTAGAGCATTAAGGATCTTCTTCTTTCTGAACACTTTCTGTCAATTTTCTTTTCCCTTTACTCTTTCTGATTAGAGCAGAGGGTTCTTCTTGGTTAAATTCTTCTTCTTCTTCAGCTTTCTTTACCACAGACATGTTTCCCTGCAGATCAGGTTTCTTCTTCACATCACCAGTCCTTCCACTGGATTCAGACATCATCTTCATATTTTCTACAGGTTCTTCTTCCAATTTTCAAAGAGCTGCTTTCTATTGGGGTTGATGGGTGCACCTTCCTTGTCTCCAATTTTTTCGCCCAGAGTAGATTGGAGAATAATGCTCATGAATCTCCCATAGAACATTTTGCTTGAGCTCTTCGCCTTCTTCTAATTGAGAATCCACTTCCTAATCCATCCCATGAGTAAGGCTCCATAGTTAATTTGGAATTTGAAGCAGATCGATGTCATGATCTTCAATTGGTTCATTCACAGAGTCGTGGCCAGAGCTCTTGCAGCATATGCATTTCCCAACAATATCAGCCAGAAACTCGTATCTCTGGGGAAATTCTTTCTTCTTGTAGCCCTTGATGCCTTGAACCTTCTTGTTGTGCATCCTCTTCAGACCTTCATGAAAGTCGATGACGCTTAGAGACGGAATGCCCTTTGATTTAAACCCTAAGGCCAGGTTTATATCTTCAGCTCTGAGCCGAATCTGCACCCCCTCGACCTTTGTAGTGATGAAGTTATTCTCAAAGACCCCATTACAGTAGAACTCTTTCACCAGCTTTGGGTAAATCATTGTGCTAGTTTTCAGAGCTTCTTTGAGGCCTGCTTTCTTCAAAAGGGACAGAATCTTGTGAAACTGTAGAATTCGTTGAAGCATAGTTGGTATCCAGATACAACATTTGAAGCAGCCATTGATTACTATAATTTTCCTGAGACGAACAAAAATTAGCTAAGCGTTTTGAAAGCTAGGGTTTCTGTGAGAGAGAAAGAGAGGGATAAACTTTTGAAGTTCAAAGGTGAACTGACAAAAGGATATTTCAAATGTATTTGTAACTTCCCTCTTTTACGATCTGCAGAGTGGGGCACGTGTCAAGTTATGCAGGGCTCTACGATTTTAAGTCCTATAAAAAGTACTGATTTGCCTTTAGCTCCCCCTGAGCTAGTGTAACCTTCAGGATGACTACGATTGTTGAGGCTACTCCACGATTGTTGAATTCATTTTTGAACCTTCTCCATGACCGTTGTCTCTATTAGTCCTTGTGATGCATTCTGAATCAACATCCCTTCTGGGTTAAGATTGCTCAGGAAGGGCCAACCTCTTAGTCTAAAACTAAGGGTCGGTTTTGTCCCTAAGGCGCTTATCAGAAGAGATGCTTAGACTTGGTAGTAATGTTGTCATCACAGTGGGCTTCTCTGCAATGTCGAGACTACTCCACGATCGTGGTTTCTCTTAGTCATCTCCACGATTTTGACATAACCTTTTTATCTGCATGGTTAGCACCAACTAGAGCATAGAATTTATGGTTGTAGATTTAGCATACCTAACTCACTTATTAATTTATTAAATATAGATTCATCTAAGGGTTTTGTAAAGACATCAACAAGTTGATTTTCAGTAGGGATATATTGTAAAGATATAGTCCCATTTTGAACATGATCCCTAATAAAATGATATCTTATTTCTATATGCTTAGTCCTAGAATGCATGACAGGATTATGTGTTATTGCTATGGCACTTGTGTTATCACAGTGAACAGGTATAGACTTGAAATCAAACCCATAGTCTGCTAGCTGGTTCTTCATCCATAGGATTTGAGCACAGCAGCTGCCTGCAGCAATGTATTCAACTTCTGCTGTTGAAGTTGATACTGAGTTTTGCTTCTTGCTAAAACAGGACACAAGTCTGTTTCCTAGCAGTTGACAAGTGCCACTGGTATTTTTTTATTAATTTTGCAGCCTGCAAAATCAGCATCTGAATATCTTGTCAGTTCAAAGGAGGACTCCTTGGGATACCAAAGTCCCAAGAAAGGTGTGCCTTTGAGATACCTAAAAATTCTTTTTACAGCAGTTAAGTGTGATTCCTTAGGATTAGCTTGAAATCTAGCACATATACATGTAGCAAATATAATATCTGGTTTACTGGCAGTTAAGTACAGAAGAGAGCCTATCATACCTCTGTATTGAGTAATGTCAGTATATTTACTTTTCTCATCTTTGTCAAGCTTAATTGCTGGAGCAATTGGAGTTTTCATGGGAGAGGCTGATTCCATGCCATACTTCTTAAGTAAGTCTTTGATGTACTTGGCTTGGTTAATGAAGATACCTTCATCAGTCTGCTTCACTTGCAGTCCAAGAAAGAAATTCAGCTCACCCATCATGCTCACTTCGAACTTGCTCTGCATAAGCTTGGCAAATCTCTTGCACAGATTTTTCATCAGTAGAACAAAAGATAATATCATCTACATATATTTGAACTAGTAAAACCTTATCTTTGTGCTTCCTAAGGAATAATGTGGTATCTACTCTACCTCTAGTGAATCCTTTTTTAATAAGAAAGTTTGTTAGTGTTTCATATCATGCTCTAGGTGCTTGTTTAAGTCCATATAAGGCTTTGTCTAATGTATAGACATACTTAGAGCGAGTTGGATTGATGAAACCTGGAGATTTCTCCACATATACTTCTTCTTGAAGATCTCCAATAATCAAGTCTTGAGTGTGATCTCTTGCCCATTTGTTCCCTGTTGGAACATCTGTTCTGGTGCCTTCTTTTTTGAATTCTTCAAGATCAACTTATGTCTCTTGTTGTAGAGGTTTGTCGTCTGGTGTAGCTCTCTCCACTATCTCTTCTTCAGGCTCGACGATTCCATTTTTTGGTGCTGCGATCGTGGTGTTGGGATCGACTACCTCATTCGTAGTGTCTGGATCGTCGATCGCAGTGACTTGTGGTACAGACTTGTCTGAGTCTGTTTCATTAAAGATGATGTAAATCTAGACTTCAACACTTAGCATCTTCTTGTTGAACACTCTATAGGCCTTGTTGTCTATGGCATATCCAAGAAAGATTCCTTCGTCTGACTTTGGTTGGAACTTAGTCAGATATTATTTTCCATTGTTGAGAATATAGCATGCATAACCGAACACATGGAAATAGCTGACGTTTGGCTTTTTTCCTCTCCACAGCTCGTAGGGAGTCTTCTTCAGTGTAGAGTGGACAAGAGACCTATTTTGAGTGTAGCACGCAGTGTTGATAGATTCTGCCCAAAAATATTCAGGCAGATGAGCTACTGCTAGTAGAGTCCCTCCTGCTTCGATCAGGGTTCTGTTCTTCCTTTCAGCTACTCTATTTTGCTGTGGAGTTCGTGGAGCTGAGAAGTTGTGACTGATGCCGTTGTCTGCACAGAACTGATCCATCTCAGAGAAGTCGAACTCTCTTCCATGATCACTCCTTATGGCATTGATCTTCTCTCCTTTTTCCTTCATCACCAGCTTGAACATTTTTATCAGTTGGGAGCTCGTTTCATCTTTAGAATTTAGAAAGAATACGCATGTGAATCTAGTGTAGTCATCCACTACAACCAGTGAGTATCTCTTTCCTCCAAGGCTTACAGTTAGAATTGGCCCAAAGAGATTCATATAAAGTAACTGTAGGGGCTTGTCAATTGAGTTGACTGCTTTGCCTTTGAATGAGATCCTTGTTTGTTTTCCAAGTTGAAAGGCATTGCATGACCTTTCTTTGACGAAGCTGAGTTTGGGTAGGCCTGCCACTAGATCTTTGGAGGCTAGTTTTGACATACTCTTGAAGTTGAGATGAGATAACCTTCTATGCCATAGCCAGCTCATTTCTTCAGAGGCTTTAGCAAGAAAACATATTATCTCATCAGAACTCAGTTGAGCAAGATTAACAATGTAGACATTCCATTCTCTGGTTCCGGTTAGCTTTATGGAAGAGGTCTTCAGATCTCTAACTTGACACTGATTGTTGCCTTTGTCGCAAAGTTGAATGATGCTCAGAAGATTGTGCTTTAATCCTTCCACATAAGCTACTTTGCTGAAGAACACTGCACCATTCCCAGCAGAGCCATATCCTCTTGTCTTGCCAGAGTCGTTGTCACCAAAGATGACTGTTGGACCCTCCTTCTCTGTGAAGTTAGACAGGAGGGCTTTGTTCCTAGTCATGTGCCGTGAGCATTCACTGTCCAGATACCATGTTGTGATCGTGGAGCTCTATTCCTACAGTAAGGTTAAGCTTTTATTTTGGTACCCAGACTTGCATGGGTCCTACTTTGTTAGTACCCTTGGGGACCCAGATCTGCTTGAATTTGGGTCTATTAATATACTGCAGCCTTATGACCATATCTATCACATATAAAGCATCTAGCATAATGCATGCTTGTGTGTGTGTGTGGATTCTTTCTCCATTTGGACTTGTGTGGATACTTAGTGGCCTTTCCCTTATACTGATTTTTTTTCTTCCATACAGCCTTGCGATTCAGAGTTTGTGATGAGTGAATCTCAACTCTACGATTCCTTCCTAGTTGGTTCGTGGAGCCAGTTTTACTTGACTCCACGACCCTTCGAGGTTGGAGAGTAGTGACTGAGTTACTCTTCACCTTTATGAATCCCAGGCCAACATGGGATTCGTTATGTCTTGAGACATGACTTGGATCAGAAGAGCAAGGATGAATTGGTTCTTCCTTCTTTGTGGATTTCACAAATGTAATGCCTATATTAAAATTTGAAGCACTATTAATGTTAGTTTCCTTGAGCTTTTCCACACATGGTTCTGAGGTGGATTCCCCAAAACCTAAACCTTTTCTGTTAGATGCACTTCTCTGACTGGAGATCAGGGAGTCCTATGGATGAAGAAGACCTATTCCATATTAAGTTTGTCTTTTCTAACTCCTCAACCTTAGAGGGTAGTTTTAACTCTCTTTGTGTGATGAGTTCATTGGTCTGTCTTAAGAGTTTATTTTTATCCTCAAGTTTAGAGAGAGAGGTAGTAATGAGTAGAGCTGTCTCCAGTTCTACTTGAACTTTCTCTTTCTCTTTTTGAAGAAGAGAATAATCTTTAGACAAAACTCTGAACCACTTTATGCATTGATGCAGATCAGATGTTATGCCATGTAATGCAGTTTTTAGATCATCAATGTCTACATCATGAGAGTTAAAGTCGAATACATCATCGATATTTACTTCATGATGGTCAGTGCTCTTCTCGTCCTTGCATCTTTGGCCATTAGACATAGATTGGCCACTTGAGGTTCTTCATCATCTCCTGACTCAGGGTTTGTGTCGTTGTCTGATTCACTCCACGATTCCCCGGCTACAAGACCTTTGTCTTTCTTCTAAAGCTTTTTGTAGCCTTTGAACTCCTTCTTTGGATTTATTTTCTTCTTCAGCTCCTCTCTAAGAGGTTTGTTGCAGTTTGTAATGAAATGGCCAGGCTTCTTGCAGTTGTAGCATAAGTCGTTGATCTGCTCCTGGGAGCTGTTGTTGTTGAATCTCTTAGGTTTGCTGCTTCTGCCTTTGTGCATGAACCTTTTGAGTCTTCTGACTAGCATTGCAATGTCCTCATCATCATCTTCCTCAGATGTCAGATTCATTTTCAGCATGAGCTTTGGAGGTGGCTTCTGTTACCTTGAGAGCAACTCATTTATCCTTCTTTCTTCCTTCAGATAGAGTCTCTGCTCATTGGGTTAACTCTCGTTCGTAGGTAAGAAGGTTGCCATAGAGTTGTTGAACTGTCATTTCATGGAGGTTCTTTGATTCTATGATGGCAGTGGTTTTGGAATCCCACTTGCTCGGTAAAGACCTCATGAACTTGATGATTAGATCTTTGTTTGGATAGATCTTTCCAAAAGCTCGAAGAGAGTTGAGCAGCACATTGAATCTCTCTTAAGTGGACAGTGACGTTTTCTCCTAGAACATGGGTGAACATTTCATACTGTTGAGTCAGAAGAGATTGCTTGTTTTCTCTGACTTCTTTTGTTCCTTCTTGCATGATGAGCAATGCTTCCCAAACTTCCTTGGCAGTTCTTATGTTGACCACATTTTCGAACAGATCATCCTCTAAAGACTGGAACAAAATGTTCTTGGCCTTTTTGTCTAGCTAGACAGTTTTCTTATCGTTTTCATTCCATTCTGATTTGATCTTGATCTGAATTCTATTTGGATCTTCTGGAGTTGGTGCAAGCTTTGTTGGAACGTAGTGCCCATTCATAACAGTTTCAAATAGCTCGTCATTTATTGAATCCATGTAGGCTTGCATACGAGCTTTTCAGTTGGCAAATTGATCTTTGTTGCACATTGGTGGCATACTGCCTCCATCGGTCTTGGACTCGCTTATCAGGTGTGCCACCAGATCTACTCAAGCTTTGTAGGCTAGTTGAGAGAACCTGTTTTGATACCACTTGTTAGTTTCCATAGGCACAATAGTTATCTAGAAGGGGGGTTGAATAGATATTTTAAAACTTTTTTCTTTTCAAAATACTTATCTGATTTGTTAATAAATTAACCACATCGAATATATGATTTGTTTGTTCCCTTAAGATAAACCAATTTTATAGGTGATAAGCAGTAATATCAGTTATAACAGATATAACAGTTATAGCAGATATATCAGACACAATGATTTTAAGTGGTTCAGAGCACTCAAGGCTCCTAGTCCATTCTTCTACTCCACGAGTAGGAAATCCACTAAGAATATCTTTACAATCTTTGAATCACTTAGATTCCTTCAAGAACAGTAGTCTTGGAACTTCTTAGTTCACTTAGAACTCTTCAAGTCCAGCAGACTTGGAATACACTTGATGAGAGTTGAGTTCTTGGGTGTGCTACTCAGTTTCAGTTAAGCATACATTCAAAAGCACTGAGTAGCTGAGCAAGCTTTCTTTTAGGATCGTAGTGTTTGGACATTGAGTGTTCTTGAGCTTTATCGTTCTTGCTTGCTTAGTCTGAATCTCCAATCTGTTTTGCTTATGAAGGAGCCTTTGAATTCTTTCCGTTAAAGGCATTCGTTGTAGCATTTAATGCTTCAGACATTTCTGAGCACTGATGTTGACATCCTGGGAATATGGAGTTCTGCTGTCTGGCCCACCTGACACAACAACTGCTTTCTCACCTAACATCTGAAAAGGTGTTTTCAGCAGAAAGAAAGCACTTTCCTTAGCTTCTTCTATACGCTTCTTCGATACAACTAAGGATGAGTGTTGGATCATTGGGACTCTCGAAATGTCAACGCCCATAAGCCATTCTTCATTTGTTAGACATCTTCTTTCATCAGATGAGCGAATCTTGATACTCTGATGCTAACTGAAGAGACACCACGATCGTTATCTTCGTATCATTATCGTTGTGTGTTGTCGTGCTCATACTAGATTCAGTCTTGATAGTAGAGAACACTACGATTTCTCTTAAGCTCTGATTGACTACGATCTCTAATTGCTTGTTTAGCAGACTCCACGTTTCTGAGAGCTAATTGCGATTCTTGACTTGGCTAGGCAGGCGCTCAGGACTGTCTCCACGATTCTGAGTGTGGCTTCCAGGACAAACTACGATTCTAGGAGCAACTTCCTCAATACTCCACGATTCTACCTTGGCTTCTGGAAACTCTTGGTTGGCTCGACAGACTACGATTCTGTTGAGTCTTATCTAGTACATTTCAAGAGATCAACCTAACAGATTTGATCTTTCTTCTATACATTCATTTACAGAATGATAAACATTTAGCTCAGATCAACCTAACAATTTTGATCTAACATCTAAGTCCTTGTACATATGTTCTATTGAAGGACTTTACACATAAGCATATATATTTACTTTCAACATCAAATTTGAATATGCAATTCCCAAAACACCTCTAATACAACAGGAGGAAACTTCTAATTTGGAGGAACTTCTTACTATGTACACAGAACAGCTGGAAATGATAAATTTGGAGGAACGTCTTACTAAGTTTATAGAGCAAACTGAGATGGAGATGAAAAATCAAGGAGTGGCGCTTCAAAATCTAGAGAATCAAATGGGACAGCTTGCTAATGCACTTAAAAATCTTCCTATCAATACTTTGGCGAAGCGATATTGAAGTTAATCCAAGAAGGGAATGCAATGCAGATTGAGACATTTTGAAATAGTAAGGAGTTACACAAGGTTGTGGGAGGAAACCTAAAAATGTCACACGATGATGAGGAAGATGTTAATGAAGTTGAAAAGAAAAAGATCAAGAATGAGCCACAAGAATAAGAGGTTAAATTCAATATGGCTAAGGCAATCAAGCTTCCAAATGATCGCGAGGAGTGCTTCAGGGTTGATGTCGTCAACTGATTCAAGAAAGGTTGAATCGAATGAAGAGAGCTATTTTTTGTCGATGGATGAAGTTAAGTTTGGGGTGCTTAGGAATTCAACTGAAAATACTAAGAGGAGGCATGATATAACAATTTTTACAATTGAACCAGATTAGAGTGAAGAGGAAGTAGTCAGACTAAGAATATAAAATAAGCGCTTATTAGGAGGCAACCCAAGTTTAATTTTTAGTTTTTGTTTTTACCTATTTTATTAGGTTTCATAGTAGTTAATAAAATTGCATTTAATAGGATTTAATAAAATTGCTTCTATTGTGTTTATAAGGAATTCGAGTCCAATTCAAGTGTGGTGCTTATTCAGTCCAATGTGTCTAGCCTATTCTTCAGACTTAGCAGACAAGGAAGAAAATTGATATATTTTCAGGGATGTCATTTCCTTTACTTTTACCTATCTTAGCCATTGCAGACAATGTCTAGTTTAAGTTTGGGGGTGTGGTCTTATTTTATTTTATTTGGTACTTGATATATTTTATTAGGTTTGCATGTTAGATAGTATATTTTTAGGGTAGATGAGCAATGACTTGATTGCATTTGATTATGGTCGATGATAAAAGAATAAAAAATGAGTTTAATGTCTAACTCATGTGAAATTAAGAAGCATTCTAAGTTTACATTTTGACTTATTATTTGGTTTAATACTATTTAGGATCCTTTTTCACTTAAAAGCACAAATCCATATGTTTAGCTAGTTGTGGGCTTATTCGTTAAATTCTTGTGAGAGATATCTTTGAAATTCTATAAATCTTATTTGAGCATCATTCAAAGTAAAAATTAGGCACTCAAATAAGTTTGGGGCAAATTTTGGAGTGTTTTTGAAAAATTAGAACATTCTTGAGTTGGAATGATGAATCATGTGGTGGGTTAAGATGGAGCGTAAAACGCACTCGTTCAATGGGAAGTGAGATGGAGCGTAAAGCACACTCACTAAAAAGGAAAAATAAAATAAATAAAAAAGTTGTTTAATTAAATACTTGGGAAGGGATGTAATGTGCTTAAATGCTTTAAATATCCTTTTGATCCTATAAATTTATGTTTTTCCTTTATTAGCAGAGATTGATGTGATAATAAGGTTTTTAGAGTTGATTTTGAAAATCCTTGTTATTTCTCAGAGTCATAATAAAGATCTAGAAAGGGAGATGGTTGGATAGATCTTTAAAACTTTTCAATTAATTTAAAAAGTATTACCAAGTAATCAGTTAATCAAGATAGTTATGAACAACGAAATATAATTTTGAAAACTCCCCTTAAAGATTTATAAAAAATCTCAGTTCTGAATTTAGCCTATGTTGAAGTTGACAATTTATCAGATATAATAAGAATAACATATATGTAACTGAATGTAAACGACTAAAAGTAAATAACATAAGAGATTTTAAGTGATTCAGAGACTGAATAACTCCTAGTCCACTATTCTACTCCACGAGTAGGAAATCCACTATGAATTTAGTCACTTAGACCAGGACACTCTGCTATCTCTAACCCATCAGACTTGGATATTTTAGTCACTAAGACAAGGACATTAAGACCTCTTCAAGCCTGACAGAAGTAGAACACTTTAGTACACTAAGGTGGTGTTTGTTTGTGTCTGAATGCCTCTTAATTCACCTGCCTCTGATTCGGTCAGAGGCAAATTTTGTTTGCCTCTTAATGCCTCTTACTCGTTAAGACAGAAACTCAAATTTTTTATTTAAAATTTATGGACAAAAAATAGACTCAATAAATATTACACTCCTTCAATTTCAAATTTTAAGATCATTCAAATAAAGTTTTTATATAACTCAGAGGGTTAAAATGGTAAAATAGTGTCATTCAGATAGTTTTACACTTTTTAGTTATCAAACTATTTTTTAGATGCAGATGTTATTTCATTCAGATGATTTAATTTATTAAGATGTATTAACCATTCAGATCTTAATTAATAAAATTTATCAAACACCACCTAAGTACTCTTCAAGCCCTGCAGACTTGGAATCTTTGTGGTCACTAAGACCAAAACGAATAGTTGTTGATTCTTGTTGAGAGGTGCTGCTAAGTTTCGTTTTAGGCTTCTTCTTCATTAGGTACTTAGCAGCTTGAATGTGATCATCTTTGAGATGTTGTTGAGCTTTACAATGAGGCTTGACTTCTTCCGGTACTCAACAGCTTCTCTTGATCATATGTTATGCTGCTAAGATGGCAATTCAACTCCTTCTTTTAATACTTGACAGTTACTCATGATGATCTACTAAGATTAAATTAAATTTTCTTCCTTTTAATACTTAACAGCTTCTCATGATGTGCTGTCAATGATGCTCTTATTCTTCTTCTTGTACTCAGTAACTCTGAACATGTCTTCCGTTGTAAAGTCAACTTAATCTATGTCTTCATTAGTTCATCTTTTTTGTGTTCTTAGTGGTTCTTAGAGTGTGTTCTTACATTTTGTTTGTAGACACTCGAAATTTCCTTTCCCTGTTACTAACACTATAGGAGGGCAAAATTGTATTATCAAATCAACTCCGATCTCAATATTGGGTCATCAAATCAACCCCGATCTCAATATCGGGCCATCAAATCAAGCCCAATTTCCAATCGGGCCGTCAGATCAACCCTGATCTCAATATCGGGCCATCAAATCAACCCCGATTTCTAATCGGGACCGTCAGATCAACCCCGATCTAAATATTGGGCCACCAAATCAACCCCAATCTCTAATCGGGCCATTATATCAACCCCGGTCGCAATATCGGGCCATCAAATCAACCCTGATCTCCAATCGGGCAGTCAGATCAACCCCGATCTCAATATCGGGCAATCAAATCAACCCCGATCTCTAATCGGGCCGTCAGATCAACCCCGATTTTAATATCGGGTCATCAAATCAACCCCGATCTCCAATCGGGCCGTCAAATCAACCCTGATCTCAATATCGGGCCATCAAATCAATCCCGATCTCCAATCGAGCAATCAAATCACGATCTCAATATCAGGCCATCAAATCAACCTTCGATCTCCAATTAGGCTTATCAGATCAACCATGATCTTGATATTAGGCCATCAAATCAACCCCGATCTCCAATTCAGGACATCAAATCAACCCCGATCTCCAAACGGGCAGTCAGATCAACCCCGATCATCAATATCGGGCCATCAAATAAACCCCGATTTTCAATCGGGCAGTCAGATCAACCCCGATCTCAATATTGGGCCACCAGTTCAGCCCCGATCTCAATACTGGGATGTCAACTCAACCCCAGTCACCAATACCGGGACAACCCCAGCCTCGATCACCAATCTCGGGATGTCAACTCAGCTCCCGGTCTCAACCCGGGAGGTACAGATCAGCCCCGGTCTCAACCCGAGAAGTGCAGGTCATCCCCGGTCTCAACCCAGGAGGTCAAGTTAACTTGGGGAACAAACCTGAAGCTCCAAAACAACTCTAGAGGAAAGCCTGGAATGACCAAGTCAGCCTCAGAAACAACACTGAGGACAAACAGACTCGAATGAGATCCAAGTCTTGGAAACAACTCCCGGAAGTCAACCAAAGGCTATGCCAACACTGAAAGTAACCCCGGGAAAGGAAAAATGGTCATTTTACCAACTTTAAGACTATTTGGTCAAATTCATGCCGAATTGATGCCACCAAGGTCAGAACAAACCATAACGATGATCCCGAGTGCAAACAGCGCAAGACAACTTAACGGACAAACTGTGGGGAATCGAAGACCTGGTTATGAACCTGTATTCTTGGACCCGGAAAATATTTTATCCCATGTCATTGTGACACTCTTGACGAGAGCTTTCCGAAAAGGTATAGCATGCCTCAAACGGACGCTTCAATCAAAAGTTAGAAAGTTTCGACTTCGACCTCGTATTGCTCGGAGTGCACGTACTTCGAGACTACTCAACCAAACATGTGGGCCCCACCAGGGGAGCCGTACCTCTACCTGCAGCAGAAGCAGGTAGAGCAGAGGCTCCTTGGCCTATAAATAAACGTGTCCCCCTCATTTTCAAGAATTCTGAAATGCAACGAACCTCTGCCCGTTTGATTTTTTGACTTTTTCACCTCTTCTAAACCTAAAATTTTTCACTCTAACGCGTAGATATACCCACATACTACCACATATCAAAAAATAATGGGTAAAATTTGGACGTTTAGAGCCTACAATTTGGGAAAAAGCTCGTGTTGCAGTCTATTGTGAGTATTTTTACGATCAGAAAATTATTCTTACGTCTTTGCACTTTTTTGCACTTACCTATCAAGTTTCGTTTTCTAAATATGCCCAAAACTTAGTTCTGTGGCCGTTTTCGTTAAAATTTGGTACATTTTTGTACATAAACTCAATTTCTGGCATTTCTACAACTCGGATTGACGATCCGTCAGCTCTAACAGCTTCAGTGCGCTAGCACCATCATTTTAAGCAACCTCGCCGTACTGAGTTATCTTCCCAGTCCGAGTTTGGCTTTTTTTGTGTTTATTTAACTGCATATATACTAACTTTTCAATTCTATCAAGCTCGGATGTCAAATTCGAGGTAGTTTACTGCTTTTATATATATTTATGCATATATAAGCTGCTTTCACCACCACTGGGTTCTCTTCCCAGTCTTGGTTAACTACATTTCTGTCAATATATATATATATATTTATATATTTCAGTCCGGCCAGGATTATTCTGTGGCCTTTATACTATTTTTGCACACTTCACCATTACTGGGTTATCTTCCCAGTCCCTGGGTGACTACTTTTCTGTACATTTACACTTCTGTTCGGGCTGGATTATTCTGTGGTCTTTTTACTGCTTTTATATATAACTAGGCATATATAAACAGCCTTCACCATCACTGGGTTCTCTTCCCAGTCTTGGTTGACTACTTTTTCTGTACATTTATATTTTTGTTTGGCCTGGATTATTCTGTGGCCTTTTTACTGCTTTTATATATAAATATGCATATATAAGCAGCCTTCACCACCACTGGGTTCTCTTCCCAGTCTTGGTTGACTACTTTTCTGTCTATATATATATATATTTCAATTCCAGTCAAGGTACCGGCGTGAAAATCCATCGTCCTTTACAACTTTTGTATATATAACTATGTATATATATTGCTTTACTTGATTTTTTATTAAATTAATGATTTAAATATTCATTTTGATATGAATCGGCATTTTTCAGTTACAAAAGCAACCTCGCGTCCCTTAGATCGCTATATAGTGGGAACGAGATGCTTAGGCCGTGCGAACCCGAATTTACTGAATGAATCCTTGGTTCTGGCAATATTGGGATATATATCTATTTCTGTACAAATTTGAGCTGTACAGGTTTATTAGCTACTCATATATCAGCCTAGGAATCGTGGGATTCATGATCCAATCGATCAAAATCTAATTCCCACGATAGACAAACTCCACTTTACAGATGTACCCTGCCAGTTTTTCTAGTAAAGATGTACATGCAAAAGACCTTAAAACGGTTATCCGAATTTAAGGTCTCAACATAGTGAAAATATGGTTTGTCAGTGTCAGAGTCCCTCTGATGGCTATCATGCCCATGAGGAGACCGACACTTGTATATTTGTTGTGGTCGAGGATGCTTCGCAGCCCGACAATCACCATTCAATCTGAGTCTTAAGGATAAAAAGATAAAATTGAAAGTATTGATATGCTTCAATTCCTATGTTAGCGTAAGGTTTTGATAACCATCTTTGAAAACATCATTTCAAATTTAATCAAAAGAAAAGCTTTTGCAAATCAAATTAAATACTTTTGCAAATCAAATCAAAGACTTTTGCAAATCAAATCAAACCCTTCGTATATAGGCTCAACGAAGCACTTCCTTGCTTTTAATCAATCAAACACAGGCCCAATTTTCAAACAGCATTCACACAAGCATTTCAGTTTTAAGGGAAATATTGAAAAGATGTGGTACCGTGTTTACACAGGAGTTGTGGGGTGCCTAAAACTTCCCACACTTAACCAAGCCCCCGAAACTCAAAACTTTGTTTTCAAAGATCAAGTTTCGACAGTGTCCAGCAATTGGGCCTCTTTCAAACAAAACTCGGTTGAGTTGGTACAACCATTTCAAATCTACCAACTGGCGACTCTGTAAAATGTTCAAATCGTCGACATGATACATGTTGGCCTTTTCCTAAAAAACCCTTCAAAACATTTTTCGCAAATAAAAAGAGTGAGGGTAGAGATAACTTAGGAAGAGATGAAAGTTCTGGGTTGTGACCCGACCAACGGATTTTTTCCCGACGTTGATAGGTGGTGACTCTGCTGGGGAGAGTAGAGAGCTTAGTCCACTTTCAAATCTTTTCAAATGTTTCCCTTTCAAAACTATAAATGCGTGAAATTCTGCGTCTCCACATTAATGAATGAGTGAATGCTGTGTCTTTGCATTGAATGAATGTGAATGAATGTTTTCCTGCTTTTTTAGTGTTTCGCACCCATATTAGTACTTCATACCAACTGTCATCATATGCATACGGTGAGGGCGATGTATGTGAATGTATGTTGTATTCCTCTCACAAGGAGGCAAAACCAGTCGGTGATAAGTAATGTCTCTGGAGATCGGCTAAGTCTCTGGGGCTTATGAAAATGCACCACCCAGATTCGCTCCAGTTGAAAGATCGGATTAATTTCCCCTCTAGTAGATTGCGATGATATGGGGACCTTCATGCCAAAAAGCCGAGCGAGAGTAACCTAAGATAGGTCAGCCTCTGATTAACCAAATCTGACGGGAAGCTTCTTCATGCCTTCTTCATTCAATGTCTAGTTTTCAATTCCAATGTAAATATCTCTTGTCATCCTGTCATCAAAACAACTGACCTCTATTTTGCAAGATAAAATTAAAAAACACATCATGCATCCTATCCCTACCTATCTCAGGAAATTGACACGCCTACGTTTTGGTGTAGGTGAAAAATTGGTCCTGTCACTAGATCTAAGTCCAAGAAGGCACTAAGTCCATCCACGAACATAGCTTCGAGTGCTCAACCAGAATCCACCCCTGTCTCTAATGAAGAGCTCGAAGGACTGAGAAATCAGATAGCTGAACTAGCCGATTTTCTAAGAGAACAAAGCAAGGCCCTTAAAGGGAAGCAAGCCCAAACTCATACAGAAACAGGAGCACCTGGTGGTAGTCAAGAGACCGAAAACGGCCGAGACTCAGATTCCTGGACCACAAAACCAGGACACAACCAACAAAACCCCTGAAGTCACCATCCTCAATAAAGAGTAGGAAGCTAGGTGACCTTCTTAAGAAAGTACAACAAATGGAGGAAACTCTCCGGTTTATCAAAGGGACTGGGCCATTCGGCAGTGTTTATTACTCCGACCTCTGTATTTTTCCCGGGGCTCGTTATCCCTAAAAAATTTAGAACTCCTGATTTTGAGAAATAAGATGGATTGGGAGATCCCTATACACACCTGAAAGTATTCATTGGAGAACTCGGATCCTAGGCAGAGGGACGAGAAGCTTCGAATGCAACAATTCAAGAAAAGTTTGACTAAAGAAGCCAGAGCCTGGTATGCCCATCTAGATAACTCTAAGATTCACAGTTGGGAAGAGTTGGCCCATGCCTTCCTCATTCAATACAGCTTCCAGTCTCAGTTGGCTCCAGACAGATACCAAATAACCAAAATCAAGAAAAAGAACACTGAATCATTCAGAGAGTATGCCCAACGATGGAGGCGGGTTACAGCATAAGTCACCCCAGTCATGACTGAGTCTGAGATAGTCATGACCTTCATCAACATACAAGAAGCTATATATTACGAGAGGGTCCTAGCAGGCATAGGAAAACCATTCTCTGAAATGATCAAGCACGGCGAAATGGCAGAAATGGGGCTCAAGTCTAGGAAGATAAAAGATCTGACCGCTCTCGAAGCTGTTGCTGAGCATATCCAGTCCAGAAATTACGGGAGTAATCCCCAGAGGGTACACAAAAAGAAAGATGAAGAGATATCCTTAGTGTTGGCAAGGACAGAATCCAAGGGGCGAGTCAAACAGTATGCTCATTCAAAAGAGGAACTATACCCCTTTCCAAGCTGCAGCCCAAGCCTTCAAACCCTCCATTTCAGAAAAATATGGAGGTCAAGCATCGAAGAACTTTCACCCCTCTAGGGGATTCACTCGAGAACGTATTCAAACTTCTGACAGCCCAGAAGAAGATTGAACAACTCATTCCACCAACCAACACTGGTGGACGGAAATTTCGACCCAAGCAAGAAATGTGCTTATCATTCTGGATCTCCAGGCCATGACACACAAGACTGTTGGTCTCTCAAGCACATAATTCAAGACTTTATTGACAACGGAGAGATTGTGGTAACAAAGCCTGAGCAACCCCATGTGCAGGACAATCCTCTCCCACAACATAAAGAGGAGAATGTCAACATGATCAGCACCACAAGTGGAGAAGGATCTAAGTACCTCTGCTATGTGGGAGAATCAACTCCATCCAGCAAAAATACCCCAGATAGTTGGGAGGTGTCAGAAAGAAGGTTCTTGATAGAGCAAGAGATAAAGTCTATCAAGGAACAAATTAAACAATTAGTAGAACTAGTCGTCTACCAGCATCAGATCACCAGGAAAATGATCAAACTAGCCAACTGGTCTGACATCGATTATCCTCCCACACCGAAGATCATTTCCCCAAAGAATCAATATTAGCCTCATGAGAATGAACCCTGGGCCAACAGGGTGACCAAAGAAGAAAGCGTCCAAATTGGTGGAAAATTCCTATTGCAAACGAACTTCACCAACTTAAACCAGTTGATTGAAGAAATCCTCCAGATGCTAATCAACGAGGGAATGGTTGCAGACTTGTTACCTCCATTGAACCCTCGGTCCAGAAAATTCAAAACTGATCAAATATGTCAGTACCATTCCAATTCACCCGGCCATGACACTGAGGATTGCTGGGCACTGCGTAACCTGATTCAAGACATGATTGAAAATGGTGACCTGATAAGGGGAAATTAAATTCTCAATCTTCCAGATAACGACATTCTCTGGATCCCCACTATATGAAACCAGAACACAGTGGCTGTCATATCCTGCGATAGGGAGTTGACCCTCAAACCCTTAGTCCTGCCAGGGAAAAGAGTCGAAGAAATACAAAACCCTGTAAAGGTGGCCGCACCCGAGCCTTTGATCTTGACCTTTAGACCCTAGTATCCAATTATCAGTCTAAAGTGGGTCCCATAGAACTACGGGAACGATGAAGGTTCCACTTCAAACAACATTGCCATCGTACCAAAGGACAATCCATTATACCTGCCTTAGCGGGTGATCAAACCAGTCATCAAAGCCAAAGCGAAGGTAGATGATGAGAAAATTGAAGGGTTCCTACAACAAGATGGGACACAACGAAATCAAAATAGTGCATAGCTTGAAGGATGCACCCAAATAAATGTCCATCCTAGACTTGGTCTTATCCTCAGTGGATCATCGCAACATTCTAGTGAAAGTACTAGAAGAAGCCCATCTACCACATACCGTAGATGCCGAGAAATTCCGTCACGTGGTAGAACACATTTTCAACAGCAATGTGATTTCTTTCACTGACGATGATATCCCTACAAAAGGAACGGGCCATCATAAGTCCCTGCATATAGCTATGATATCTTCCAGGTATGTGATCGGAGGGGTACTCATCGACGGAGGATCATCCCTCAACATATGTCCCTACAATACTCTGGAAAGAATGAAGATCAACCCGAACTGGATCAAAACCAGTCGTGTGGTCATCTGAGCTTTCGATGGATCGCGATGCCAAGCTATGGGAGAAATAGAGCTACCTATTGGAGATTGGCCCACACACTTTCTACGTATCCTTTCAGGTGCTCAATATCGCCACTGGATATAACTTGTTGCTGGGCAGGCCCTAGATCCACATGGCAGGGACAGTGCCATCCACCCTCCATCAACAGCTCAAATACATTATCAACGGTAACCTAATCACGGTCAATGCCAAACCAGAATATCCTGCCTGCATACAGGGAGATATGCCAGTGATTAGCCTGGATGCAGGGATTGAACCTGCAAATTTTCAAGTCCAGGAGGTGAGCGATACCCAGTATCTACCTATTGGAGCACCAGCCCTGAAACCAAAGGTCTCCACCGAGGTGATGACAGTGGGCCAGGAATTGGTATCTTTAGGTTTCCAACCTGGAGAAGTGTTAGGAAAGAATCAGCAAGGTGTCAAGATCCCGATACAAATCCCTAGTCAAACTAGGAGAGCAGGATTGGGATATTAATCAAGGGCAAATTACCTGGAACCCGTATAATCATCCCAAGGCTTCATGATTCCACCATACTTTTGCCAAACCTTACTAATACCGAATGGGTAAAACCAATGAGGAAGATCCCTACTATGGTATCAGCCATGCTTTTTTCTCCAATTATATCTGTCAATGAAAGAAAAGCCCTCAAGCATGAGGTGGATAGCGAAAAGGGAAAAAAAAGATCTTGTACGAAGGACGAGACCCATTCGCTAATATGCGGGTCATCATAAACTACGAGGGTATGAATGATGAGATTCCAGACAGCGAAGACGAGGAACAGATTCAAATTCCTTGCATCAAGACGGGAAAAGGGGGCAGTTCAAAGAAAAACCCAGACCCTATTATAAAGGATGTCTCAGTCGTCATCCAAGATGAGACAGATAATCACAAATCCCTAATCCTCCCGGTTCATGAGGATCTGACCTTGGATAATTGGAGTAGTGTCCCTTGCCTCGGTCGAAAAGGGTAAAGGGGCAGAAAGAGTCAATCTGCCCTTTAATCATACTTTCATTTACTGTTTACTTTTGATTGCACAACTATAGCAGCAACTTTGTCATACGTTGTAGAATGCTATGTATATTTAAGCAATTGTATATATCTAAGATGAAAGCCTTTTTGTTTTCAAGACTCGAGCGTTGGATGTGTTTGTCTCTGTTGATGAGATGCCAACCTGTCAAAGTGACTATAACTTTGATGCAGAACTGAACTTCGACTTGATGGATATTGATCAAGAGAAGGAAGATGACTATGAGGTGCCTGAGGAGATCAAAGTATGGGTCGAAGACAAACCAAAACCAAACCTCGACCAAACCACTACTATCAACATAGGAACCTCCGAAAACTATTTAAGAAATCCAGATAAGTTTAGACCTCACATCAGACCAAAAAGCCGACCTGATCGAACTCCTAACACAGTTCCAGGATGTATTTGCATGGTCACATGAAGACATGATTGGCCTCTCTACCGATATTGTCATCCACCGAATGCCCATCAAAGATGGATTCAAGCCAGTCAAACAAAAGCTCAGGCGATTGAAACCTGAATGGAGCCTGAAAGTTAAAAAAGAAGTTGTTAAACAATTCAAAATCGGGATTATCATGGTATCAACCTACCTAGAGTGGCTTTCAAACATAGTCCCCGTGCCTAAGCCCGAAGGGAAGGTATGAGTATGCGTGGATTATCGGGATTTAAACAAAGCCTGCCTCAAGGACAACTTCCGGTACCTTTCATCCACATCCTGATCGACAATATTGCGCAGTACGACATGTATTCCTTCGTAGATTGCTTTGCTGGTTACCATCAAATCATGGTTGCTGAAGAGGACCGGGAGAAAATAGCTTTCATCACTCCCTGGGGAACCTTCTGCTATAGGCGACTATACTTCGGCCTCATCAATGTCGAAGCCACGTATCAGCGAGCCATGATGATCCTGTTTCATGACATGATGCACAAAGAAATAGAGGTTTATGTGGACGACATCATCATCAAATCCCGGAGGGAGGATGATCACATCGACCATCTCAGGAAGCTAGTTCAATAGGTTGCGTAAGTACAACCTCAAGCTAAATCCCACCAAATGTGCTTTGGCATCAAACCAGGCAAATTGCTAGGATTCTTGGTGAGTAATCGAGGTATCGAACTAGACCCTGCCAAGATTAAAGCCATCACTGAGATGCCAATACCTCGAACAGAGAAGGAGATACGTGGGTTTCTGGGGAGAATTAACTTCATAAGCCGATTCATTTCTCAGCTCACAGCAACCTGTGAACCCATATTCAAGCTACTAAGGAATAATTCCTCCACCAAATAGAACGAGGATTGTCAACAAGCCTTCCTTTCCATCAACAAGCAGCTGATCGAAGCACCAGTACTGGTACCTCCGAGGGATGGAGTTCCCTTGTTCATGTACCTGTCCGTCAATGCCAATGCAATGGGCTGCATGCTAGGACAGAAAGATAATAATAGCAAAGAAAGAGCCATCTACTACATCAGCAAAAGATTCAACAGTGGGGAACAGAAATACACCCTGATCAAGAAAATATGTTGTGCATTAGCATGGGCCGCCATGAGGTTACATCATTACCTCCATGGGCACACAACCTACCTCATATCCCTCATGGATCCACTCAAATACGTGTTCAACAAGCCAATATTGAATTGTTAACTGTCCAAATGGTAGTTGATCCTACAATAATTCGATATTGCCTACGTGACGCAGAAGTCAATCAAGGGTCAAAGCATTGCAGATCAATTAGCTGAAGCACCTTCAGGAGGGTTCGAGCCCCTGGAGACTTATTTCCCAGATGATGGAATCATGAAAATTCAGCAACTCCAGCAAGAGAATACAGTCCAACTATGGAAAATGTATTTCGACGGAGTAGTAAACATGGAAGGTGCCGGAGCTGGGGCAGTCCTTATCTCTGGTACAGGAGAACAATATCATTGTGGCTACCAAACTTCAATTTGGAAACACCAACAACACGGCCGAGTATGAAGGATGTATAATGGGGTTAAAACTAGCCCAATCCATGGGTATCAAACACCTACTAGTCTTTGGAGACTCTGAGTTGGTCATTAGACAATCCACTGGGGCATATCACACCAAGGAACTGCATTTGTTGCCCTATCATCGGTAGGTCAGTCAAAATATCCTTGGAGTTTAAAGACATAACCTTCAGCCATATCCCTCGGGGTAGGAATGAATTTGCTGATGCATTGGCAACGTTGGCTTCATTAATCCGCATATCCGATAGGAGTGGGTTTCCCAACATCAAATTCATAGTTCAGAAAGCCCCGACATACTGGAATTATATTGGAGAAGTATCAGATGAAATACCTCCTGTCAAACAACCTTGGTATCAAGACATTAAGGAATATCTACGAGATGGATCTATATCCGCTGGGGTAAGCCAATCCGAGTGAAAGCGGATTCACAAGATGGCTATGAAGTTCTATTTAAGCGGAGATGCCCTCTACAAAAGAGATGCTGGAATAGGCCTGTTAAGATGCCTTGACAAAGAGCAAGCCCAGAGACTGATGGATGAAATCCACGGTGGAGTCTGTGGTCCACACATGAGCGGTCATCTGCTGGCCAAGAAGATATTAAGAACAGGGCATTATTGGATTTCTCTCAAAACTGACTGCGACGATCACGTCAGGAGATGCTTTCAATGCCAAGTACATGGAAATGCCATACACGTTCCTCCAAATGAGCTACACAATATGAGTTCGCCATAGCCTTTCTTTATGTGGGGAATGGATGTGATTGGTCCAGTAGAACCAAAATACAGCAATGGTCATTGATTCATCTTCACCATGATCAATTACTTCACCAAGTGGGTTGAAGCAGCCTCTTTTCCCAAAGTCACAAAAGAGGTCATCATGGGTTTCATCAGAAACAATATCGTCTGTCGGTATAGACGACCAGAGGTGATCATATTAGACAACGCCAAGAACCTGAACAATCAAATGATGAAAGAACTGTATAGCAAGATCCACAATAAACATCTCAACTCCATCATCTATCGACCCAAGATGAATGCTGTTATCGAAGCGGCCAACAAGAACATCAAAAAAATCATGCAAAAAATGTCCGCCAATCACAAAGAATGGTCTGACCTGTTGCCTCTCACCCTGTTAGCATACAGGACGTCAATGCACATCTCTACTGGGGCTACCCCCTATTCATTGGTCTATGGCATGGAAGAAGTCCTCCCCATAGAAGTAGAGATGGAATCCTTGGGAGTATTGATAGATGCTCAGATAGACGAAGATCAGTGGTTGCAAGACCGATACCACTAACTGTCTCTGATCGATGAAAAGAGGGCTACAACCATTTTCCACGGACAGTTGTATCAGCAAAGGATTGCTCAATCCTATAACAAGAAGGTCCGAATACGGCAATTCAAAGAAAAAGACTTGGTGCTGAAGAAAGTTGTAGCCAATCAAGACGAAGCTAAAGGAAAATTAGCCTCTAATTGGGAACGCCCTTTCATTGTCAAGGAAGTGTTGACAGGAGGAGCTATCAGATTACAAGAAATGGACGGGAACGAATTTCCCCAACTCATAAACTCAGACACCATAAAGAGGTACTATGTCTGAAGCACATGCATACCCGCATCCGGGTCCTACAAATCAAATTAGGTTCGGTTTTTTCACTAGAAAGTCGGAACTACGAATGACCTGGTCTCCCTTAACCCGGGAGTACATAGGCAACCATTTCTAGTGCTGTCAAACCAAACAAAAAACTCAAAACTCATCAAACCAAAATCAAAACCCAAGACAAATACTATAATACCCGAGATTTTTCTAATATTATTAAATAAATATATTAATGAAAATGAATATTTATTCATATATAAATGATTTTTGTGTTAAAAGATGAGTTAACTCAATTATGTTAAATTGAATAATTATAATAATTGAAAAATTTTGGAGCTTGTGACAAACTCGTCGAAAAGCCTTATGTGGCACAGTGATGAGATATATTAATTGACGAAGGACTTATTAAGTGAACAATTAATTAATTGTTAATTGTTGTTAATTGTTATCGTAGAATATTAATTAATTCCTAGAGAATATTAATGATAATTAATTGATGATGTGGGGATTATTATTATTGTAAATAATATAATAATAATAAGCAACGTGTTCATAAATATAATAAAATCTATATTCATGTGATAATTAATCCTATGATTATTAATTAAGTGTTATTAATAATTACGAAGAAGAGATTAAGTAATATTATTGTTAATTTATAAGATTATGAATTTATTAATTCATATGTGCAAGCATGCAATATTAAAAGTGTGACGTATAATAACCAACTATATTATATACTGTAATACAATATCTATGTGACTATATTATATATAGAAATCATATAATAAGATTCATATTTATTGAAGCCATATGAATGCATCATGAAATGCTTATGTGACAATGTGTATATGAATATACATTAAAATAATGTACATTGGTTGTACGTGTACAATTTTTCCTTACTATATTAACATATTACTTATTCATTGGGAATACATTGTGGCATTTCATTATAGCCTAACCATACATTATATAACCTAAGTGGATATATACATGTTGAGCCTTAGTGTTGTATATATGCATGAATGCTGAGTTTATTTTTTATTGTCCCTTATTATTAGTCTCATTTCCCTTTTCACGTGCATAGCATCATGAAGTTAAAGCCTATTTCCTCAAACTCACAAACTCAGCTTGCTAGCTATCATCATGAAGGAGAATGGCTGATTGCTACAGCTTCACTATGTCACCAACTAATCTATCTACTACTCCTTAACCCCCATGCAATTCACAAATCCTGTTGGTTCAATTTGATGGACAATTGTATTGTCTGGGTATGAATTCCTCTATAAATTGAACTCTCTCCCTCACAAACTCACTTGCTGAGATTTTGGTTAAGATAAATTAAGAGCATTTATATATCAGTGTTAGTAGTCTGAAGAATAGAGAATTTCTTAGCAGCAAGTTCTTAATTCGTATTACAGAGGTATAATCCCTCTTCTTGTTCTTCATTTTCGTTTACTGTAAAAATCTCATTTCTTAATTATACCAAATTAGATTGTGTTTGGGTTGTAGAACCCTTATATTGTTGTTATATGAACATACATACATGATGGAACCACTATATAGCTTTCTTGTCTTTCATTTCCATTTTCCTCTGCAATTTCTGTAAAAACATCAAATTCTTGAATTTAGTTGGAGTTCATGAATTTCGGAAATGATAAATGGCGATTGACTGCTATATAAGCATATATATATATATATATACATTAGTAAGTTAAAGAGGTTTAATAGCATATGGGTATGTTGAAATCGATGAAATGAGAAGTTTTGGGTCGATTTTGGCTGCAGCGTGAATTGCAAGAACTGAGTCTGCATCGTGGCGCCGCAGCGCCGATGCGCAGCGTTATCTGCGCGCTGCAGCGCCACAGTGCCTTAGTCCCAGCGTCCCCACGCCGCAGCGACGATTCTAGGTATGGTGTCCGCGCCACAGAGCCTCCAGTGCTGCAGCGCTAGCTTGCTGCTGTTGTTGTCGCGCCGCAGCGCCGCTGTGTAAACAAGCCCAAAAATGACTATCTGTTTGTCCAGTCCGAGAGCAGTGAAATTATAATTCATACTAAGTAAATGTAACATGATTTATGGAGTCCCTCTTGTGCAATACATGTTTCCATAGTTTACTTAACATAAAAAGAGAACTCATGATTTTGAAAACAACCCTTGACGAAGCATGTGTTATTTAAGTCCAAACTTGCTAGAATATGCTCGTAACTTAACTAGGTGTGAGATATGATTTGAAATTGCCTATATGAACTAGATTGCTTTGGCTTGGTTTAAAATGACTGTTAAAGACTAACTCGAATATGTTTGCAAACTAAGTTTCATACACGTTGCATGGTTGTATTCTGAACTTATAGGGTTGCATGCTAGTATTCTTTATGTCGCTACGCATGATCTATATGAACACTCACATAGTTGAACACGACGTAAACTATTCAAGTATAATTTTCTAAGACAATTACAAGTAAGGAATATAGTTTATTATTAAACTATGTGGTTTGTTAATATATAGTTATACGATTTGATTGTGTAGCTAAGATAGAGCTTGATGTATGTGCTCAATTTACATGTCAAGTATATGAATCCGATGTGTAAAACTAATGTGTGTGTGTGTGTATATATATATATACACGTTAATAGGATAGTATAATTCTTTGAAGCAATATTAGGCTTTACGTGGATAAACTACGCTTAAGGCAAGTATCCTAACCGACGCATTTACTTTATGCAATGAAATCTATGATTGTATAATTTTCCTGACTTACACTCATTTATAGTGCAAGTATCCTAACCGACGCATTTATTTTATGCAATGAAATCTATGATTGTGCAAGTTTCCTGACTTACACTCATTTATAGTGCAAGTATCCTAACCGACGCATTTACTTTATGCAATGAAATCTATGATTGTGTAAGTTTCCTGACTTACACTCATTTATAGTGCAAGTATTCTAACCCTTGTATTACTTTATTCAATGAATATTATAAGCGAGAATCTAAACTTTATCTCTTTGAATGCAAGTTGTCTTACTCGTTCATTTGAGCTAGTATGTTTAAACTCTTGTGAAAGCTATTATTCATGTTGAACTTGGTATTGTTCTTGAATATTGTGAAAGTGTCTATGCCACTTGATTCGGCTAGACTATATGCATGTTTATAAAACTGTCCAAACCTTTTTATCAGTGCGAAAATCTTGAAAACTGAGTTGAACAACCCTTATGGTAAGGGGAGTGTTTATTGTTGGAAGCCCTAACACACGCGTGAATATTACTGTGGTTATGCATAACATAGAGTATTGTAGACTGATCATCTATTATACTCGTTTCTTTTGGGTTATTAATTTAATATTGGTAATTCTAGTAGATGTTCAATAGTCCTTAGTGATTGCTCAGTATAAATTATTTTATCTAGTTGGATACGTTGATAGCCTTGGAATTCATATATATCTGTTGATCTATATTGAATTATCATTTCATATTCCAAAGATGTGATTCGAGAATTGTTGATATTTGTTGTTCCTGATATTATTATGAAACTCTGAACTATCTTAGAGATTATACTTTGATATGTCAAACTCGTGATATAATACTCAATACCCTTGTTGTATATTACTTGCTGGGCAATTTATGCTCATTCTTGCTTATTTTAAAACCTTTTAGTTAAGGCGGAACAGGGAAGTGTCTCTGGGAAAGACAAGGGCAAGGGCAAGGCTACCGACTAACTTGTTCCTTTATGTTTCAAATTATTATGTTGTATTAAGACTGTCTTCAGACTATGTTTAAGCTTAAGTAGGATTATGTAATAAGTCTTTATTCGACATCATTATGTAATCTATTAAGTACTGTAGGTTGCGAGACTTGGGGGAATAATTATAATAAATCATTGTATATTATTCTAAATTAGATCTTCCGCTGTGAATGTGTGATTTTAGTTATTATTGTATTACTATGAGCACGTGACGAACCGAATTCGAGTGGACCAAGTGGCGGTCCCGAATTTGGGGGCATCACAAATACTTTTCAAGCCTCTCTCATATGAAGCCAGAACTACGAATGACCTGATCTCCCTCAACCTGGGAGTACGTAGGCAGCCATTTACGGCGCGGTTTGACCTTCAAGAAAAAAACAAAAAACCAATAAAAAAAACCAGTTCCAAGACACTAAAACCATGTAAAGGTTAAGTCCTATCAAGCTGCCCTGATCAAAAGGCCCATCTGAGATACTCCCTGACATTTCAACTGTCAGTTCATCAAGGAGAAGCTCAAGATGCATCAACAACAGCAAGTCCTGAAAGAAGTGGTAATCACTCAGCAATGACAATACATCTCCAAACAGGGAAGTGAATCAAAAATATATTTCTCTGATATAAAATTATTTGATATATACATAATGCCCTGTACTTGACAAAAATGGTTTATCTAGTCTGTGCATGAAAAATAAAACTAGTCTATGGACCCAAGGATAAGCAAGCCAGCACTGCCACTATGGCATCTCTCTCTGAAGATGGAGGAGCAGCTGCTAATGCAATACCCTCAGCCTCCATACGGCTCAAAACCTCCACAGTCATCTTTTAAATAATAAAATACCAATATAAGTTATTTCAAAGTATTTGGATCTAAATGTTTCATCTCAAATATAAGTGATAATTTGGGAAAATTTGATGTTAAGTCTTATGAAGGAATATTCATTGGTTATTCTCAAAATAGTAAGGCTTATCTTATTTTCAATATTAGAAAATTATGTGTAGAAGAGTCTGTCCATATCACTTTCAATGAGACTAACAATGATCTTCCAAAAGAAAGTGAAGATGATACATGAAATCTGGAGATAGCTGGAAATTCAGCAAACCGAAAGGATCAAAACAGGAGACCGAATGAACAGTTTCAGGAAATTGAAATGAATGATCAGCAGGAACATAAACCAAAAAATTTGCAAGAGGCTGAAGATGACTTTCACGATCAAGAAGAAGTCATGCATGATACCCAAATGCCAAGAACAGCTAGATATCTCAAGAACCATCCTCCCGAAAATATACTTGGAGATATCAACAAAGGGATAACCACTCGAACAGGGTTACAAAACCATTGTGCATTCTCTGCATTTTTGTCACTAGGTTGAGCCAAATAATGCTAAGGATGCCGTTTTTGATGAAAACTGGTTATTGGCCATGCAAGAAGAACTTCAACAATTTGAGAGATGTCAAGTGTGGGAACGTATGCCTCCTCCAAAAGGTGTCTCCATTATAGGTACTAAATGGGTATTCAAAAACAAGCTTGATGAGCACGGGACAATCACTCGCAATAAAGCAAGGCTAGTAGCTCAAGGATACAACCAACAAGAAGAGATCGACTATGAAGAAACCTATGCACCAGTTGCAAGGTTAGAATCAATTCGAATCCTGTTGGCATTTGCATGTTACAAGAGGTTTAAACTTCATCAAATGGATGTAAAGAGCGCCTTCCTCAACAGATATATCAATGAAGAAGTATATGTCAAACATCCTCCTGGATTCGAGCATGAAAAGTATCCTAATCATGTCTACAAATTAAAGAAAGCTCTTTATGGCTTGAAATAAGCTCCAAGGGCTTGGTACGAAAGGTTAAGTAAGTATCTCTTGTCAAATGGTTTTATTAGAGGAAAAATTGATTCTACATTATTTATTAAACATAAAAATATAGATAACATTATTGTTCAAATATATATAGATGATATAATATTTGGTGCTACTAATGATTTTCTTTGTGAGTGGTTTTCTAAGTGCATGCATAAAGAATTCTACATGAGCTTAATGGGAGAGCATAATTACTTTTTGGGACTTCAAATCAAGCAAACGAAGGAAGGAATTTATATCCATCAAACCAAATATACAAAAGAATTACTTAAGAGATTTAGCTTTGAAAGATCTAACTCAAAAGGTACACCCATGAGCACATCAATAAAGCTCACTTCTGATGACAAAGGTATTGATGTTGATTTAACAAAATATCGAGGTATGATTGGATGCTTATTATATTTAACAGCTTCTAGACCTAACATAATGTATAGTGTAAGACCCATCCTTTTATGAATAAAATTGAATTTCCTCTACTATTATTTTGAATAGTAATAAATGTGGTAAGTTATGGGTAATATGCTCAAATATTTCAAAATAAGCAAGTGGTTATAAAATATTCATTGTTGTCAAGGAATATTCGTTTGGTCGTAGAATATTCTTGTTGTCGGAGAATATTCGTACGACGGCGCAGCCATTTGTGGGTCCCATAACGAAAAATTATCGGAAGAAAAAAACGACAAGAATAAGTTTTCTATAAATAACGGCGTAACGGTTACCGGTAACACTGTTGAAATACCCGGTGGTTAAAATAAAGTAATACGCGTTGTTACACAGTAGCACACAGTATTGCACAGTATTTTATATTATTGTTGTTTTAATAATTGTCACTGCATAATATTTTACATTATCAAATCAATAATTCATATTATTTGAATAATATTGTTAGACAGCATTATTGACAATGTCTAGAAAGTTCTGTCTAGGAAAGGGGTTAGGTAATTGCGCGTCAGCAAGAAGAAATCCTTATCGGAAGGCCCCCTCTTTTCCTGAGAACGACCTGGTTGTCAATATTGTAGTTCTGTAATATTATTTGTGAATAATTAATTATTGATAAAAATAATAAGAAAATATTTATTTAATGGAGGAATTTTTAAAGAGACAATTATTGAGAGTTGATATTTTATCTTCTTCGATAAAATAATTCATTCAAATATATTATTGTAATATTACATTATAAGTGTATGATGTAATAATATAATAATGATAATATTTTTACAATGAATGCACGATATATGAATAAAATGAGGAGTAAGAGAGTAAATTGGGTCCGGAGTATTTTTGTTACAAAAAAACTATGTTAAATATGTTGGTGGGGCCCGTTTTGACTGAAGTTTGATTATAGCCTGCAAGTTCATCCGTATGTAAATTTGGGTCATTTTTCGTTTGGAATTTGGAAAAACTTTCTTTTACAAAGTTGTAGAGAATTAAATTTCCTGTGAAATGGACATAAGATTCGTATTTTTCTGACTAAAAGGGCTATTTATTATGAATTATTGAAGTTCCTGAAATATTGGGTCTGAATTATTTTTGTTATAAAAGGTGATTAAAACATGTTTTCTGTGGGTGGATCCCACTTGTGGTTGGCTAATTGCTGGAAAATTTTGTTAGTTGGCGTCCGTTGAAAAAAATAAATATAATAATATTTTATTAAATTTTCTGCTTTGGCGTCTTAAGCATTTTTCTATAAATAGGGTGCTTAGTTAGAATTTGAAAATCACACCAGAATCAGAAGTTTTCTCTCTCAATAATATCGAGCGTATTTTTGTGAGTATTTAATAATTTGAGAGTTGATAAGCAGTGCAAGTTTTCTTCAGTATTATATCCGATATTCCAGTCAGAAGTACTTGTCTTTTGAGGTAAGGGATGTTATTTTTTAAAAATGATGTTATTTCTTTCAATATCATGGCACCGAAATATTGGTATGAATTTTATTGTAAAATTTTTACTTTTTCCATATTGGAGTTACTATTCACGTATACGACACTATTCACGTATACGGCACTATTCACGAATACAGTACTATTCGCATAAAAATTAAATTTTCTTTTCTTTGCCCAAGTTGGCTATTATGGTTCCTATCTTTGATTGGATCCAAGTTTTGAACTTCATTCTTGAATTTTGCTCCACAATTGATTATTATGGAGTATTCTTGAACTTGGATAAACTAAATTATGAATCCCTAATCTTTATCCTTTATCTCACTGAATTCGTTATTTATATTTTTTTTCATCATCCTCAGTCCTAAACGGTGATATAACTGAATATCTTTGGCCTGTAGTGCAAAGAATGATTACTTGATGAATATATTTGGCCTGTAGTGCAAAGATGAATGATTACCTGATGAATATCTTTGGCCCGTAGTGCAAAGAGGGACAGGTGTTGAGATGAACATAACCAACTGGTGATACAAATAAATATCTTTGGCCCGTAGTGCAAAGATGAATGTTTGATTCAAGATATATATTGATTGATGTTACAGGGATAAAATATTAATTATGGACTTTTAAATCATAGAAGATAGTAGATATTATTTTCTACTTAACTCTTCTGATGCATTGTTAATTCCGTTGCAGTTGTTAATCTAAAACTTGTTGTCCATAATATTTTATCTGAATTGTTGAAGACTAACGATAAATTATTCTTTATTATCTTAGTCATAGTATTCTTTACTGGGCTAGTTGAGCTCACCCTTTTATTCTATTGTCCTCTTCAGGAAATGAGAATGTTGCAGGGACTAGTCGAAGAACAGAGTGATGGGCAGAGTTAGAGCAGTAGTAGTCCTCACTATTTTTGTATAATAATGTGATAATAATAATAACTATTGAGGACTGAATTCGAGTGCTTATATTTCGTATTATATACGATTTGTATTGACACTCACAGTTGTGTGGTCGTATTTTGCACGACCGTATGATATAAAAGATTGTATTTGAATTCTGTACCATGTATTTGGCGAATCAGAATGGGTTGGGTGGATTGAACCTATTCTGGGGGCGTCACAGTTGGTATCAGAGCTTAGGGAAATGGTCTCTGGCGGAGATCGGGGAATAGAACTAAGAGGGGAAAGACGAGTAAATCCTTCACTAGTGTGTTCTACCTAAGCTTATTTGGTATTTAATCGGTCAGTCGGAGCATAGGGTTAATATGTGATATGTTAATTTATTTAATTAACCATTGTTTTATGCAGTATTTGAGAATGGCAGCTGAAAATGTTAACAATGGAGTGAATGAGACCGTTGAGACACCTTTAATCACCAACCAGGAGAACGTGCAACAGGAAGGCAATATTCGTCTTGTAAACAACACTACCGATCAAACGATGAATGATGGGATGTTTAGGAGCTTTTTGCAGTTCATGCAAAACCAGACAAGGGAGACTCGTGTGCAAAATACAGGTGGAAATAATAACAACTTGCGGCTTGTCACTGCCAAGCAGTTCAAAGAGTTGGGACCACCAGAGTTTTTGGGAAAGCCGGATCCGATCAAGGCGGAGAACGTGGGTTAAGCAAATTACCAAGATATTTGATGTCTTGGGATGTACGGAGGAACAGAAGGTTCCATTCTCCACCTTTATGTTCCGTGGAGAGGTAGATTACTGGTGGGAATTTGTGAAGTGTACCCAGCCTGCCGCACTTAAGATATCTTAAGCATTTCAGAAACTGTTCAATGATAAGTACTTTCCTGAAAGTATTCGTCATATGTAAGAGGTAGAGTTTATCAGACTGGAATAGAACAACATGACCTGTGTCCCAGTACGAGGCTAAGTTCGCAGAGTTATCCCGGTTTGCGTCTCATTTGGTGGATAATGAGGAGCGTATGACGCGGATGTTTCTAAGAGGTTTAAAACCAGAAATTCGTCAATACCTCATTTCTCACAAATTTTCTCTATATTCAGATGTTGTGAACAGGGCTCAATTATTATAGCGAAATAATGAGTTTGTTCAACCGAGGGACCACAACCAGGGTCGTACTGGTGGCAAGTAGTCATCGGAGCAATGACAACCAGCGGGAAGAAAAGTATCATGACAGAAGCGGTAACCACTCTGGTGGTAATCAGGGCCATAAAAGTAGAAGAAGCGAGTCGGGGGGAGATTTCAAAAAGAGAAGGTACAACAATGACAATGTGAAGACGTCACCACTAGCATCAACTATTTCTAGGGGAGGAGAACGACCACCGGTCGTATGTTATAAATGCGGGAAAGAGGGACACATCAGCCCAAACTGCCCACAGCAATTCAAGGCATGCTATAACTGTGGAAAGAAAGGTCATATATCTCGAGATTGTCCTTTAGCGAAACCAAGTCCAGCGGGGGTGGTGATTCCAAAAGCTGTCCCGGACAAGTCGAAGTCAGTGGTTTCTGGAAGAGCGTTTGTCGTGACTGCTCAAAACACGAGAAAAACCGAACGAGGTGATCACGGGTAAGCTAATCATAAACTCTTGCGAAGTTTATACCTTATTAGATACCGGTGCTACCCATTCTTTTATTTCACCTACTTGTGCTCAACGTTTGAACTTGACTTCTGAGAAATTAGACTTTGACTTATCTTTTGAGACTCCGTTGGGAGAAATCTTCGTTACATCTACAGTTTACAAATCTTTTTTGATTCAAATTGGTACCCTCACCCCACCTGTTGATCTTATATTTTTGAAAATACATGCATTTGATGTGATTTTAGGAATTGACTGGTTAACCACTTATCATGCCAAAATTAATTATTTTCGTAGGGTTGTTAGTTTTCATATTCCTAACCAACTTGTTGTGCGAATTCAAACAACTAAACTACTAAAATCAATCAATGTCATTTCAAGTCATAAAGCTATTCGTTTATTGAAACACTGAATGTCAAGCTTTCTTAGCCCATGTCACTGATCTAAACCAGAATACGTCATATTTGAATAATATTTCTGTTGTTAATGAGTTTCCTGATGTATTTTTCGAAGAACTTCCCGGTCTACCCCTAGAACGTGAAGTTGAATTCTTTATTGACCTTGAGCCCGGTACAAAACCCATTTCTAAAATCCCATATCGAATGGCTCTTATTGAACTTCAGGAGTTAAAGGTCCAACTACAGGAGTTGCTAGACATCGATTTTATACGTCCTAGTACGTCTCTTTGGGGTGCTCCTATTTTATTCGTTAAAAAGAAAGACGGGAGTATGCGACTTTGTATTGACTATCGGGAGTTGAACCATGTCACCATCAAGAATAGGTATCCACTACCTCGTATTGATGACCTGTTCAACCAGTTGCAAGGAGCACAATTCTTTTCAAAAATCGATCTTCGTTCTGGATATCATCAGCTGAATATTAAAACTGAGGATATTCCGAAGACTACCTTCAGAACTCGGTATGGGCATTATAAATTCTTAGTCATGTCTTTTGGATTGACTAATGCTCCTGCTGCTTTCATGGATATGATGAATCGTGTATTCAAGGAATATTTAGTTCGGTTCGTGGTTGTCTTTATTGATGACATCCTCATCTATTCCAAAAGTCGTGAAGATCATGAGCAACATTTGAAGCAGGTACTTCAAAGGCTTCGTGATAACAAGTTATATGCCAAGTTGAAAAAATACGAGTTCTGGTTTGAGGAAGTAGCATTCCTTGGGCACGTGGTATCAAAACATGGAGTATCTGTTGACCCGGTGAAGATTGAAGCAATACAAACTTGGGAACAACCAAAGTCGGTGACCGAAGTACGTAGCTTTCTGGGCTTTGCTGGTTATTATCGGAGATTCGTGGAAGGATTTTCTCGAATCGCTACTTCGTTAACTCAGCTGACTCGGAAAGATACAAAATTCATATGGAGCGAGGAATGCGAGAAGAGCTTCCAAGAGCTCAAGAGGAGACTTATTTTGGCACCTGTTTTGACAATACCATCTGGTTCGGATGGATTTATTATCTACAGCGATGCTTCGAGCAAAGGGTTAGGATGTGTTCTCATGCACTATGGGAAAGTCATAGCCTATGCTTCGCAACAACTCAAGGAATATGAGAGGAATTATCCTACTCATGATCTAGAGTTGGCAGCAGTCTTTTTAGCGTTGAAGATCTGGAGACACTACCTGTATGGAGAGAAACTGGAGATCTATACAGATCATAAGAGCCTTAAATATTTCTTCACTCAAAAGGAACTCAACATGCGGCAACGACGTTGGCTTGAGCTGTTGAAAGATTATGACCATACCATTCAATACCATCCTAGAAAAGCGAACGTGGTAGCTGACGCGTTGAGTAGAAGATCATATGCAGAAACGAGTGCGATGCTGTTAACACAAAGGCCTATTATGTGTGACTTACAAAAGATGGAGATAGAGTTCAAGACTCCGGAGACCCACATGATGATGTCAAATATACGCGTAGAGCCAGCTTTAATCTATAAAATTAAAGCTTGCCCAAGCTACAGACCCGGAGTTGATGAAGATGAAGAAGAAGGTGCAAGAAGGTGCGATTTCAGAAGCAAGAATAGATGAAGAAGGAATACTTCGAGTCAACTCCAGACTTTGTGTTCCTAACGATTCTAATTTGAAGTATAGAATCATGATGGAGGCACACAACACACCGTTTGCAATCCATCCTGGGAGTACCAAAATGTATCCTGATCTTCGACATACATTTTGGTGGAGCAATATTAAGATAGAGATCGCAGAGTTTATCTCGAGATATTTAACTTGTTAACGTGTAAAGGCGGAAGCATCAAGTGCCAATGGGTCCATTGCAACCACTTGAGATTCCAAAATGGAAGTGGGAACACATTACCATGGATTTCGTTACAGGTCTTCGCAAGGTTTCTCAAGGCATAGATGCGATTTGGGTTATTGTTGATAGATTAACCAAGTCTGCTCATTTCTTGCCGATACGGGAGATTATTCCCTTGAACGACTTGCTCGTATGTACGTGAATAAGATTGTGAGGTTGCATGGCATGCCAGTATCCATAGTTTCAGATCATGATCCAAGATTCACTTCACGAATTTGGGTCAGTTTGCAGAAAGATATGGGCACAGGATTTACGATTCAGTTCGGCATATCATCCTCAAACGGACAGGAAATCAGAAAGGACTATTCAAACTCTTGAAGATCTATTGAGACTCTGTGTTCTAGACTTCAAAGGGAGTTGGGATAAGTACCTACCATTGGTGGAATTCTCCTACAATAACAGTTATCAGGCAAGTATAGGTGTGGCTCCATTCGAGGCGTTGTATGCGAGAAAGTGTCGTTCTCTAGTATCCTGGATGAGGTGGGTGAGGTAACATTGTTGGGACCAGAGTTGGTACGTATGACTACAGAAAAGATTCAAATGATCCGACAACGTATACAAACGGCACAGGATCGACAAAAAAGTTATGCGGATCTTCATCGAAAGGACGTGGAATTTAATGTTGGGGATCATGTATTATTACATGTTTCTCCATGGAAATTAGTTACGAGATTGGGAAGAGAGAAAATCTCAACCCACGATTTATTGGTCCATTTGATATTCTTGACCGTGTAGAAAATGTGGCCTATAGACTCGCTTTACCTCCAAGTATGTCTCGTGTTCATAACGTGTTTCATATATCCGTGCTACGTAAATATGTGAAAGACCCAAACCACATTATTGAGTTAGAACTAGACGAGATAGCCGAAGATTTAACGCTATGAGGAGGTACCTGTCAAGATCTTTGATAGGAATGAGCATGTCCTACGCACAAAGGTTATACCACAAGTCAAAGTTTTGTGGAGGAACCATGCTATTGAAGGAAATGACCTGGGAGTTGGAATCAGAAATGAAAGTGAGGTATCCTCACCTTTTCGAAACACCAGGTACGTACGTCAATTTTGAGAATGAAATTTCATAAGGAGGGGAGGTTGTAAGACCCCAGTCTTTTTATGAATAAAATTGAATTTTCTCTATATATTATTTTGAATGGTAAGGGGTTGATTTGATAACTGTGGTAAGTTATGGATAATATGCTCAAATATTTCAAAATAAGCAAGTGGTTATAAAATATTCATTGTTGTCGGGGAATATTCGTTTGGTCGTGGAATATTCTTGTTGTCGGGGAATATTCGTACGACGGCGCAACCATTTGTGGGCCCCATAACGAAAAACTGTCGGAAGAAAAAAACTGACAAGAATAAATTTTTTATAAATAACGGCGTATTATTGTAATATTACATTATAAGTGTATGATGTAATAATATAATAATAATGATATTTTTACAATGAATGCACGATATATGAATAAAATGAGGAGTAAGAGAGTAAATTGGGTCCGGAGTATTTTTGTTACAAAAAAAATATGTTAAATATGTTGGTGGGGCCCTTTTTGACTGAAGTTTGATTATAGCCTGCAAGTTCATCCGTATGTAAATTTTGATCATTTTTCGTTTGGAATTTGAAAAAACTTTCTTCTATAAAGTTGTAGATAATTAAATTTTCTATGAATGGACATAAAATTCAGTATTTTTCTGATAAAATGGCTATTTATTATGAATTATTGAAGTTCCAGAATATTGGATCTGAATTATTTTTGTTACAAAAGGTGATTAAAACATGTTTTGTGTGGGTGGGTCCCACTTGTGGTTGGCTAATTACTGGAAAATTTTGTTGGTTGGCTTTCGTTGAACAAAATAAATATAATAATATTTTATTAAATTTTCTGCTTTGGCGTCCTAAGTATTTTTCTATAAATAGGGTGCTTAGTTAGAATTTGAAAATCACACCTAGAATCAGAAGTTTTTCTCTTCTCTATAATATCGAGCGTATTTTTGTGAGTATTTAGATACTTTAAGAGTTGATAAGCAGTGCAAGTTTTCTTCAGTATTATATCCGAAATTCCAGTCAGAAGTACTTGTCTTTTGAGGTAAGGGATGCTATTTTTTTAAAAATGATGTTATTTCTTTCAATATCATGGCACCGAAATATTGGTATGAATTTTATTGTAAAATTTTTACTTTTTATATTTTGGAGTTACTATTCACGTATACGGCACTATTCACGTATATCGACACTATTCACGAATACGGTACTATTCACATAAAAATTAATTTTCTTTTATTTGTCCAAGTTGGCTATTATAGTTCCTATCTTTCATTGGATCCAAGTTTTGAACTTCATTCTTGAATTTTGCTCCACAATTGATTATTATGGAGTATTCTTGAACTTGAATAAACTAAATTACGAATCCCTAATCTTTGTCCTTTATCTCACTGAATTCGTTATTTATATTATTTTTCATCATTCCTCGGTCCTAAACAGTAGTATAACTGAATATCTTTGGCCTGTAGTGCAAAGATGAATGATTCTCTGATGAATATCTTTGGCCCGTAGTGCAAAGATGGACAGGTGTTGAGATGAACATGACCAACTGGTGATACAAATGAATATCTTTGGCCCGTAGTGCAAAGATAAATATTTGATTCAAGATATATATTGATTGATGTTACAGGGATAAAATATTGATTATGGACTTTTAAATCATAGAAGATAGTAGACATTATTTCCTTCTTAACTCTTCTGATGCATTGTTAATTCCGCTGCAGTTGTTGATCTAAAACTTGTTGTCCATAATATTTTATCTAAATTGTTGAAGACTAACGATAAATTGTTCTTTATTATCTTAGTCATAGTATTCTTTATTGGCTAGTTGAGCTCACCCTTTTATTCTATTGTCCTCTTCAGGAAATGAGAATGTTGTAGGGACTAGTCGGAGAACAGAGTGATGGGCAGAGTTAGAGCAGTAGTAGTCCTCACTATTTTTGTATAATAGTGTGATAATAATTGTAACTATTGAGGACTGAATTTGAGTGTTTATATTTCGTATTATATACGATTTATATTGACACTCACAGTTGTGTGGTCGTATTTTGCACGACCGTATGATATAAAAGATTGTATTTAGATTATGTACCATGTATTTGGCGACTCAGAATGGGTTGGGTGGATTGAACCTATTCTGGGGGCGTCCCATATAGTGTTTGTCTTTGTGGCAAGATTTCAGGCGAAACCTAAAGAATCACACTTAAATGCTGTTAAAAGAATTTTAAAATATTTAAGTGGTACTATTTACTTAGGGTTGTTTTATCCAATCTGCAATCATTTTGAACTAATGGGTTATTTAGATGCTGACTATAGTACGGTGTCAAATCGATAGAAAAAGTACAAGTGGTGCTTGTACATTCTTGGGACAAAGCCTTGTATCATAGGATAGTAAAAAGTAAACTTCAGTGGCTCTTTCAGCCACTGAGGGGGAATACCTAGCTGCAGGAAGTTGTTGCTCTCAGATTTTGTGGATGAGACAAACCCTATGTGATTTTGATATTTTATGTGATTGTGTACCCATATATTGTGATAATTCTAGTGCTATAGACATATCTAAAAATCCTGTGTTACACTCACGTACAAAATATATAGAGGTAAGGCATCATTTCTTAAGAGATAATGTATCAAAAAGATTAATTAAATTAATTTTTAATCCTACTGAAAATCAAATTGCAGATATTTTTACAAAACCACTAAGTGAAGAAAGATATTGTATGCTACGAAGGGAACTTGGAATGTGCATGATATAAATATTGTTGAGATTGTGCAATTTGCATTTAGTTAATTTTTTTGCATGCATATCTCGTTAACTGCTATAATAATGATAATTAATTATGTATGATATACATATAGCCGGCGATTAATAAATCCCTATATTTATGGACGTGTAATCCTAAAAATCTATCCTCATGTTTAACGAAATACGAAAAGACAGGACGTCTGGTTTTTCTAGGGAAACGTATGTGAATAAGTGCCTATAAACATGCACCTATCTCTCCTACTTTACCCAATCTTCTCTCAATTCATTTGCACAACTTTTCGTTTTCTGATTTCTTTTCTTCCATCATACTAATCTTCTCTGATTCTATATTCAATCCTCAAACACCATGAGAACTCGAACTCACAAACGATCAATCATCGACTCAGACGATGATCAAACAATGGTGCCGCCACAACCGTCAGCCGGCCCTTCACGAAAATAGAGAAAACTGAAAAAGACGATTTCGGTGGAAACTGAGTCACATGACTCTTCATCTTCTGACGAGTCCAACTTCACTCCATCTTTACTGAAGAAAATCGGACCATCTCACCAATAGAAATCATCTGTACCTTCCTTTCAGCCCGACTCTTCACCGCCACCGATTTCGGTAAACCCTTATTCTCACTTCTGATCTCCCTGGAAACTTCTTTAGAAGTCATACTTATGAGGTGCGTTTTAAGTCTGTTATTACTCAGAAATAATTTGTTTATGAAAAGATCTATTGACCAAATTTGCTATCAATGGTCTCCTCTGAAAAATCTTTTTGAGTCCTTATGGGATATCCTCAATGATTTTTCCTCCTTTGGTTGCATATCCTAGATTAGTCCAACAGTTTTACACAAATCTGGAATGTCATGGGGATTTTTACACTTCTTTTGTAAAAGGTAAATCATTGTATTTCACTGTCATGGATTTTGGTAGCATTTTGAATATTCCATTCACTGGTGTCTGTCCGTTCACTCGAAAAGGGGCTATTCATTTTCCCTTCTCTCCTCTGGAATAGTTGTAAATTGTCATGGACAATCCCCTTCTGCATGAAGTTTTTACCCCCAAAACTGTGGATGTTTCCCCTACTGCTTGTGTACTTCATCAACTGATTAGGTATAATCTGTTGCCCCGCTTAGGTGGGAGTGACGATTTTACTTATCAGGATTTCGTCATAGTTGCTATGATTTTAAAAGGAGTTTCATTTAATCTGTCTCTTATGATGCTTCATCATATGATGAGTTGGTTAAGGAAAACAAAGACTTGTTTACCTTTCAGTTCTTGTCTTACTACTCTTTTTCGTCATTTCAAAATTTCCTTTGAAAACGAGATTTCTATTGCAGTGTCTAATTCATTAAGTATTGCTCATTTGAAATTATCTCGTATAGCCTTGATTGACGAACAGTTTGTTCGTATTACTGTTGATCCTCCTATTTCTCCAATACCCCATCCTACTTCTCCTGTTCTGCAAACCACACAGTCCTCTCCAGAGATTATGGAAATGTTGAAAACCATTGTTGTCAATCAAGAACAGATGAAACATGAGATGACTGATCTCAAAACTCGTTTGTCTGTGTTAGAGAAAGGAAAACTTCCTTTGGGTGCCCCTGAAATCAACAAACTTTATCAAAATATTGAGGATGAATTTATCGGCTTACAGGCTGGGTTTGAAGTTGCAAACCACTGCTTTGGCAGAGGTTATGCAACGAAAACTGAATCGTAATACTTGTCAGTTGAGTCAGGAGCTTAAGTTTGTCAGTAATCAGGTTGGAGAATTGGCAGACTTCATTGTTATGCGCTTCAGTGATGTGGGGTCCAAATTAAACATGCATCGCAAGCTTTCGTCTATTATTGAGTGGGATCATTGTAACTGGATGGCAAAATATATTGGTGATTTTCTCGACTTACCATTGCCCAATGCCACATTTATTCCCGTCCTCCTCTATACGCCACCGATCTTACCATTGCTGAAAGAATTCATCGTGCCAATCATCGACCATACCTCACACGCAGGGCTGCCCAGCAGGCTGCAGTGGTGGATCTTGAATGATTCTTCGTCCCTTTTTGATTGATGTCAAAGGGGGAGATTATTTTGGTGCAAAAAGACTGAAATTTTATTTTGTTTTCATTTTGGTATCCTGAAGTTGGTTGCTTCAAAGACTGATTTAATTTTGGGTTGTAATATTTGAACTGGTTTTTAAGACTGATAATTTGATATGTTAGAAGTTGATATTTGATAAATGTTGAACTAACAAGAATGCAGGTGGCAGGTACTTAAAAACTGGTACAAATGGGGTACACTGAAAATCTAATTTTATTAGATTGATATAATGATTAAATTCCTGAAATGTAATTATATAGTGTATGCATGGATTTAGGGGGAGCTAATGGGAGTTATAAATTTTGGATTGCCATCATCAAAAAGGGGGAGAATGTTGACTTAGTCATATTCCATCATTATGTTTTGATGATGAATTGTTTAGAATACTAAATCTTTTTTGTGACATTTCAGGTATTTGATAAAAAGGAACATTGGTGGTATACTCAAGTGGATTGAAGAGTTTACTTTTCTAGGAAATAAAGTGTAAGGTTAATTGCATATTAATTAATTTTTCAATTAAGGCTCTAGGATATATTATATGCATTTAATGTTATATGTCTTAAATAAAAGGTATTTTAAAAACTAATGAAAAAGATTTTTCAATAATTACTCGAAATTAGTTTTTAATATATTTTATCAAGTACAAAAGTTTTTAAGGCTTTATTAATAAAAACGTTACTTGATGTATTTGAGTTCTAAATATGCTGAATGAAGTTGGTTATATCATACACGTGTCTATATATATACTTTATTATGGGTGCATGCTAGAAGCTGGAAAGGTGGAAACAATATTGGTTTAATGATATGATCAAGGGACCGATTTTCAAGGAACATGACTACCAATATCTTAGAACTCTAATAACTTGAATATTGGACAGTGACCGGATATATGTTTCTATACGTAAGTCTGATAGGATTTGATAAAGTCAAAGAACGCTAAAAGTGGGCTAAAAGGTTTATCTTTATTGTGTGTTCCGAAGTTATCTAGAAGTATAAACAAAATGGATTTGAATTATTCTTTACTGTTGTGATATACTTATCATATATCTCTATTACCGTTGTTAATCCTTCATTATCTTTTAGATATATAAACAAACCGATATTCATGGATTGATAAATCATATTTGTTTTAGAATAATGGTAATATGTTTATGGGCTATAAAAACTGTGATTTATGAATGAAAAAGATACACGACTTACCGAATACTATTGCATTAATTTTTGATATTAAAGAGCAATTTGATTTGATTGGTGCAAACTTGATTAGCTGGGCAATTAAATTCAGACATCTAATTAGCTGGTTATCGGTGAGATTTAATTGATTATATCTCCGTGCTACTTGATCATTGCATTATTTAGTTAAGCCTTTAATTGTTAAATTGATTATTCTTGCATTGATCATAGACTTCTATATTTGTAATCTTATTTTGTGTTTAGACTAAGAGTAGTCTAAAGGTTTTAATCCTGGTGGATTAGAGAAAAGTATTACAAACAGGTTCAAGGAAGCAAAGGTGCTTAAGAAGTGCATAGGTGCACAAGGAGCAAAAATGTTCAAGAGATTTTAATTATTTTAATTATTGTGAGAATCTGTTTTGTAATCAGTGTTTATTTACAAAAAAATAAATAAAGTGAGTCTCCAATACTAGTTGGTATTGGACGTGGAGTAGACTACTATTATAGAGGGTAGTAGTTGAACCACATAAAAATTCTTAGTGTTCATTTAATTGTTTGTGCTTAATTTTACTGATAACAAGAATTAAGGTTAATATATTAATAAGTTTTCAGAAACTTAAATTATATATTTCAGTATATTGAATTCAAAACTTTTAATTTGTTTTAGTAATTCAGGAGCCTGAGTTAATTATCTCCGCAAGCTGAAATAAGCACACGTTTTGAGATGAAATAAAAATCGGCCATAGTTGTTCTAACACTTATTCAACCACCACCCCCCTTCTAATTGTGCCTATTTAAATTTCAACGGTATATTACCATTAAATCTTTTGACAGAATGTCATTCCGACATTCCAATCTCCCAAAAAGGCTTAGGGTCGCAAACCCTAACCCTTGGGGTTTCAACACGTGAATAGTACCTATTTCGTCTTTTTCTCAGAAATATTTTTATTCTTGAAAATCTTTTATTTTTGTCTTGAAAATTCCTACTCGTTCATTCTAGCTTGTAGCCAGAATCCTCCCCATTTCTAATCATCCTATGTCATAGAATGATTAATAAAAACATAACACATAATATAATCAATAAAAATTCCTTTTATTAATTATTAATTCTTTAAACCTCATTTCTGGACAATCCGATTTTTCGGGTTATCACAGTATGCAGCCGATTCTAGGACATAACCCCAGAAGAAAACTGGAAGATCGATAAAACTCATCATGGAACGAACCATGTCCAACAGTGTTCGATTTCTCCTTTCAGACACACCATTCAACTGTGGTGTTTCTGGTGGAGTTCATTGTGAGATTATACCATTTTCTTTGAGACAAGTGAGAAACTCACCGCTTAAGTATTCACCACCTCAATCAGATCGAAGAATCTTAATACTCTTGCTAGTTTGTTTCTCTACTTCACTTCTAAATTCTTTGAACTTTTCAAACGATTCAGATTTGTATTTCATTAAATACACATATCTAAATCTTGAATGATTATCAGTGAATGTAATAAAATAAGAATACCCTCCTCGTGCATTCGTTGTCATAGGTCCACAAACGTCTGTGTGTACCAACGATAACAACTCTGCAACTCTTTATCTTTTTCCACTAAAAGGAGGTTTAGTCATCTTACCCATGAGACAAGATTCATAAGTTGGATATGATTCATAATCAGATAGCTTTAAGAGCTCATCTTTATGCAACTTGGATAATCTTGTTTCATTAATATGACCAAGTTTATAATGCCACATAAAAGTGTAATTAACATCATCTCTTTTTATTTTCTTAGTTTGTTCAATTTGAAGTATATTTTCATACAAGTCAAGTAGGCAAAGTCCATTTAATAATTATCCAACTCCATATAAAACATCATTATTGTAAATAGAACAACTATTTTTCTTTATTATAATATTATAACCATCCATATCCAATACAGAAATAGAAATAATGTTTCTTATGATTGTTGGAACGAAATAACAATTATTTAAATTAATGGACTTGCATGTAGACAGTGCTAAACAATAAGTCCCTACAGCTAATGCAACAACCTTTCCTCCATTTCTCACTCGTATGATGACTTCATCTTTGTTCAGCTTTCTACTTCTGACCAGTCCCTGCATAGTATTACATATGTGAGAACCATAACCGGTATCAAATACCCAAGTAGAAGTTTGACTATCAGAAAAATTAATTTCAATCATGAGCAAACCTTGATTAGAAGTCGAAGCTTCTCCAAGCTTCTTCTTTGCCAGAAACTTCTTGCAGTTCCTCTTCCAGTGACCCGGCTCGTTGCAATGGAAGCACATTCCTTTGCTAGCAGCTAGATCAGGTTTCTTTTTATCCTTAACTTTCGCCTTGCCTTTAGCCTTCTTGGTTTTCTTCTTTTTAGAATATACCTTGGGCCTCTTCCTTTTCTTGGAAAAATCATCCACCAGTAAGACTTGGTTCTTCCTGGATGGGAAGTGTCCTTCAGCAGTTTTCAACATGTTAAGTAATTCAGGCAAGCTAACATCCAACTTATTCATGTAAAAATTCACAACAAATTGTGAGAAGGTATTTGGGAGTGACTAAAAGATCAAATCTTGACTTAACTCCCCATCCATAATGAACCCAAGTTGTCCAAGACGTTCAATTAAATTGATTATATTGAGGACATGAGTCTCATCAGTAGTGCACTCGGTCATCCGAGATCGGAGGAGCTCCTTAGATATCTCATATTTAGCAGTCTTACGTTGCTCACCATACAACTCTTGAATGTGCAACAATATAGCAAGAGCATCCATAGTTTCATGCTGACGCTGAAGCTCGTTACTCATGGGTGCGAGCATGATGTATTGAGCCACATATGCATCATCTTGCCACTTCTTAAAAGTAGCAATCTCTTTCTAAGAGGCTTCTTTTACAACATTTGAAGGGACAGAAGAATTTTGGACATAAGAAATATTTTCTGCAGTGAGAACAATTCTCATATTCCTTAACCAGTCCATGTAATTCAATCCGGTTAGTTTGTTAGTAACAAGTATGCTACGCAGTGATAGTGAGTGTGATATTTTCAAATTCTGCATGTGAAATTAAAACAATATTTTAGCAAACATTCATTTAATTAATTACCAAAATAAATTAGGTCTTTATTTAAATTAGTATCTCCCACTATTTTCTTCAAACTATATTACCCTTATAATATATAGTTCAACAAATCTAATTAAAGATTTGCTAGTGAGAATAAGGATCCTATGTGACGCCCCTAGAATAGGTCCAATCCACAACCCAACCCATTCTGGGTCGCCAAGAAATACATAGTACAGAATCCAAGTACAAATCTTTAAATTCTAACTTTTAAACTGTCGTACAAAATACGACCACAGTTAAACTGTGAGTTTCAATTCAAATACAGTACCCACACTCCAAATCAATGATACGTTACATAAAGGTACAGTCAATAAATGTTTTAGGAATTAAAACCTTTGGAAAATGCTCAAGGAAACCTTCGTACATGGAAGGCCATGCTTCTAAGTTATAATAGACATCATAGGACTTGAGAATTAACTTTGGTTAACCCAATAGACCCCAAAGAAGAATGAGAAGATTACTATCTTGTTCATTCCAATGGTGGGTATTCTCTTGCCATATAATTATCTCAATTGACTCAAACTGAGAATTACAGTCCAACCAGACTCCAAGATTATATAGGTAGTGCTCATAGATATAATCAGCAAGTAGATGTGCACAACCATGTCTTATGATAACACGAAGTCGTATGTGATTAGACATCTTGTATGATAGTGGCAAAACACCCTTCTAAAGTTGGGTTCACCTCAGCCTATTTGGTTCACCAAAATCAACTGTTAAATGACGTATAAAATATGACACACATATTTTAAATTCTCAATATAATTCTTCTCATACTGTTTTATGGAAAACCTCAACAGCTATAGACATCGTTTTATTCCACTGTTATCCCCGCTCTACCCCGCTACACTCTTATTACCTGAAAAGAATTGTGAAGCAAAAGGGTAAGCACAAATAGCCCAGTAAAAGAATATCATGACTAAAAATAATTAAATTATCAATAGCCTTCATCAGTAATAAATCAGATATTTAGAACATATGGTAGATGATAAAACTTTTCAACCATAGTTGCAGCAGAACGAACAATCCATTAGAAGAGTCAGATAGACCATAATGTCTATTATCTCCTCCATGTTAAAATTCTACCAACAATATTTAATCTCTGTAACATCAATCAACAGTTCCTGCCTATAATCATGTAAATAGTTCATGATCGTAATTATGTTGATAAATTCCTCTTCGCACCCAGGACGAAGATAATTTTCATCACCTGTCTTTACTTGTAACACCAAAGATCATGGTTATACCAATTCACAATTCATATTCATAATCATGTAAATCAACAGTTTCTTCTTGCCACAAAGGCTTAATAGAACTTTCACTCAATGTTCTTGCCACAAAGGCTAAAGACACTTAATAATCGTATCTTCTTTACATCCTACACCAATAAACATTCAAACGTAACAACCATGGTCATGATCATACCAATAATCTATCCATCCTTGCACTACAGGCCAAAGATATTCATTTGTATCATTAGTGGTCATGATTATGTCATACACTTGTCCATCTTCGCACTACTGGCTAAAGATATCAATCAACAGCTCATCTTTGCACTACAGGCCAAATATATTAATCAACAGGTCATCTTTGCACTACAGTCCAAAGATATCAATCAACAGTTCATCTTTGCACTATATACTAAAGATATTCATCAATTAATCATACATCTTTGCACTACAGGCCAAACATATTCATCGATCAATCATTCATCTTTGCACTACAGGCCAAAGATATTCAGTTATATCACCATTTAGAACTGAGGATGATGAAAAATAATATAAATAACGAATCCAGTGAGATAAAGGACAAAGATTAAGGATTCGTAATTTAGTTTATCCAAGTTCAAGAATACTCCATAATAATCAATTATGGAGCAAAATTCAAGAATGAAGATCAGAACATGGATCCAATCAAAGATAGGAACCATAACAGATTTAATTTTTTGTGAATAGTACCGTATTCGTGAATAGTGTCGTATACGTGAATTGTGTCGTATACATGAATAGTAACCCCGACATGAAAAAGGTAAAAATTTTATAATAAAATTCATACTAATATTTGGGTGAAATGATATTAAAAGAAATAACATCATTTACAAGAAAATTAATATCCCTTACTAGAAGTAACATCCATTACGAATACGAAAGCAATAATACCCTTACGAGTATAAAATCACATCCTTTACCAAAATATCCTTTATCAAAATATCTTTTACGAAAATAATATCATTTACGAAAAATAACCTCCTTTACGAAACATAATAACATCCCTTACGAATACGAAAACAATAATACCCCTTACGAGTATAAAATCACATCATTTACCAAAATATCCTTTATCAAAATATCATTTACGCAAAATAATATCCTTTACGAATATTAAATGAAAATAACATCCTTTACAACAATAATATCCCTTACATCAATAGAATACTCGATCTGACTGGAATATCGGATATTATGATGAGCAAACTTACACTGTTATCAACACTCAAACTATCCTTAATACTCACAAAAATACGCTCGATATTATAAAGAGAGAATTTTTCGGATTCTGGTGTGATTTTTATTTCTAACTAAGCACCCTATTTATAGGAAAATGATTAGCACACCAAAGCCGACAAAAACTTATCTACGGATGATTTTGAAGAATTTGCAACATCTCATTTTGGAAAAATCAATCTCAGCAAAAACCCACCAAACAAGGACAAGTTGGGCCACACATGTTTTAAATTTAAACAATATTCAGAAACTTTAATAATTCATAATAAATAGCCCATTTATCAAAAAAAATACGAACCTTATGTCCATTCCATCTGAAATTTGATTCTCTATAACTTTGTAGAAGAAAGATTTTCTAAATTCCGAACGAAAAATGACCCAAATTTACATACGGATAAAATTTCAATTTCCTTCTATTCCCTTTCTCTTTCCCCCCTTTTCCCCTTCTTCCTCCTCCTTTCTTTTTCTTTCTCTTTTCTTCCTTCTTTTTCCCCCATCATTTCCCACTAACTTTCTCTCTTCTCTCGCTCTCTCCCTTTCTCTCTCTCCCCATCATTTTCTCCACACACACACACACACACACACACACACATATATATATATTTTAAAATATTTATAATTATTAAAAAAAATTCCAATTCCATTTTCTCTCTTCCACCTCATTTTTTTTATACCATAAAATTATATTATTATATTATCACATTATTATAATGTAATATTATAATAATATATTTGAATGAATTATTTTATCGAAGAAGATAAAATATCACTTTCAACAATTGTCTCTTTTGCTAAGAAATTCCTCCATTTATATCAAAATTGAATAAATATATACTTATCATTTTTATCAACAATCAATTATTATTCACAAATAATATTACAGAATCACAATATTAACAACCAGATCATTCCCAGGAAAGCGGGAGCTTTTCGATAAAGATTTCTCCTTATTGGCGCGTAATTAAATAATCTAACTCCTTTCCTCGACAAAATTTTCTAGACATTATCAATAATGTTATCTAATAATATTATTCAAATAATATGAATTATTGATTTGATAATGTAAAATACTGTGCAGTGACAATTATTGACATATAAAATACTGTGTAATACCGTGTGCTACTGTACAACAACGCGTATTATTTTATTTTAACCACCGGGTATTTCAACAGTTTAACGGTAACAGTTTTGCTGTTATTTTTAGAAAACTTATTCTTGTCGTTTTTTTATCTGACGATTTTTCATTATGGGGCCCACAAATGACTGCGCTGTCATACGAATATTCCCCGACAACAAGAATATTTCCTGACACAATGAATATTTTATTCCAACTTGCTTACTTTGTAAAATTTACATATATCACCCTTAACTTTAACCTTTTATCAATTTAACCATTTATTGAATAATAATAATAATAATAATAATTAAATACTTTTATTTTATAAAATTTGGGGTCTTACATCCTATTTCAAATGTGTATAGCCTTGTGGTGACACAACAAACTATATATAAATAAATAAATAGACAACTCTTGTCAATTACATGATCATATAACTCCTTTTACCTCTTAGATTATTTTGATCAAGTGGTGACACATCCACATCAAAATTATTCAAGTTAAGTCCAACCTAGCACATTCATATATTCAAATAGAAAAATACCATCCTTGTGGTGACATAATAAAACAGTATTGTTCAATTTCTTTACAAGCATCAAATGTGATAAATCAATATATTAAATATTTAATACTCGCCTTGTGGTGACACAACAAACTCATTTTAAATATTTAATACTCTATTAATTTATCATGCTAAAAGGCGACGTTCAATATTCTAAATATCTTTGAACGCTTAGGACTTAATATAAAATCTTTTAGGGGTTTGTTATTAATTGTCTCATCTTGTTTTGCGCACATACACATATATATATATAAAATATGTGTCATATTAATTAACATGTGAAACATGTTGCATAATATATAATATATATATATATATATAATATAAGCATGCATATAGAATACTATATTCTACCCGGATTAATTATGAAATTTATTCTAGTTTGGTTCACTAGAGCCACCAAGTGAACCAAAAGGTCAAACATAGGGGTGCAAGAATAAATTTAAATATAACTATTACATTTAAATCCCGGACTCCATTACAAACGGATCTTCAAGCGCTCCTTACTCCTTGGTCTCCAATTCTTCAAGATAATTCTAACTAGTCCTATTACATAAACTATTTAATTTAAATAAAAATCTTGATCAGCAAGTAAGGGAAAGTACATAGGAGGGAGATATAATTTTACATCAAGAAAAATTAGAGAAGACGAGGTACGCAAACCCCATTTAATAAAACTCATACATTCAAGCATCCAACTAAAATAAAATCCAATCACATTGGTCAATAGTCAAAAATCAACCCCATTTATTATCATACATATCATACATATACATTAATAAATAACATTCATCTCATGAATAATAAATCCATTCCACATATGCATCAATATCAACTAATAGGCAAAAGTTTTAATAATATTTAGTTTTGAAACAAAATAAACTAATTTATTTTAATCAAAAAACCAAATCCGAATTAAACTCCTTTAATTTTTATAGCAATCTGAAATCATATTTCAGATAAAATAAACTCCTTTATTTTAAACTTTTATCAATTAAATAAACCATTTATTTCAATTGAAGAAAAATAAAATTTTCAGATTCTGTCCAGGTGTTGGCGTAGCTGCGCCCAAAAAGAAATAGGGTGCGGCGCAACTGCGCTGCATCCGGGAAAAATAAAGACTGCAGAACGGCGCAGCTGCGCCCAGAATGAACTGGGGCGCGACACAGCTAGGCCCAGTCGCAGAACCTGAAACTTTTTTGTTTTGCCCAAAATCCGTTCCAATCGCATATGATACATACATGGAATCACAAAGATTGATAATTAGCATATAGGTAGGCTTTGATACCACTGTTAGGTTTGCACATAACGTGATTACGAAATCAAATTGTGTAAATAAAGCGGAAGCGCAACAAACGATAATTTTAAAATTTTATGCAAACCTTCAGCATGATCATCATATATGTTTAGTTATCAATACATGCAAGAAGGTGAAGAAGATGAGATTCATACCTTTGTGGATCGAGATTTCACATGTACGAATTCTACTCCAACTTGAATCTACGAGATTGATTCCTTCCTTTGATCAATGCAAGACACCCAAGCGTTTGGCCTCTAGAGGTGATCCATCAAGGAAGAAGAATAACTAAGAAGATGGGTGTTTGGCTAAACCCTAATTCTATCTCTATGGAATATATGTACTCTTCCCACTCTCAAAAAAGTGTGTAACGTGTAACCTTGTTCTATACTAAGACTTTCTTACTTATAGATGTAGGCAACCCTCCTAAACTATTTAGGATTAAGGTTTCATATTAATTAATTAAACCTTTTTAATTAATTAGGCTTCCCAATCCTATTGGGAATAATTAAACTCTTTTAATTAATTAGCCTCCTAAACTTATTAGGAATATATAAGAGAGAGTATCTTATTAATTAATTCACAAACTCCTTTAGGAATTAAATAATAATAATAATAATAGTGATAGTAATAATAAGACTCCTCTTATTAATTTACATTTAATATTTCTAAAATATTAAATAATAAATATTAAGTTATTTAATTTATTCTATCACCATAGATTAAATTAAACATACTTAACTTATTATTACGATTATGACATTAGCTTCTTTAATAAACATTTTTCCTTTTATGGTGTGACCCTTTAGGTTCTCCATATAAACTGGTTGTGAGTAAATCAATTAAAATAATTCTAATCTTATTTAAATAAATAAATTAAACTAATAATTTTTTAAAATCAATAACATTTATTCTACAATAAGGGTAAGCCCACTTAGCGATCAACGACTTTTCAGATAATATAGATTTCAACATTAATCATAAAAGAACCTGTGAGTAAATAGTTACTGTGCAATTCATTCCTTCCACCATACAATGTCTCAATTAAATATAAGACATGGATTTACTATCAAATTTTATTTTATTTAATTATATGTATTTCGATTCTTAAATGCACAACACCAAATAATGCAAATTAGAAACTACTTTCTAATTTCATTTTGCATTGGCCAAGGACTACTGTATTGTCATTTATCGAATCACATAGGACATTCTCTTCTTTTACTAAAAGTGGTAGATCTTTTATTGATCATTCATTATCTCCATGTATAAATCATTATATCCAATCATACTCTTTGATATACTCTTAGGGTCTTAAGAGACATGTCAAAGTATAATTCATCATACACAATATACTATGATTATCTCAAGTCTAAAGATTGTTTGTACTACTATCACTTAAGGAATTCCTATTGATAGGCAAGTAAAACTTCATTAGGTATTCCTTAGCGAGCCACGCTCAGTGTACTTATTCTTCAATAAACATCTACATACTTGCTTTAGTGTCTCCACAAAAATGATTATGAGATCGATCATCCTCATTCAATGAGTAAGCAACGTATGTACCAATTTATCCGCATTCACTAATCCTTTTTTTAGTAATCCAACGATTGGGAACTATTTTAGTTTTAAACTATCTAAGAATTTAGATCTTATTAGCATGATCATCATCATGATTCTAAATGAATTGTTTAAAACTATGAGTTTATCACATATTATAAAAATAGCACCATATAGATAAATTAAATGCCTTTAATTAAATAATATTTTTATTAATAAATGAATAAAATTATTACAAAGTAAATGCTTTATCATCAAATATGATTGGCTTGTATGCATATTACTTTCATGGAATTCACGGATATACCCCCTCGTTATACTAGTCTAGACAGCGCCCAACTTTGCCCCACGAGTTGAGTGTCAAAGCTGCCTTGCCCCCACATGAGCTGAGTGTCAAGGCCAAGTGTTGGCACGCTGCCTAACTATCTAGCATGACAAATCCGTGTCAACCCACTAAAGGGTTAACACTAAGTGTGAACCAAATTGAAAACATAGTCCCTTGGCACAAAAAAAGTACGAGAGACTGTTTGATAAAACTGAATGAAAAATTTTGATTGCATAAAAGAATCTAAATGAGCTGAAAGAAGTAAAAGTTCTGAATACGGAATAAAATGATAAAGCCTGAAAACGGGGCGGGTATGGTCCAGGGGACCCCTCCCTATATCCGCGTTGCTAATATGGAGCAATCCCCAAAACCCGACTTGACCCTACTCGCCCCATCCTCGCCCCCGCCCCCGCCCCGTTTGCCCGATTACTTTAATTTTTTTCAAATTAAATTTTCTAATTTATTTTATATTACTTTGTACAACTATTTTTAGTTCAAAATCAAACAACATACAACATTTATATTACTAACAACATATTGTATTACAAATGCTATGAATTTATAATAAAATAATCTAAATAAGTACATAATTCTATATATACAAAATGCTAATTTTAAATAAATTATGTATATACATATAATCGGGTCGGGGTGAAAGGGTTAGCCCATATCCGACCCTAGCTCTATAGGGTTTAAAAAATGGGGTCCTATTAGGGTCGATATCGGGCGGACCCCGTCAGGTTCAAGGGAAATTGTCAGGCCTATAAATGATGTGTTTGATAATTATATGTCTAAAATATCTGTATACATATTGTCGACATCGAAAAAAAATTCGCGGGTCGGGTCACAACCCTGATCTTTCTCTCTTCCTAAGTTATGTTTACCCTTACTCTTTTTATTTATGAAGTTGGTTTTAAAGGGTCTTTAAGAAAAATGCCAACATGTATCATGACGACGATTGAACGTTTTACAGAGTCGCCAATTTGTAGATTTGAAATGGTTATACCAACTCAATCGAGTTTTATTTGAAAAGAGGCCCAATTGCTGGACACTGTCAAAACTTGATCTTTGAAATCGAAGTTTTGAGTTCGGGGGATTGGTTAAGTATGGGGAAGGTGTTAGGCACCCCACAACTCCCGTGTAAACACTGTACCGCATCTTTTCAATATTTTCCTTTTAAATCTGCAATATGTGTGTGTGAATGCTGGAAAGAATTGGGCCTATGTTTAATTGAAAGCATGTCTATGCATCGTTGAACCTATATACGAAGGGTTTGATTTGATTTGCAAAAAGTCTTTGATTTGATTTGCAAAAGCTTCTTTTTTCGATAAGATTATTGAAATGATATTTTGAAAGCAGTTTTGTAAACCCTTACACTAACATAGGAATTGAAGCATTTGATACTTTCGTTTTATCTTTTTTGCCTTTTGGCTCAATTTGAATGTTGATTGTCAGGCTGCGAAGCATCCTCGACCACAAAAATAAATATAAGTGTCGGTCTTCTCAAGGGCATGACAGCCATCAGAGTGAATCTGACACAACAAACTATATTTTCACTATTTTGAGACCTTAAATCCGGATAACCATTTTAAGGTCTTTTTATATACATTTTTTACAGAAAAACTGGTAGGGTACATTTATAAAGTGGAGTTTGTCCATTGTGGGAATCAGATTCTGATCAATTGGATCAGGAATCCCACAATTCCTAGGCTCACATAGGGAGGCCAATAAACCTGAACAGCTTAAATTTGTACAGAAAAGATATCCAAATATCGCCAGAACCAAGGATTCATTCGGTAAATCCTGGTTCGCACATGGCCGAAGCGTCTCGTTCCCACTAAATAGCGATCTAAAGGCCGCGAGGTAGCTTTTATAACTGAAACTAGAAAAATACTAGATTTAAATAAATCTCAGCCATTTTAGCTTTCCAGTTCTGTCTAAACCTATTTTGAACTATTTGAAAGCTAGAGTTGGAGAGATTTAAAAAATCTAGTTCGCCCGCAGAAATGTCAGTGTCGAATATTCGCACAAAATAAATATTTAAAGCAACACTTTAATAAAAATGAGTAAAGCAATATATATATAAGAAAATTGTAAAGGGCGATGGGTTTTCACTTGCAAACCCGTACTGGAATTGAAATATATATATTTATAAAAGCTGTATAAAAGCCACAGAATGATCCAAGCTGGACAGAATGTAAATATACAGAGAAAAACAGTAAAGGGCGGTAGATTTTCACTCCGAGGCCCGGACTGAAATATAAATATATATTTATAAAAGCTGTATAAAAGCCACGAAATGATCCAGGCTGGACAGAATATAAATATACATAGAAAAACAGTAAAGGACGGTGGATTTTCACTCCGAGGCCCAGACTGAAATATAAATATATATTTATAAAAGCTGTATAAAAGCCACGGAATGATCTAGGCTGGACAGAATGAAAAAAACAGTAAAGCGCGGTGGGTTTTCACTCCGAGGCCCCGACGGAGATATAAATATATATTTAAATATAGACAGAAAAATAGTCAAACCAGGACTGAAAAGATAACTCAATATGGTGAATGGTGCCAAAAACAGTAAAAAGGCCACAGAATGCTCCATGCTAAACTGGAATGTAAATATATATGTATATAGTTAAATATGGACAGAAAAGTAGTTAAACCAGGACTGGGAAGATAACCCAGTATGGTGAATGTTGCATATATATGCATATATATATAAAAACAGTAAACTACCACAGATTTGACATCCGGGCTTGACAGAATTGAAAAGTTAGTATATATACAGTTAAATATATACAAAAAAGCCAAACCCGGACTGGAAAGATAACCCTGTCCGACGAAGTTGCTCAACACGAAGATGAAAATATATAAAAGCTGTTAAAAGCGACGGATTGTCAATCCGAGTTGTAGAAATGCCAGAAAATGTGTTTAGGTACTAAAATGTACCAAAAGTTAACAAAAAGGGCCACAAAACTGAGTTCCGGGCATATTTAGAGAACGAAACTTGATATGCAAGTGTATAATAGCGTAATGAAGTAATATAAACTTGTTGATCGTAAAAATACTCACAATGGACTGCTACACGGACTTTTTGCCAAATCGTAGGCTTTAAACGTCCAAATCTACTGGTTATTTTTTGATATGTGGTAGTATGTGGATATATCTACGTGTTAGAGTAAAACAATTTGGGTTTGAAAGATAAGAAAATAGCTGGAAAATCAAACGGTCAGGGGTTCAGAGCGTTTTTTTCTTTTTCAAATGAGCTGGGGGTGAGCTCATATATATAGACCCAGGAGCCTCCACTCTACCTGATGCTGCCGCAGGTAGAGGTGCGGCTCCACGTGGCAGGGCCCACGTGGCGGGTCCTGTTGTATCGAAGTACGTGCATTCTGAGCAATGCGATGTCAGGTTCAAAACTTTCTAACTTTTGATCGAAGCATCCGTTTGAGGCGTGCTGTACCTTTCCGGAAAGCCCTCGCCGAGAGTGTCACAATGACATGGGATAAAATATTTTTCGAGTCCAAAAAGACGGGTTCATAACCAGGTCTTTGATTCCTCGCAGTTTGTCCGTTGAGCTGTCTTGCGCTGTTTCCACTCGGGATCGTTGTTATGGTTCGTTCTGACTTTGTTGGCATCCATTCGGCTTAAGTTTGACCGAATCGGCTTCAAGTTGACAAGATAACCATTTTACCCCTTCCGGGGTTGCCTTTAGTGCTGGCATGACCTTCGGCTGACTTTCTAGGGTTGTTTCCAAGGTTTGGATCCCAGTTGATTCTGTTTGTCCTCAGTGTTGTCTCTGTGGCTGACTTGGTCGCTCCAGGTTTTCTTCTTGAGATGTTTTGATGCTTTAGGATTATTTTCGAAGGTGACCTGACTTCCCGGGTTTAGACCGGGGCTGACCTGCACCTCCCGGGTTGAGACCGGGACTGACCTGTACCTCCCGGGTTGACACCGGGGTTGACCTGTATCTCCCGGGTTGAGACCGGGGTTGACCTGTATCTCCCGAGTTGAGACTAGGGTTGATTTGATGACCAGTTATTGAGACCGGAGTTGAGTTAATGACCCGATATTAAGATCGGGGTTGAGTTGATGGGACAGGTTTGCCCTCCTACAGTGTTAGTAACAGAGAAACGAAATTTCGAGTGTCTACACGTATGTTTTGCTATTTTAATCTTATGGGCATTTATAAGCAATTTTATTATTATGTAAATATAAATAAATGATGTTATTGAAGAATAATTAAATATAATTTTTTTTGAACAATCTTTGGTGGAATATACTATTTGTAATATAATGTTAGAAATAAAATACTAAAAATATTAATCACATTATAACAATATATAAAATCAAAATAAAAAAACTACAACAACATTCATTAAATTGATTATTGGCCAATTTGTTAAAGAAAAATAAAAAATAATTTGTACAAAGCAAAATTTATTGACAATAATAAATAGAAGATGAATATTGAATGTAATTTTAAATTGTCAATGAGAGTATATAAGTAAAAAAATCACTCAACACTACTTCTGATTTAGTCATAATTTTTCGAATGAATCGTTTAGATATATTTAGAGTTTAAAAATTATAAAATAAATAATCTAAATAACTTATTTATTCAGATTCAGACTCGTTCAAAAATAAACAAAGAGCTACTAAATAACAACGTTCAACTTACATGTGTTATTATATATTGATAAACTTTGATTTTATGAATTTTTATGTAGGACATTATCACACACACACACACACACACATATATATATATATTTATTTAATAAAACTTTAAGTATAGACATTAATTTGTGAGGTCTTTGAAGTATTCGTGGAATAATTTAAATAGAGAATAAAACTATATTAACTTGAAAAATCTTTAATAAATATATCATATAAAATTCTTTACCAAATACAATTAATCTAAATTAATTAATTGATTAATAGATTTTTTCCATTATTAATTCATATATATATATATATAGGGTCCTAATCCATGACAACCGATTGTTAGGGGGTACTATTCAACAACCATGATCTCCATCGTTGATCAATAAAATTAAGCGCTGAGATTGAAAATAAAAAGTCCCAGCTGCTACTCCTTCTACAGGCTGTTACATCAACTTTTTCAGCATAGTAATTTACCAAAATGTCCCTCATTATTATTAATATAATAAAAAATATTCAACTGCCGCTACTAATAGTAGCGGCTTTTACATCAACCCAGAATGCATCACTCTCTCTCCTCTTTATATATTAGTATATACTCCATCCGTCCCAAAATAACTGCTTAGTTTTGACTTTTTAAAGTCAAATTGACTATTTTTTAAAACTATTTTTTGTACCATTTTTACAGAATATAGGTGCAGAGGTTATAACAAAAAATAGTATATACAATTTACTACTAATACCAATTTTTATAATATTAAAAATATATTTATACATGCTTAATTGTTAATTTTAAAAAAAGTCAAAACTGAGCAATTATTTTGGAACGGAGGGAGTATTATATTCTATAATTATTATAATATTCTTTTAACATTATTGATATTATTATAAGAAAAATAATTTTATCAAAATATTAAATGTCATTTAAAATATTAAGATGTAATAATTTAAAAATATTAATAAATATTCTGGTATGAGAATATTTTTATTATAACAATATTAATAGTCTTTTTTTAATGTATGTAGTACGAAATTATAAATTTTAAGACATATTAAAAATTATAAAAATATTAAGATGTCTTAAAATTAATTTAATTTATATTAAAATAAAAAAAATATAATATTAAAAAAAGACTATTAATATTGTTAAATATTATATTTAACAATATTAAATCCGGTGGAACAATCGCCCTAAAATACTCATCCTTTTTTCTCTCTCCATATATATAAAATAATGAATTTCTTAATATGTGTCTTTAGGGCACATACTAAGCACATAGTTCAAGGGAATATTCTCATAAATTGTGTGTATATTTCCTTGAACTTGATGTAAATATAAAAATCAAAGAAATATGCACACAATTTAAGAGAATATTCTCTTAAACTATGTGCTTAGCACGTGTACTTAACGCACATGTTAAGAGAATCTATAAAATAAATATATAAATACATGCTGCTTGAACTGTTGTTCTGCTCCCACAATGAATTAAATTCCAAATAATTCCAATCTCCCATCTTCTACCTACTTTAATTATACACATAAATTCTTATATATATATATATATATATATATATGCATAATTTATAAATTCTTATACATCAAATATTAGATACAGAGTTATAGTAAATTTTTTGTTAGTGATTTTTTTTTTGTCCTAAATGAGCAGCGGCGGCTGTTCTAGGGTTTCGATTCCGAACAATGTTCGGGCAATAATCGAAGAAATCAAAGAGATCGCAGGTAAACACAGTGATGATGACATATACGCTATGCTCAAGGAGTGCAATATGGATCCTAATGAAACCGCCCAGAAGCTCTTGTATCTCGGTCGGTACTCCTTTTTTTTTCTCTATATACACACACATGTATCTGTTGATTGTGTTATAATGATTTGATGTTGTAGCGTGCTGTTTTAATTTTCTTATTGGTTGCTGAGAAAAAAGCAAGGAAGATTTTTCATTAGTGTAAATTTTTTTTATAATGAAGATTAATTCTTATTGCAAAGAATAAAAAAGTACTGCTTTTATATTTGTTCTTTATAAAACCTAAATAAATTCACTTTAATTTTAAAATATATAATTTTTCTTTTTTCATATTAAGAACTTAATAACTAGTCAAAATCGTAGATTACATGCTATTTCCCCTTTCTATAGAGGACCTCCCATTTTTGATTTTTTGAATTCAATTTGCAAAATTGTATAATTTAAAATTAATTTGAATTTATTTAGGTTTTATAAAGAACAAATTTTATTGTTAATAGTATTTTTGATTCAGTATAAGAAAATTTTACACACCAATTTTAAATTTTAGTGTCTTGCAAATTGACTTCAAACAATAAATATGACACTCTTTTATGCGAAGGAGGGAGTATATATTCTTTTTGCCTCGAAAAGGACTAAGATTTAGTTTACTTTGGGAGGAAGTTTTAACTAATAAATAAGGTTTTATGTGTCGCCTTTTATCTTTTTAAACCTTTATATGAGTCTGATATGCGGTACTTTTGTAGTCAAACAATTTATTCAGGCTTGTCTATCTGTCTAAGTGGCAGAGTTTGATCATCAATTTGTTAATGCAATGACTTTTGATTTGAGTTTGTGTTGTGTTTTTGTTTTTGAGATAAATAAGTTATTGCAAGTATGCTGGTCTTTTTTGATCTGTAAGGGTTGTTGGAATATGTCCAGTCCAGTTTTCCACAGTGGCGGAGCCAGGATTTCCCAAAGGGAGAGGCGGACACCGGCGAGCAGGGGGCGGCGGTGGGAATGGTGTGGGGAAGGAGGTGGTATATATACTGAAAATTTCCGGCGAGCAGGGGGCGGCTGCCCCCCCTCCCTCCCTCCCTCCCTCCCTCCCTCCCCCACTCCCCCACTCCCCCACTCCCCCACTGGTTTTCCACCATGTCCTCCTTTCCAGTGATATTTGGATATTAGCAACAAACTTCCCCCCTCACCCCTTCAATGGGTTGACACACCATAGAACTCAACTTATATATTGGTCCCAAGTTATGGACCTTGCAAATAAAATTGGTAAATTCAAATGGACATAACTCAACACAATATAGCAATGTTCTAAAAGGTGCTAAGTGGGAGGCGGGCGGCTGGGAGGGGCCTAGGCGGAATTTTTTATTTTAAGCCAATTTTAATATTTTATCTTACATTTATCCAAACAAAATAATAATTTAAAGCAAAACAATCTATAATAAAGATAATAAAGGCCTTTGCTTAAAGTTCAAACACATCCATATTGTCAATGTCAAAGTTCAAACACAAACATGCAATTGTTCAAAGTTCAAACATATCTTTAACGTATTAGTTTTATTCATAAACAAGATTGCTATTAAATAATAAAATTTAAAATTTCAAGAATTCAGTTCAATATTAAAACTTAAGAAACTAAACATAAATTAAACAATTATATTGAATTAATTTATCATCATTTATATAATTTGAAGTTGGTACAAGTTCAAAAAATTATAACTATAATAAAATTATCCATTTTGACTTGATCTTGTTCACTTCTTGTTGTGATTTGATATGCTACAACTTGCATTATGAATATGGGAAATCATTAGAAAAATAAATATATCAAGATCTGGTTTGTGTAATTAAAATAAAAAAACCCTCTCCGCCTAGGCCCTGCCTAATTTTCTGTAGGATTTTTTTTGCCGCCTTGGGCCTAAGCGAGGCGCAAGGGGGGGCCTAGTGCCTAGGCGAGGCGCCAGGGGGAGCCTAGCGCCAAGGGGAGCCTATCGCCTAGGCGGAAATTTTTAGAACACTGCAATATAGTCTTGTCTCATCTATTTGGGTTGGAATGCATGAATCCTTAATCCTTTTTTTCTTTCCATCTTTCGTATTTAGAAACTTCTGACTGACCACAAAGCTATGGCATCCAAGTAATTTTTTGGACTTATATGCATCATTAATGCTAGTTATATTTATTTTTTCAGATTATGTATGCTATCTAAATTATAATGAATCCATCTGTTAAACTTTTTTGTTGACAAGTTATTGAGTCATTATCAAGATGCATTCTATTGTTAGCTAGACAGAGAAGTTTTTGTTTTTCCCCTTGTTATATTAAAGATAACGACTTAAAGTATAAATTATTTATTTATATTATTGAAGTTTCAGTTTTCTATGTTAGCTTGATTTTATATTTTCTTGGTCTTATTTACTTATTTTTGGCAAGTTGTTTTCTTAGGCTTTATATTTTCTGATGAGTTGTTTTCGTAGTTCTTATTTTTTTAAAAGTTGTTTTATTAGATCTAATATTGCATTAGAAATCTATTTTTTATTAAGGTTATGATGAATTAGCAATGTCAAATCACTTTCTTGTTATAAATTATCTTTTATGGATGTGCTGGTGGTTATTGTTTTTCAATCCATGTTTTGTGTGTATGTTTTTAATCATGGTTCAAAATTGCGCTCGAGGCGCATGCCTCAAGGCGCGCCTCATAGCGAGGCGGCCGCTTAACCTGGAACAACAAAGTCTTACTCCTTTTTCGGTTGAGGCTTACGCCTTGTGGCGTTGCACCTCAAGGCGTCGTGAGGCGTGGGCTTCTTCTTCTTTTTCTTCCGTCTTCCGTCTTCTGTCTTCTGTCTTCTGTCTTCTGTCTTCTTTTGTCGACCGTCTCTCTTCCTTCCATCTGTCTCTGTTTTTTCTTCTTCTCCAAAAAGAAAGTACTATCTGATAGATATTTATCAGATCCATCACCGGGGATTAAATATCTTATGAATAATTAAGTACCTCATAGTCTTTATAAATTTTTGGTTTAATCTCGAAAGTTTTTTTAAATTTCAAAATAGCCCCTAAAATTTTACATAGCAGCCACTATAGTTTTTTTTTCTTTCATTTCAGCCCCTGAAGTTTCAGAAGTTTCAGTTCAGTCCCCTGTTTCTTTATATTTCCTGCACTTAAAGTCCCTAGAGCAAAAAAAAATAATTTCTTGTATTGATAACTCGACGGAGTCGAGTGTTGATAACTGAATCTTTTTTTTAAATTATTCATCACCACAAAATTTGTATATATTCAATATTTATCAATAACATATGTTTTCAAATCGAGGCTTATGCCTCGCTCCGCCTTGAGGCTTACGCCTCGTCTCATCCGGAGAAAAACGCTTCGTACCGCTTTTAGCTTTTTCGAACATTGTTTCTAATAAGAAAAAACCTAAAAGATTTTAAATCCTTAGTCAATCTGGTTGGTTGTCAAAATTTTCAGTAAATGCAAACACACTTGACTAGATAAACTGTGCTCTAAAAGGTGGAAAGTGTGTATACAAAATTTTGTTAGTTGCATGTGAAAGTTCTTACATAATATATGGAAAATATATTGCCTTCATTCTATTGGGGCCAAAAATTACCTATACATATACGTATGGTCGTCATTCTTGCTTACATTTTGTTACTTTGTCAATTTTTTTTTATTGAAAATAACAACTACATTGTTTTGCTTGCAGATACATTTCACGAGGTCAAAAGAAAACGTGATCGCAGAATAGGGGTAAGCGTTGCAATCGATTAATCAGTCCTTTATATGATTGAAATAATTATGTTTTCTTACTTACCAAAAAATAAATTCTGCTTTACTGTCCTCTCTTTCTCCCCTCTATTTCTTATGGTTTCTTTTTGTTAGAAATTAACTCTCTATTTATTTTTCCTTTCATTGTGATTATAGGAGATTTTGGGTTTTCATTATTTCTTGAAGTACTGTAATTTTTTGCGCGAATTGCTTTTTTAATCCTCACCTAGAGTGTACTTTCTATCTGTTAACCATCAGATCACAAGCTTGTGAACTTTACCACATAAGATCAACAATAAGTTGCTCCATGCTGAAGAAACATTGCAGGCCCTGGATTATATTGGAGTCAAATAAAGATATATTTTTCGCAACACAGACGTGCATATACAAATAAGTTCTTTAACATTTATTGATTATTGCTAGGATTTTGATTAGTGTATATATGAGACTTCAGTATCCCAGAGTATCTTTTGTTGGCTAGTGCATCATAGCTGGTACATTGGTATCTTTCTGCATGCATTGGGTTTTGAATATCGAGGAATACATGTCTTAATAAAAAAGAAATTTTCGTGGAATACTTGTGCACACATCTTATGCAGTTTTGCTTTATATATGTGTGTGCGTGCGTGCGTGCGTGTTTGTATTAAATTTCTTTTTCCGTAGAGGTCTGGACATCTTTTGCTTGGGATCTTGGTTTCTTAACACAGTTTGTTACTTTTTTGCAATTCAAATAGGTTATAGATGTTGATAAACTACTAATAATTGTATATGATATGGCATTTTTGTCCATGCCAGAATGAGAGCAGCAGAGCCTTCGAAGAATATAGGTGGACACCAAACACGCGGTGGAGAGAGGCTAGGGGTGGTCGAAGGAACTATTCTTCTCCTTATGTTGCTGATGGTATACTTCTCATGTTACTTTGAATCTGTTCTCATTATGGATTTCTTCTCTTAGTTAGGGTTAATCTTTGTTGTCCTCTCTCTTTGGTTTAGAAAAGATAATGTTTCTTATACCTCTCTGGTTATTTGATCATAATAATGCTTACATCCGGGTTGTGTCATGACTGCATTTGAAATATTATCTCCCTTTTTAAGAATTTTGAATTGGAAAGTAGATTTGGATTAAGAGAGAAAAATGGAGGAGACATTGGAATTACCCAACATTGGATACCCATCTTTCCTTCTTTCTGTAGATATTAAGTTCATCTTGTCGGGGTGGAAATTGATACAAAGCTTTTATATCTTGACCTAACCTTTAATTACTGATCTGTTGCACTCTAATAATTTTTTTCCCAATTATATCAGATGCGAGAGGTGGGAGGAATGTGAATGGTCGAAAGGAAAATGGAGTCATTAACCACACAGACAAAGGATCTACACCTTCTAGACCAGTTCTGCAGAAAACAGGAAATAATGCAACACCTCGTGCCACAAAGTAAATTATTATCTTATTAGAAAAACCCACTGTTTCTGAGCTCTATCACCCATTTGTTTGCAAAAGTTCTTAACTTACGGTTCAATTTACTATTATTACTTTTAGAAGTTCTTCAACTCTATCTGCAAACGGTCCCACAAGAGTCTCTAATAGGAGTGCTACCCATGGATCTGTGTGCCAGCCCCGCTCTTCTGCAGGTAATATTGGTGACCTTGTAAAAGATAGTTTAACTTTTGATGTGAAGTACTATTTTGTAATATTGTCTCCACCTATTGTTGCTGCCAAAACCATCCCCAACCACTCGCCCTCACCTTTGTCTCCACTATTTTGTCTAGAGTTAGAATTAAAGGGGAATATCATACATCAAGTCCTAATCCAATCACCTACTAATTTGAGTTCATTAAGCATCTGTTTCAGGTATTAATAGCTCTGCTTCAGATCCTGTTTTAGTGACAAGTACTGGTCAAGATGTTGCAAATAGCAGTCAAGCAGCCTCCGGAGTTGTTAAGTCCCCCAACGAAACAAAATCGGAAATATCACAGGGCGTTGAGAAGGGTCAGTTGTCTGAGATTTCACAGCTCTTGTTTTTGTCTACTCATAACCAGCAAAATGGCCCTTCTGAAGGTACTTGTGTTCTATTTATTTCTATTCCATGCTTTTATGCCATTTTGTCTAGTCCTTTACTGTTACTCATCGTATGTGATGTAAGAAGGTATGTGATGTAAGAAGATTCCTATCTTGGTTGTTGAATCAGATCAACTTTAGTAAAAATTGTTTGGTCATGTTATGTTTTGTTTCTTTATTGCATTTCACTTGTCCTATCCCAACTTTATTTATATAGTATTTTTTTCTTCTTTACTGCATTATGTAAATGGTTCAAAATTTATCTATAGCTAGATGACGAAAAATGTGCTTATTTATTTCTGTGGTTTATGTTTATGTTCTATGCAATCACAGTTAGGTGCTACATTACATTTTCAGGAGGTAGAAGTCCAATCTTGGTTTCTATGTTACCTTCGAAATTAAGTTTCAAGTATCATTTTAAAGTCAAATTTAGCAATATTTCATATGCTTTTGTATGAGCCTACTTGTTGAACTTTTGTCTCTACATTATTGATATATATATATACTTCTCTCATCTCCTTCACTCGTGCATGTAAGTTGTATATTTTCCTATTAGTATTGTCCTAAGCCAATTATAGGTTGGGTCATTCTGTTATCTCCTCTTATGAAGTCTCAAGCATATAGGAGGAGCAACTATATATAACTGTAACTTCACAATGTAATACCTTTAGCCCCTCTTATTCTACCAAAGCAAGGATTCTCGATTGACACCTCCTGGTACTCTCACAATCCTGTATATTTGTGCATTCATCAATGTGTATATATTGTTTCTTTGTTTCCTTCCCAATCTAAAACATTAAATTTTGATATTTTTGAATTAAAAAATAAATCACTTGACTTCTGAAGCAGTAAAGAATATATGACCTAGTGCATTGGATTTAAGCATGCTGATTTCATTGATGTGGTATGCTAACAGCAAACTGGACTACATATTTGAGTTACTTTGAATTTTTTATGAAGCCTCAGTTGTCCACATTTGACAAATAGGTAGGTCTATTGTCAGCCTTATATTCAAATGATAATTATGATACACATCCCAGGCATTGCATTGACCTTTGACACCATTAGATACTGCTGTAGGAATCAATATATGATAGTATATAATTTCTTTACATACGTATTTACTTATATGATATATAGATTCCAACTTGATACTCGAGAATCATTGCCACAAAACATCGGTAGTCCCGCTTCAGGGTGGTTCTTGCATGGATGTGCCGAAACCCAAAAGTAAACATGGTGGCAACAAAAGATTATTTGTTACTCTTTTAATGGTAGAAAGTTACATCAAGTAGAAGTCTTTATCTTATTATATATTTCTTGTGTGTTTCCTATCTTTCTTTTCAACAACCATGTTAAGGAATCTATGTTAACTTATAATTTTAGATTTTTGTTTTCTTCTGCTCATACTTGTTTCATAGATGGTGATGTCAGCTTTATCATATTTTCCAACAGTGGTTGTACCTGTGGCTGTTGACAAATTGGAGTCGCTCCCTGCAAATAACCCTGTGAACGCAGCAACTTTAGAGCTTGATATGAAGTTAGAGAAGCTAAAGATATCTCCTTCGCAGTCCGTTATTTTTCCTGATCATCTCCAAGTCCCGGAGGCCTTTAAGAATCAATTGACCTTTGGAAGTTTGGATGGTGCTTTTGGCTGTGAAGGCTCTAGTCCTGTGGTTGAATCTGGTCGGGAAATTGGCGAAGGAGCTGGTGAACCTTCTCTCAGGTAATTGGTTCAGCTCCATTCTTTTTTTAATGTCCCATTTTCTGTTGTACTTGTACTGGACTCAATTTCTATATTTGAGTAAGGAGTTCTCTCCTGCTGCACGTGCCGCCATATTTTTCCTCGTGCTTTTGACTATAACTAGGATTTGTCATATTTTTCACTTGCTTTTCACAGCATTGGCAATAAGATCCTAAATACCAACTCTGTCCAGTAAAGCTAGTCGGATTTTTTGGGTGCTTCTGGCACAGATTTCAGGATATGACAAAAACACATTACTCCGTCACACTTTAGTTTCTTACATTCGTTTTAGTGTGGCACAAATTTTAAAACTCAATAAAAGTAAAGTTAAAAGCTATATGTTTACGGGAGGACTATTTCCAACAATTATATTGCTAGTTCCATCAGGTTCCCTCTCACATCAGTGTTTGCCCCACTCATTTGAGGGGATCTGGTAGAACTAGCAAAATAATTATTGGAAATACCAATAACCTATTTTGAATATATCTGAGATTATTCTTTAAATTATATTGCACATGTCTTAAACCTTTAATGTTTTAATTTGTTTTGTGCATGTCATAAAATTCGTGCTTTAAGCACTAAAAGAACTTATCCAATAAAGTGTGATGTGGAGATTATATTTTAATTTGATATTTTCATATTCTCAGCATATTGTTATGTTATATTTTCAAGTATAGAAAGTAATTAGAAAAATAGTGTAAATGTGTTCATAAAAGCCATGTCAGAAACACCCAAAACAAACCACATAAATCTCAAGAGTATTGTAAATATTGGTGTTATAATTCAAACGCTAAAGCTGCCTCATGTTAGATCCCTTTGTTTGAGTTATTAAGTTTTTTGGGGGTTAATGTTCTTATCCATGTCTGGGCTACATTTATATAGGCTTTAGGTGTTCAACTTTATAGTAATTTACTTTACTTCAGGATGATATATGTGCTTTTTTTAAATATGACGTTGCAGCAATCAAAGTGTCTCCTCAACTGCTCAAGAGGGTGACAGTCCAGTCCATCCACAAGCTCATCATATGCCTAAAAATTTGTCATTGTTGGGAGATAATGTTGCATCTGGTTCTGTTCTTAATCATGACCTGCCAAAGCAGGAAATAATGTCCTCTATAGGAGGACCTCATTTCCCACTTCTGCAACCAGGCCCAAACTATAGCTTTCGTCTTGTGCCACCAGTTGCGGGGCCCCATGCTGTGCAACTTGAAGGACCTGAGCTTCAGGTATTGGATATATTTTTCTTTTTAAATTTTTAATTCTGTACGTGGCTGTCATTATCTTTTTGCTTTTAGTTATGCAGCTTTTAACTTGTAAAATAAATAAGTATATTTATGAATCTTTTACATCTTATTTGGTCTATTTAATTATTTATAAACAGCCTTGCATTTTTGAATGTGGCCTTAAATTTTTTGATATATAAAGCTAACCCTGATGAATCATTGAAATTGAAATGTGATGCTTAATATTTGACATGTGAAGGGAATTGTATTTTGATATTCTTGGAGCCATCTTAACCACCCTAAGCAAAGCAAAACGTCATTTGCTCAGGATGAGTGAATAGTGTGGCCCAAGTCTGTTGAGATTTGTGGTCTGGATCATATGAAGGCATGAAGCTTGTGTTTCTTCAATTGTTGACACTTAACAGTATGGAGCAATGACAATATCATTTTTTTGGGGTTTACCACTTTGTTCACTTACCCTACTCTCATTTATCTCAAGATGACTGGTGCATGGTAGCCTTAATTGGCAATTGAAAACTAGTGTTGTTGGAACACGTAATTGATTACCTATTATGATAAGCTTATCTGATTGAAATAAATAATCTGATGTATTTTTTTTCCCTAAAGAACTTTTTGGTGGTTATCTCAGTGCCTAATTCTGAATGCTGGTTCTTGCATTATATTTTCCATGTGGAAGTTGTTAGAACTGCTTGCATATATGCTTCTTACACATGCCTGCAATTTCTAATGGATAAAGTTCTATCATCTTTTAGGGCTCACAATACATTTAACTGTTTAAAGATGAGCACTTTGATATCTGTGTAACCTCCCCCTCAAACCACCCAGCACACACAAACACCCACCCACACCTAGCCTTGGCTTGTCAAGAAATGTTTTTGAGATCTGATATTGCTACCTTTTTTGTTTCACCAGTTATCTATCGTTGCTAATCAATATCTACTGTTTAATTGCAGGGCGGAAATTCCATGTTTCTGTCAGCATCAGGTACACCACCACCTGTAACTCAACCTGTGGGTGTCAGGCAGAGTTCTTTAGCTATACCTCCACACCTATTTCCTTTGTTTCGGCAACCTTATCCTCCTAACTACATTTCGTATAATCCATATTTACCTCATATATATATGCCCCAAAATGCCCACCAATTTTTAGGCCACAATGGTTTCCCCCAGCCACCTTCTACTGGTAATGTATATATACCACCAGCTGCAGCTGCGCCTGGGGTTAAATTTCCTGTTGCACCACCATATAAGCCCGGAACCAATGCAGGACTGACCCCCTTGGGGATTCCGTCTGGCTATGCGTCACATGGCTCCTCCGCTGTTGGTTTTAGCTCCAGTGCAGCTTTGACTCCTGGAAGTTCTGCTGGTCCTGAAGAACTTTCAGCATCTGAGCTGAAGGAGAAGAATTTGTTCTCAGTCGTACGACAGGTTGGTTGTAATTTATTTATCTTAATGTTCTTGAAAATATGCGTTATGGAAGTGCAAATTAGCGGAACTGTAATTTCTTTTTCCTATTTATCCTGCCCCATTTCTCATTACGTTTTGAGGGATTATCTTGAATCTTGATCTGGATACCTTCTATCTTGTCAGTGATAAATTGAAATGTGATCTCTCTGCTAATCTGCTACGTTACTTGTTTCCTTGCAATATCTGCAAGTAAAGAATGAAAAAATAATCATACAAAATTTTCATCGATGATGGTTGGTTTATTCATATGTTAATGATTGAGGTTATTCATATGTGCCGCTAATTCGTTGATATTTACTGGAAACAATCCTTGCAATTGCAAAACATTAAGTGACAATTGAAGTTTAGATGGATGGCTGCACAGTATGTGTCCACTACCTTCCGCCAGAGAAAAAGAGAAAGTAGTCCCGCAATATTTTTTTGCAAAAAATGATTTTTTAAAGCCATTGCAGTAGTTTATTCCACTCTAAAACCAGTACTGTTTTTTCTTTTCATTTATCTCGAGAAATACTTGATGCTGAGAGTATGTTTGAGTTATTGTTATTCCTTTTTGAGTAAAATTTAATGTATTCTTGTTCTTATTCTTGTTCTTATTAGTATTACTATTATTATTTATTTAGAGTTAACATTCTAGTTATTGTTGCTGGCTGATAGTATGAATATGAGAAGCGAAGCGTATGTTCTGGCAGTTTGTTTATCATGTTGCTCTGACAAAAGGCTCTGTCAAATTCTTCAGCAAGTTGTGTTTTTTTACTACATATTCTACTGGAGAATGAATGTTATGTTTTTATTTGGCCATCTTATTTAATTCAAGTATCAAGCACTATGACTGTAGGGTTATATAGCATGGTGTTGGATCTATTACTATGACTGCTGTTTTCTCCCTGACTTGCTTTCTCGGTATACTATTCTGCAAAGTCTGTTTTTTCTTATATAATTTCTTGTACTAGAATGGTTACATAGGCCGTCTCTTAAAGCTGCAGGGTGAAGATTCACATGCTTGGACTCCTTCGGCAGCTGGCCCGGATATATCCGGCTTGCAGAATTACTTCTACAACCTGCCTCAAGGGCATCACATTGGTTTCTCGCCTGCTCAAGCTAGCCATGGAGCCTTTGCTGGTATTTATCATCCATCTCAGACGATGGCTGCTCCACCAACTGTGCAACCACATTTACATCAATCTCAAGCCATGGCCGGTTCGATTGAATCTGTGTTGCCTCCTTCTGTCGCTTATCAGCAGCCTCAACATGTGCAGCAGATGAATTGGAGCAGTCAATTACTTAGTAGAGAACATATCCGCTGACAAAGAATACCCGTAGAGGGGGCTATTATTATTCAAGTATGAAAACAGGCAAGTTTTTTTGGGGAACGCGAGTGTCGACCTTAATCTCAGTGTATATACGAGAAACAGTTGGACCATGAAATTCAAAAATTTTGGTTGGGGGGGTGGGTGGGGAAGCGGTTTGGAGAAAAGTTCACACCATCCGACATATTTAGACTATATAGTGAGTATGCATTTCTTTCCTTGGGGCAATTTTGTGGGTCCCTTTACTCTTCCAATTTACTCATGGTAGTAAACTTTCCATGAAGGCCATAGGAATTAAGAAGGTTTAACTGGAGCAGGTGGGATATTCAAATCTTAATTATAGATTTATCAATGAGTTGAAACTGTAATTTGGTCTAGAAACTCGTACTTAAGTTTATTATATAATCTATTGGAGTAGTGCAAACTCTTTCATTCAATGGTAGTGAATCTTTTCTGATAGCACTCTGCATCAATTTTTGTTTGATTTTTAGCTAATTGACAATTTATCAAGTTCTTTGCCACGCCACCAAGTGCTCTTGCGACATGCGAGTCATTTACAGTCTCTTTACTTTCTTTGTTATAACTGTCAAAAAGAACAGTGGGCTTTCCTCGTATTAGTGGAGGAAAGGGACATGGTGACACGTCTCTCTTTTCAAGCCCATCACGTTCTTTCCTCTTTCAAAATGTGAAGAAGTTAGATTATGTGAGGTGTAAGGTTATATTGGAGGTATTATTTTCACCTATACTTTATGCTACAATTTGTTTGCGAATCGAGTTGTTCACAAATCAACTAGGCTTGTTTAACTTCGAGTCGAGTTCATTTATTGAGTCAAGTTCAAACAAGGAGTTGTGCTCGTTTAAACGAGTCAAGCTCTCCAACTCGGCTCGAGTTTGTTTTCTCCAACCCGAGCCGATTCTTGAGTTTGTTTAGAACAAAACTTATAATAAAACAACGATAAAATTTAACTCGTTTAGGAAATGTTTGGACAGAAAACTAACAACAATACAACGAATAATATAGAAGAAGTTCTATGTATTTAGTTAATTAAATTAATTAATTTTACATTATATATATATATATAAAAGTAATTAATTCCACAATATTTAAATTTGATTTAGCTCAACTCGAGCTCGACTCGAATTTGAACAACATTTAAAGACTTGACTTGAGCTTTGTATAACTTTAGTCGAGCTCAAGCTTGGGAGAATGCCTTACCATAGTAATTCTGCAAGGTCATTGAATGGTGTGATTTGTTTCTGATATGCACCAACTTCACAACTGAAACATACCCTGCAATTTCCACTTGCCAAAATGGAGTAGTGTTTTGGCTAAACTGAACTATTTTGTACAAATGCTTCCATTCCAAGCTAGTTAAAAATCAACAAAATACTTGACTACTGTTTTTCCAGTTACACAATGAGAATCTCCCTCTCCTGACACATTTTTACAGCCCGGCGTCCCGAAAACATCCAGGTTGAAACATGACTAAGTTCCGAATTAGTGGAACCTGCCAAAGGGAGTTGATATACCATAGGCACAAACGAATCGTCAGACAACATTTGATACGGTAACGTTTGCGTTGGATTCTTCTTCTGGCTTCCCTTGGTCAGTCTTGGGTTTCAAGGTAGGTACATTATGTTTTGGAAGCTGGGGACCCTCAACCTCGGGTGATCTTTTCAAGTTTAATGATGTGTAGACCGACATTCCACCAATAGCTACTACGGCGCCACAAATGCTCACAACCCCTGGATCCGAATTGAAAACCAGGTAGCCTCCGAGTAGGATGACACAAGTTTTGAATTGCCCTAAAACAACATGAGACGTGGCAGAAGTTGCCCTGCGTAAAGACGTTGGTTGTTAGTCTAGGAGATAAAATCCGCTTTGAGATGGCAAAAACGTATCGTAATCTTGCACATTTCAACAACTTTGAAGATTTTACTCGAATCAAGCGTTTATATTTTGGCACTAGATTTTTTTATAACTTTTTTGGGTAAACGAAGCTAAAAACGAACAAACTTTCACAATTTTTTTTTTACCAGTCAACTACAATTTTTTCACTTTAAACAAAAAGCGTAAGAGACAGATTCTATTTTCTCTAAAATCATTGACATATATTACGTGTCAACTAACTTCTGTCAACAATTTTAAGGAAAATAAAATCTCTCTAGGTTTATAGCTTAGATTGAAAATTTATAATTGGTTGGTAAAAAACATAAAGTGTGTGAAAGTTCATTAGTTTTTAGCGTCGTTTACCTTTTTTTTTCTTCCTCTAAATGGAAATAACAAATAATTTAATTCCTGGGAATAGAATTTCTCACCCGAGTGCTAAAGCCCCAGACCATTGCAGTAGAAAACCGAGAAGAGCTGATACTAGAATAGCAGTGGAATTGCTGAGATCCCACTTGAAGGATAATACACCTGGGGGGTCTAGCCATGGCATGAGAGCTACTAAGAAGAAGACTGTCACGGGAGTAGTCTTCCACATCAACCTACATGCAGATAGATATATTTGTGCATATTGTTCATCCCTAAGAAGAAAATATATACAGAATCGATACTCTACAAGTAAAACTGTAAAAGTTATAGTTCCACAAGTTCTCTCTCACGTGAATAATAAATGGGTCCCACACTCGTGTTTGAGGGAACTTGTGGAAATATCAATTCCCACTATATACTGAAATTGCATTACTAGTAGTACTCACGCAAGAGCAGTCCAGTTGCTTTGCTGTTGGAGACTAGACCAAAGGATCTTATTAATGGCACTTGGAATTATCCACGCGATTGCTATACAAGCACCATAGGCATTGAATTCTAAATCTGTTACGGTTGCAATGGCAACGCCTAAAGACACGACAACTAGAGCCAAAACCTGCACCCTTTCCATGAGTTTCCAAATGAATTTGCTTGAAAGTCAAGAAGTTAACATGTAAAAACGGACCCAATTATTGAGTTTACCTTGGGAAAGGAAATGGTTTTCCTGAAGAGAAAGAACTCTGCAAGGACAATTGTAGGAGTGACAGCGATTTTAGCCATTTGGTAGAAACCTACACTGCATTTGAGCTTAATAGTTAGGTAAAAGGAGATGATTATATAGCAATTCGGCAAGTGGGAAATTATTAATGTGCCAAATAGAAGCTCAAGTATAGGACCTGTTATGCTTTAAACTAGTATTAGCAAGGCCCGAGGCGAAAGCCATGACAGCACCGAGAGCAAAAAGTGAAGAGAATGGAGTAGATTTTGAAGGAGGAGAGGCTGGAAGCAGTAAAAATATCTTGAAAATCGCAAGTAGAACCCAAGCAGAGGTGTAGTGGATTAATGTTAGAAAGATTGGGAAATTAAATCCAACTTTCCCCATAACCTGTCAGCACAAACAGAATCCGTTACATGATCTGAATAAGAAAGTTTTAAAGTCTGAAAATTGGATTTGCTTAGTTTTGATTGATTTGTCTTGTTATCTTCCTAACGTATTAGAGTTCAAATTTGATACACTGACAGTGCATACACGAACGGTGTTAGGATCATGACACATTGCAAAAATAAGGGTAATTTTGTCTAACATAGGTACTTTATTACTGATGTCGTGATCCTAACACCTCGTATACACTTGTCGGTGAATCAAACTTTCATTCAAAATATTAACAAAAAAACATATGAAAATCGGAAGAAAGTTGTACGTACTAATTTGTTTGCGAGAATTATTCCAACAGCAACCATGAAATTAAATGTCATTGACACAACTGGACCGCAAATTCGTTGTTGTTGGCGCTTGGCTCCTTCTGATGTTCGAAGTTCATTATACAGAGTGCCTCGGAGTTCTTCCAGGGCTCGACCTTAAAATGTTATAGGAAGAGAAATCAATAATTTTTCAGATATCAGAACAAATTTACACTTGGGCACAAGCTAGTTGTTTTCTACTGCCTAATTAACAACTTTTAATGAACAAAAGAACTCAAATCATCATTAAAGAAATCACAGACAATACTTACATCATACTCACTCTCATCATCCTTCAAGAAATTACACAGGTGCTATTTTTGTTCAACTGGACAGGCGAATATATTTTTATATTTTTATTCCATGTTTACCCTTAGTCATGGCACACTCAGAGGACACTGTGTCATTTACTAATACCGTCAAAAGAAATGAGATTCTTTTTGTGGAACAGGAGGGAGTAATTAACAATTTATTAGCATATTCACTCAGGGAAATGAATGATTTGCTATTCCCACAACTGATTCATCTCATTTGCACCAAAATCTCAAATTGATTTCTTGTTCTACAATTCCACCGTGACCAATACTTATAACTGAACAAAATTCTAGGTAATATGATGAGAGTTATGTCAAGAAGCATAAAAAGTAATCTATTAACAGTATTGGGCTCCAAATCCACAAAAATTGCTTCACAATTCTATAAAATACCATTAATCTTTAATCGATGTTAAAAAAAACTGATAAGTACTGGTATCAAAAAACCCAAAATCTCATTATTGAATGAAATGCATGAACCTGTTCATGCATAATAATTAATGATATACAAATAGAAATTAAACCCATGAAATTCATACACATATATTGATGAGAAATTCAAATAAGAAGAAAATTGAAGAAAAATATGATCTATTTATTACCTGTTTCTCCTGCATCACTATCTTTGCGCTTAATAAACCTTCTGCCATTTTTTTCCAACAAAGAACTGAGCAATCCCATTCCCTTAAATTACAGAACATCTCTCAAACAAAATTATAAATCTAAAATACCCATTATGGTAACTAGTAATTTATTATTATTATTATATAAATGCAAATTAAAAATTTTAGAGATATTATGAACTGAAAAATAGGAGGAGAAGTCCACTAGGTGAAAATGAAACTGTGTGTGAACAAGACAACTGCAAACCCAAACAAAAATTTGAATTAAAATAAAATAAACTGAGATTTGTTAATATCACCTAGCTGTGGTTTATTTTATGTAGTGGTTTATTGTGTGGTGATGTTACTGATTTGCTAAAGCCTGGTGAGGATAGTGTTTCTTTGCAAGCTGTAATTATATAAAATCCTAGATTTTGATTTAACTGAATAGTAAAGAGAGGGAAGGAATTAATCTGTTTAGGTTTAAATTGCTAATTAAAGGGGATTAGGAAAGATTAATATCGTTGACCCTCACGGATTTTGAGGGGCAGTCAAAACTACTGCTGTATATGCAGGAAGTCACGGATCTGGGATTAAGGTTAATTCCCAATCAAATTTTGCCAAGTCAATTAGGTAATTTCAGCAAGGAAAATTGTGAGTTTATTTTGGAATTGATATTGACAAGGCTAAAATTAAGGGCATTCTGAATTTCATTTGTACTTGTAATCGCTATTCTATTAGAGTCTAAAGTTAAGGATTGTTTAAAATAATGTGATTAGTGATTCTGATTCTGATTATTATTTATAATTAATTTTAAAAAAGTAATTTGTGTTTGGTAAATAAAAAGTTCTTAAACTAGTAAAAAGCGAGAAAAGTATTTTGTGTAGAAAAATAGTTAATCACTTATTTCAAGTGTAAATTACTAAAAAAGAATGTTTTGAGAAGTAAATGTGGGTAATGGATTGAATTAATAAAATAAAAAGGATATATTAGTAATATATGATTATTATATTTGACAAATAATCAGAAACTATAAATTGGAGTTTCAGATTATTTGCATAAAAAGTGATTACATAAGCAGTTTTGACTACTTATAAGCGATCCCAAACACCTTAAAAAATTAAGGGCATACTGAACTTCATTTGTGCTTATAATCTATACTAATAAAACCTCTAGCTTTTGATAACCCTTTTTAGTGATTTTGGGTCACAAACTAACATACAACACTGTTGTTGTATATGTATTCAAATTACACTTAAAACACTTTTTTTGTAAAAATTTCAGTTGGAATGAATACTATACATTTTTTGGGAGCCACAAGAGAAAACCAAAATAAAATAAAATTGGGAATCTCCAATTCCAATGTCTAATTTTCATGTCTAAGTAGACTTATTGATATATTATTCTCTTCACTACTCTCACATTCTACTACCACTTATCCATTTCTCTCCCTCTCTCCTCTCCATATATTTCTCTTTTCATTATTTCAAATTTCATTTATTAGTTATTTTTAATTACTTTTTAAAAAAATTAAACACACGTAAGTGTGCTCCCAACAAACTAGTAATAATATAATGGGAACATTTCTCTATGTATATAAAAAGACCTCACATTCCATTAATAATAAAGGCTGATTGACACTTCTGTCCCTCCAAGTTGCCACCCATTTTTAAAGTCGTTCCTAAAGTACCAGTCAGTTAGGTCCTTAAAGTGGTATTTTATAGGCGTTTCTGTTCTTTCAACCCATTTTAACCTAAATCCGATCCATTTTAACCAAGTTTAACCCAACCCAACCTAGTTTGACCCAATCCAACCCAAATTTTTAATATTTTGAAATATAATAATATTTTTAAAATAAGTTTAAAATAATAATTATATTTAATATTTTTAAAAAATAATAGTTATTTATTTAAAATAAATTATTATTATTAAAATAATAATTATTTTAATATTTTAAAAAAAAATTATTTTAAAAATAGTTATTTTTAATATTTAAAAATAAAATATTAGTTTTTAAAAAAATAAAAATAAAATTATATTTAAAATTCTAAAATAAATATTTTTTAAAATATTTTTATTTTTAATATTTTAAAAGTAAAAAATAATTTTGTAAATATTATTTTTAAAAATAATATTTACTTTTAAATATTAAAAATAATATTTATTTTAGAATATTAAAAATAATAATTATTTTAGAATATTAAAAATAATATTTATTTTAGAATATTAAAAATAATAATTATTTTAATTTTTTTGAATAATTATATTATATTTATATTTATTTTAATTTTTTAATATTTACTTTTAATATTATAAAATAATTATTATTTTTAATATTCTAAAATAAATATTTTTAATAATTATTGTTTTTGAAGGAAAAATAATATTTAATATTCTGAAGTACTTATTAAAAAAATTAAAAAATTATTATTTAATAATAATAATTATTAAGATTATTTTAATTTTTAAATATTAATTATTAAGCTTATTTTAGTTTGTAAAATAATAATTTTTAAAATAATAATTATTAAGATTATTTTAATATTTTTAAATAATTATTAAATAATAATTTTTAATTTTTTAATAATTATTTTAGAATATTAAATATTATTTTTCCTTCAAAAACAATAATTATTAAAAATATTTATTTTAGAATATTAAAAATAATAATTATTTTAGAATATTAAAAGTAAATATTAAAAAATTACAATAAATATAAATATGAATATAATAATTATTCAAATTTTTTTATAAAAAAACTAAAATATTTATTATTTTTAATATTTAAAAATAAAAAATTAGTTTTTTTATAAAAAAAATTAATAATTATATTTAATATTCTAAAATAAATATTTTTTATTTTTAATATTTTAAAAGTAAATATTATTTTTAAAAATAATATTTACAAAAATATTTTTTAGTTTTAAAATATTAAAAATAAAAATTATTTAAAAAACATTTATTTTAGAATATTAAATATAATTATTAATTTTTTTATAATTAAACTAATATCTTATTTTAAAATATTAAAAATAACTATTTTTAAAATAATTAATTTATTTTAAATAATTAAATATTATTTTTTCAAAATGTTAAATATAATTATTATTTTAAAAATACTATTATATTTTAAAATATTAAAAATTTGGGTTAGGTCAAACTGGGTCGGGTCGGGTTAAACTTGATCAAAATGGGTCGGGTTTAGATTAAAATGGGTTGAAAAAACAGAAATGTCAATAAAATGCCACTTTAAGGACCTAACTGACGAAAATGGTACTTTAGGGATGACTTTGAAAGTGAATGACAACTTAGAGGGACAAAAGTGTCAATCAGCCAATAATAAATCACTCTCTAAAAGCTTACTCTAAGTATACATTTTAATTGTATCCTAGGGCTTTTATGAGCTGGGGGGAACTAGACGAAAGGGATTAGGAGAGATTCTGAGGAAAACTTGGGCCTTATTTGCTTTCATAGAAGTTTTGAAAAAACTTTTTTCTAAAAACAGTTTTCTATTTCCATTTTATGTTTTTCAGAAACGCGTTTGGTTACAGGAAATAGTTTTCTAGGTTTTAGAAAACTGAAAATAGAAAACCTAATTGAGGACTGCGTTTTCCAAATTCGAATTCATAAATAATACCATTAAGTTATATAAAATATTGGACATGAAAATAAATTCAATCTAGTCCATAAAACATAAACCATGATTTTTTCCACATCTTTCTTTCCTCCACTGTACAACGCTTTCAACATCTATCAAAAACTCACAAACTCTATCACATATATATACTAACTAAAAGATAATTTTATAATTAAAAGATAATATTAACTAATAGATAATACTAACTAAAAGATAATTTTATAATTAAATTATTATTATTATTATAATAATAATAATAATAATAATAATAGTTAAATTATTACTATTATTACTATGTGTATATCAATTAAAAGATAATAATAATAATAATAATAATAATAATAATAATAATAATAATAATAATAATAGATAATTTTATAATTAAAAGATAATATTAACTAATAGATAATACTAACTAAAAGATAATTTTATAATTAAATTATTATAATAATAATAATAATAATAATAATAATAATAATAATAATAATAATAATAATAATAATAATAATAGTTAAATTTTATAATTAAATTATTATTATTATTATAATAATAATAATAATAATAGTTAAATTATTCATCTAATGTTTGAAATTCTTGACTAAACTCAGTAACAACTTGAGGATAGTAGACAAAAGTTTTAGTATTGTTCACATTCAACCTCTCTGCACTCAAGTCATCCCCATTCATTTCTATTTCCAAATTCATTTTTACATTATCCCCGCAACTCCCTATTTAATGGTCCATGTCATCCATTGTATTTACATTGGGACAAACAAAAAACTTGAGGATGTGATAAAAATATGTAACTGCAAGTGCACGGTGTCAAGTTGAAGAACTGGCAAGTACAGGTCGAACCCACAGAGACTGGATTAATTTTAATATATCCTTAATATCTATTTTAGGCGAATTAAAAATAAATATTGAGAGTTGATTAATTAGAATATGAAAACTAATAATGAGGAAGCAATCTAGGAATCCGAATCCATTAAATAATAAACATAACATATAATTCAATCTCTTCTATTTTTATAACTGAATTATGATTTTGATCCCCCTTCCCTTTAATTTAGTAATTTAACAATTAACGTGGGCAAGCATAGACTATGAAAATTTAAGGATTAACTATAACCCATCAAAACTTCTTTGAGCAAGCATGGATTATGAAAAACTCGTATCTTAACAATAATCTATCAAAACCTCTTAATTAATTTAAAATTACATAAGAACTATAAAACGAAGGTATTTCAATAACGAAACATGAAGGCGAAATCAATTAAACATAAAAGTATAAATAATAGAAGAGATGAAAAATATTATCATGAATAATTATTTAATTTCATCTTCATCCTAGATATAAAAAAAATTAACTAGACATTAAAAATAAAATAACTAACTAAAATAAAGAAGAAATAAAATAAGAAAACTCCCTTTATTGATGATTCTCCAACAAGCGTATAATGAAGAAATAATTTAATCTACTTCTACTCCTAACCTAAACTAATACAATACCTAATAATCCTTTCTCTCTAAAACAAGAGACCTATTTATAAGAAAAATAAATTTGTGTCCTAATTTAGATACATTGAACTTGGACACTTTTGTTCTCATGTAGGTTTTAATTTCCTAGTGGTAATCAACTTCTCAAAGAGATCTTCTAGATAGACTTTCCTTTTCCTTGTTCGATTTGACTTGCACACCAAGATTGTTCCACCTCTTTCCTTCTCCTTGTAGGATTCTTCTTGAATATTTCTTACATGAATAGGAGCATTAAATATCGCTTGATCACTAAGATTTTGATTTTATTGCAATAAATATTAAACCCTACAAAATAAAATAAAACATATTAATTTAATAAACTAATATAATTAAAAGGACAAAATTAGGGGTAATAAAATGTATGAATTATGTGTCTATCACAGAACAATTACATACCAAATATATAAATATGAAAAAGAATGTTTACTCTCAATTAAGAAATAACACAGTGAATCAAAAGCATTCAGTTCTAGCTGGATATTACCAAGCATTCAGTAAACCTTTTACCATATCTGTTCAATTATTGAGTCTTAATACTGAGGCCAAAATCAGTAGCACAGAAATTATTTGCTATTCGACAACTTACATTATTTACAAAATAAACAGTAGTTATATGATCTAGAAATCTAGCACTGCTTTACAAAAAGGTAAAAATATATACAGATTGAATCTAATAACATAACAGGATTATAACAAAAAATCAATTCTTATATTGTTACCAACTATCAGAGCTCCAATTTTGGAGTACAATACAGAAAGAAAATAATAACTTGCTACAGTTCAACTTGTGATTTTGGAGAACAAGAAAAGTTACACGGAAAGAGAAAGCTTGGGTTAGTCTAACAAGTTCAGATACACGAGTCAGGATGATTTTTGGAGAACAAGATCCGTGAAAACAAGATGGGTTACAAGTTGTCTCAGACAGGTCTCATAATAACGAGCCGCTTCCTCGGGTGATAACAAGAAGAATTAAGATATTGTTATGCATGCATACAGTAGGTATATATCACACGTTGTGTGTGGGGGATAACATAAATTAGTGTATATATATATATATATATATATCATGCGATTGGTGCGTAGCGCTAGGTCCTATTCCTTCCTCCTATACAAAACACAAATCTTTTCCTCGAGAGAAGTTAACAAGGTAAAATATATTTTCATAAGAAAATATATTTTCATATGGAATTGGTACATGCCAGAATTAAAAGAAAAAAGCTTATGGCTTTTACACTCTCCCACCACAATTTCCAACCAGAAAACATTAAGAAATTTATAAAACAAAGAACATCAAACACGGAAGGGTTACACACGAATTAAGCTTGGGTTCTGATTTTGGAGAGGAGAGAGCAGCTAGGGCACGGATGCTCTTGGATGGCTCTGCCGAGGAGGAGACGCGCACACACGATTCCGATTTGGAGAGGACAGAGTTTGGGTTCTGATTTTGCTTTTCCATTTAGAGCGAAAAGAGAAGCTAGGGCTTATCCTCTGTTCCGATTTTGGGTTTTTGGAAAAACAGCGGAGGTTCGAGTTTTTAAGGAAGGCTTAAATACTTATGCTCTCGAACGAAATTATGTTGTTTAAGACTTATGCTTTTGAACTTTTCTGTGTGTATATAATATATATATATATATACGGTTCCTGTCAAAAACGAACTCAAATAACGAACCAACAACGAACTCAAATTAAAAACACCCGGGTCAAACGTGGGTTGGCAAAATGGGTCAAATTAAGAAGAAAATAAAACCCATTTGAGATCAGATGCAACCATCCGCTCTCTCTCTCTAACTCTTCCCTCTCTCTCTCAAAGTGAACCTGTTGCAAATCGGAAGGTAAAGATTTCTACAAAGAGAACCGGTTTCAAATCGAAAGGTAAAGATTCCTACTTAATTTTGTAATTTCTGTTTGATTTGAAAGAAATCTAGGGTTTGTTCTTTATGAGTTTTTCTCATATGGGTTGTCTATAGAAATTAGAGATTTTGTTGTATCTTCCCCAAATTGAATTGTTTATTGTTGGTCCAGTATTCGAATTTGAGTGGTTTTCTTTAATTTGGCTTTCAATCAATTTTTTATCCCAACTAGTAATTTTTCTTTTTTTGTTTAACCCTTTACTTGGTCATGTTGACATTTTTTCATGAAAGAAATAATGGATATTCTAGTTGCTTTGATTTAGTTGTTAAAATAATGAGCAGATTTCTCGACAGGACAGGACAAGTTACTCGAGTTAATTGCTGGCAGCATTGAATTTGAAATGGAAAATGAAGACGATTTTACCTTCTGCCAGGCAGGTTTTTTCAAATTTCTTGCTGTAAGTTAAACATTTTTTCATTTTTTTGCCTTGGGGGCTTATATTTGTCAAAATAAATTTATTTTTGTCAGGTTAATTCTCCTGTCAACTTAGACATGTTCGAGACACAAAAATCTGTTCCAGATGTTAGCAGTATCAGTTTAAAAGATGCACCAACCAAAGAGACCGGAACTGATCAAAGTAGTGGTGTTTGGTCAAAAGATAACTCTCCAAGTACTAATACCATGCCAAAGCAGGAAACAATTGGTTCATTGACTTTTAATGTTATAAATACATCATCATCAAAGCAATTGGGTGACCCTCCACAGCAAGCAGCATCACAAGATAGTGGAAGTGTAATGAAGGCATCCCAAGAGCCGAAGACTAAGGTGAAGAAGCCTGTGCCTCGGGCCAAAGTTCCTTTCGAGAAGGGTTATAGCCAAATGGACTGGCTTAAGCTTACTCGAACACATCCTGACCTAGCAGGTACATACTAGCTGATAAAATTATTTCAAATTTGAAATGTGCAGCTGTTTAGTTCTCTCTTTTTTTTTTTGAGAAAGTTGAGTGAAAGATAAGAAAATAATTTCTCTGATGTTCTACAAAAGTAGAATCTAAATCAACATGGTTCAAATTGATGCATTCACCTTAGTTGGTACTTATGCCTTTGTTTACTTAAATGCTGATGTAATAAGATTTTGAACCCTCTCCTCTACCACCAAATGAGAAGAGATAAGTTTAGTTGAAGGTATCCTGGCCATAATTGTCAAATCATGAATTGTATCGTGTATCGAAAACTCTCATAGCATGTTTCATGTATCATATCGTGAATCGTATTGTACGATGCAAAAATGAAATGAAAAATGTGGTAATGAATATTTAAACATATAAAACACACAATTTATTACACAATCAAGCATATAAGCTTGACTATATATAAAAGTAGTCAAGTAAATATTATTATAGACTAAAAATAAATTCTACAGTAAGATAGTAGCCAAAATACTCTTAAATTAATTTATTAAATATTATTTTAGTAATCTTTATAGAGTAACAAGAGAAAACGAAAATTCAGATTCACCTTTTATCTATAAAACAAAAGAGAATAATTCAAATTAACAAGTGAAGATTTATGTATTTGCTTATAAGAAAGTGAAGTGAGAAAGATAGAGCGACATGGTACGATGCAATATCGTACGATACGTATCGAGTATCGTAAGATTCTAAAAAACTATGATCCTGGCCTAGCAGGTGCTTACCACCAGATAAAGAATTCATCTTTGAAATGCCTAGGTAGTCGCTATTATGTCCCTTCATCTTCTTGTTGAGAAAATCAAGTAAATGTTAATAAATAGTGTCATGGAAATTCCACATAAATAAAATCTCAATCAACATGCTTCATGTTGATGTATTAAGCTTACTTTGGGTGTATGCTTGTATACCAATGTATCGGGATTTTGAACACTTGCTACCACCAAATGAGCAGTGATAACATTCCTTGATATTCATGCACTTGAGATATTCCCACTTCTTAAGATCTTTATGTGTTTTACCCATTCTTAGTCCTTCATTTTAGACCTTCAAGTTAAACCTGAACTCTGCATTGAGCAGCATGGAAAACAACTCCTTTAATTTAGCCTGACAAGTTTATATTGGACGAGTCTCATGCATCATGCTCTATGATATATAGAGGCACATTCTTTTAGGCATTAAAGATCACTCTTATTTCAAAAGAATTCCTTATAGAACCAACCACAAATTACTGAGCCTGTAATAAATATTTATACGAGTTGCAAGGACACTGCGTTCTGATCTGTCCTCTTTCATCAACAACCCCTAGAAAAGTTTTGTTATGTAAGGGTGAGCATGCCTTGAAACATGTCCCATCATGCTGACAACCTTTTCAATGAGATGCTGATGCAACTCCCTTTGAATCTTGCTTTAATGTTGTTAGAATAACCTGGTTTAGGGTAGATGGTATCCACTTCAGGGCATGAGCCTGGCATGCCAAGTTTAAGTTGTGCCTAGTGCTATGGCCTTCTCATTTTCCTTTTGTAACTGATTCCACTGCTATACTAATTTGTTTTGCCTCATATGGAGAATCTCCTTGCCATTGAAGTAGTAAGATACTGCTGGATCCATATTTTTGAAATTTGGGAATAAGAATTTACTTTGTCTGAGAAATGATAAGGTTGATGGTCTATTGCTAGGATACTACTGTCTGCTCATTTTCCCTTTGTAACTGATTCCACTGCTATACTCTCAGGACCTGGGGTTATTCCTGTTAGAGATATATAGCAGAGATTTAATCGAGAGAAGCCATAGAAAATAGGGTCAGAATCAAGTTAGAAGAAGAAGATAACTGAGGTTGGAAAAGAATGGGAGGAAGAAGCAAAACTGTGACTCAAATTATTTCACGTTCTCAGAATTTCATAGGCAAAAATAATGTTTACACCATTGTAGTGGTCACGTTTTTTGCAATATCCAACTGAACTTTTAAAAATTGCAATTTCCTGATTGAACTAATTAAAATTGTGAAATTATACCATTCTGTCAAATTATTTGGACGGAAATTATCTTTTTTCCTACGTGGCAGCTAAAAAAAAATCTAAAAATCAACAACAATTACGTGGAAAAAATAAAAAATAAAAAAACTTGAAAAGGGGGAATTTCTTTAATTAAAAGATTAATAGTTTCCAACTCATTTTCTTTTATATTGTTTCCTTATAATATCTTTTGTTTGTTTCGCTCTCATCTCCATCTCCTTCATGACTATCATGGCTGCCCTGAGTTGCTTCCTGTTTCTTCAACAAAAATTCAACAATACATACAACAAAAGTTTGATTCCATTATAATGCTATTGATGAAGGAATGCCACAAACCCAACTTTGATTTTGCCTTCATATCCATCAAGTTAGTTATAAAACCACAAACCTAGTTTGAAATTTCAGCTGTCATGGCTAAAATCACAAAAGCTTCAGATTTGGATTTGTATTTTGAGAACAAAAAACTTCAGATCTGAAAAAAGATAGATGATGGGTTAGCTATTTAATTAGCCCATAACTTATTGGGTGGAAGATGGATGATAGATTGAAAAAATAATATTTGAAATTTCATTTGGCTTAGCTAAAATCACAAAAGCTTAAGATCTGGGTTTGTATTTTGATTACCAAAAGCATCAGATCTAGAAGAAGATGGATGATATTTTTATTTTGTTTTACTTTTTTGTTTTTTTAGTTCATTCACTTGAACTTTCCTATTGGGTCATATAGTCATCTGGTTTGGATATGTTTTCCACATCATTTTTCTTTTATTCCAACTGGCCACGTAGGAAAAGGAGAGCTTGATGTTTGATTAATTGGACACAGTTGGTAGATTGCATTTTTTTTAAAGTTTAGTTGGTTAATTGCAATTTTTTTTTATTTAGTGACCTATTACACAAAGTGTGCCAACTACAAAGGGGTAAATGTTATTTTTACCGAATTTCATACATCATAAGAGTTTGTCTTTCATTTATCACATCAGCTACTATTTATTGAGTCTAAGCAAAAGACTAGTTTGCCTCTCAATTAACTTCTTTTTGGAACCATATAGCCTAAAGCTACTTTCTAGAAACTAATTGACACTATAACCAACATTATTTACTGTTATACCCCGACCTATATTATACTGGGCTTGACATATACTAAAAAATCTTTCTTGTATGGAGAAGCTTCTTGCCATTGATATAGTAAGATAGTTCTGGATCCATATTTTTGAAATTTGGGAACAGGAATTTATTTGTTTAAGAAACGATAGGGTTGATGGTATGTTGCTGGGACACTGTCTGCTTATGGTAGTAACTCTTCATGTTTTGCCTCGCATATCCATGCTAGCGCCTCACCTCACGTCTTTCCTGTTTTAGGACACTGTTTCCATTTAGGACTTCAAGATTCTTCTCGTAAACATTGATGGACATGGTCCAACTTTGAACTCTTTAACAATCTTATGAATAACATTGTATATCTTGTGGCATATATTATCTGTAACTTTGGATAACTTCTCTATTTCATGGACTAAGTAAATAAATCTTGGCTCTTGTTGCAATTAGTTTTTGATGTTGGTTGTTAGTTGTTCACTTGTACCTGTATGTTTTGCATTAATGTATGTCTTTGTTGGAGTGAGCTCAGTTTTAGTCTTAATGTGAGTGCATGAACTACATGGGAATGCTTATGCTATAATTTTTTGTTAATTATCTATAAAATAGTTGCCCAATCTGATATTACTAACTGGATTCAAATGCATGCATTCTTGGTACTTACATTAAATTTATACGAAAGAGATTTGATTGTCACAAGAATTGTGCTTATCAAGTTATTAACCTTATATTTTTCAAAACTACATCCTTGTGAGAAAGCTAATCTAGTTGAGAATGTTGTTTTGTTTCATTTTAGGATTAAAGGGACAATCTAATAAGAGGCTTATATCCTTGAAAGAAGTTAAGCTACACCAAACAGAAGGCTCCATGTGGACTGTTCTTAAGGGTCGTGTTTACAATATAGCTCCTTACATGAAGTTCCATCCAGGAGGTACATATGTTATTTTATGCTACACAAGTTTTAAAAACTAGTATGCAGTTTTTGTTCATGAACAGCTTTATTTAATACGTACTTGTTTACTCTGCTTTTATTCTCTGCTTACACCTGTTGATGGGTCATAATTTCTTGTAACAGATTCTTTAACTGCTTTACATGCTATATGAATACACGTTGTACTTGTTCTGAATTGATCAGTTGCTGCTTGATCATGTCATCTGTATTGTCTGTTAATTATAAAGACTTTAAGTCTTTCTTTTTAATTCTAGATTATCTTTGTTTGTCAAAAAAGAAAAATTCTAAATTATCTTTATTAAATTTGGGCTACTTATGAAATAAATGGAAAAAGAGGGTACATGTTCAGGGAATTTGAGTTTGGCCTTCCAATATTTCATGTTTTAACTTTTCACCTATTGGAATCTAATAAAACAGATGGTATTTTGTAAGCATTGTTTGCTTTGAAGATAATCCAACTTTTCTCTTTCTTCTTCTTTATCCTTTTCATTTTTCTATACTGTAAGTCAAGACTTGAATAATTTAAAGGTACATATCATTTCTAAATTGGAATTTGAGTTTATGGTACATTCTTCATTTCAGTAAAATCCTTAATTGATGTATGTGTTTCTTTGTAAAGAAATGGAATTTGAGTTTATGGTACATTCTTCATTTCAGTAAAATCCTTAATTGAAGTATGTGTTTCTTTGAAAATATACACTTTTGGTGCGAGCTGACAATATATCTCTCTTTATATGTTGAAAAAATTATTTCAAGCTTTAATTGGTTAGCAAATTGCCTTTCTTCTAATTTGATTAAAATTAAATATTGGAAAATCCATGGTATGTCATGCATTTTCATTTACCCCTTAGACTGTACTTTAGCCATTTGGTTTTGTATCGGATTTGCGACAGTTCTTTTTGAAGTAATTTTATTCTCTTTCATGTTATATTAAAATATAAATCATGAATTAAACAATCTACCTATGTTATGCATGAAGCTGTTAGTTATTAAGTCAACGCAAACCACACAATAAAATAAAAAAAGATAAAACAACTCAAGATTTAATGTAGAAAACTCTTAAAAGGGAAAAACCACAATCCAAACTCTGAATCTCCACTATATCAAAATAATGGGCACAATAATCCTTCCAAGTTTTACGTCCTAAAACTTGAGGTTGCATAATACCGCGACACAACTTTTTGCACGGACTAAAAGTTGCAAAATCCTCTTACCCACAATACAACTTTGTTGCACGGAATATAAAAGTTGCAAAAACCTTCTCTCATACAAACACAAAACCAACTCACACTCTCTTTCAACTCTTAGGATGCTACATGATTTTTGATTGTGCTACACTTCTAAAACTCAACATAATATTCTATTTATAGAGTACCCACAATTTTAATATTCCTATTCAAAATAGAACACTTACAAAATAAAACTCCTACCAAAAATAAGATTTCTTCTCATAATTGAACTCCAACATATAATAAATATCCTATTAAAAATAGGATATCTTTATTTCTATAATAAAAATTCTTTTCTGAATAGGATTCGAGGAGTAACCCAACAATTCCTTCCTCGACTCGAATCCCCGAATACTTCAACTTTATATCTGAATAGGATTCGAGGAGTACCCCAGCAATTCCTCCCTCGACTCGAATATGTAAACACTTCAATTTCATCACTTTCACCGTTGTTATAGTTGTCACCATCATCTGCATCATTTGTATTCTCTGCATCATTTGCATCCTCTGTATAATCCGCATCATCTGCATGATCTGAATCATCCGCATTACCTGCACTATCTACATCATCCACGTCATTGACATTACTTGCACTATAGTTACAATCATCATCTTCCTTTTTAACATTATCAACTTCTTTAATAGCATCACCATCAACATCGTTGTCTTCATCTTCATTAACATCTCCATTATTTTCATCATCAAGCGACTGAAACAACGATCCTCCATAACTGCGAAATGTCTTATTCATCCCATCATGACGAAACTCAACTTCAAGTCCATAATTTTTCACGCTCTTTATTTGTCACACCAATGTGACTAATTCCTCTCTACCTCGAATCCAATCAACCTAGATCTTGATTCCACTTGTTGAAAATTAAGTCAACGCAAATCACACAATAAAATAAAGAAAGATGAAACAACTCAAGATTTAATGTGGAAAACCCTTAAAAGGGAAAAATCACATGTCAAACTCCGAATTTCCACTATATCAAAATAATGGGCTTACTATAATCTTTCAAGTTTTACACCCTAAAACTTGATGTTCACATTACCGCGACACAACTTTTTACACTGACTAAAAGCTACAATACCCTCCTACCCACAATAATTTTTTTGTACTCACTCACAGTCTCTTTCAACTCTTAAGATGCTACATGATTTTTTATTGTGTTATACTACATAATACTCTAAATTCTCCTCTTCCTATTCAAAATAGGACACTTACAAAATAAAACTCCTACCAAAAATAAGATTCCTTCTCATAATTGGACTTCAACATATAATAAATATCATATTAAAAATAGGATATCTTTATTTCTATAATAACAATTCTTTTCTGAATAGGATTCAAGGAGTAACCCAACAGAAGCCTCCTCTTGATTGCTTCATTTAGCATTATATTTTTGTAACATTCACGGGCCTATCTTATACTTATAGGTAGTACAACATGTCCGGAAACATCAGTCAAACAATGGTGTGTCATATATTAGAGAAATACCCATTTTTACTATATGTAGCAGTTATTTTAATCTTCTTTCCTTGCCTTTTTCTCTATGCATCAATCAACCTTTTTTGAATATCTTGTCTCCTATTTTGTGCCTTCAATTTGATTCAAAACAGTCCTGAGGATTTTGGATATGGGTCTTTCATTGGTGTAGAATTTGATGATCAGGGTTTTCTTTGAAACAATTTCATTAAATTGGCCTTCAACTAACTATTCCCAAATGCAGCTTTGCGACAGGCCCAAAGCCATGCTACAAAAGCTTAACTTATAAAAAATTATAATTTACGGGCACAAGGATGGTATTGTTGCATTATAAGGTGTCCAAAGATGGTTTTTCGGTGGACCTTTTTTCATAAAAATCTTTTGACAGAGATATATGGTAGCTAAAGGATTATTAATGTACAAATTGCAAAACTGTCCCCTCACGTAGACCTTTTTTCATAAAAATCTTTTGAGACGGAGATATATGGTAGCTAAAGGATTATTAATGGACAAATTGCAAAACTGTCCCCTCACGTTGACACTAAATTGTAATATAGATGCTAATGTTTCAATTTTTGCAATGTTATAACAAATGTTTCAATTTTTTGTAAAACTGTCCCTTCTAACCAATTTTGGTCAAAATAAGTCAATCATGTGCATATCACTTGAGTGTTGGACAAACACCTTCAAACAGAGGGGTAAAACCGTTAAAAATAATAAAGATAAAAATGACTATTTATTCCGTTAAGCACACACATGATATACACATTTTTGACTAAATTTGACCAAAATTGGTTAGATGACACAATTTTGCAAAAAATTAAAACATTGGTTATGACATTGCAAAAATTGAAATGTTAGTTTTTATATTGCAATTCAGTATCAACATAAGGGGACAATTTTGCAATTTGCCCATTATTAATTAGTTACGTTATATTACATTATTGTTCGGAGATAAATCGATATAATTATCTTTTGATTGTATTATGTATACTATTCTAGAACTTTAAACTATAGTTGTAGATAATTATAAATGTGTTTTGTTTCTCTTTTAAATTAAGTTACTTAAATTATATTATAATTTGTATTTTCCGTCTTCTATATAAACTGATGTAGGCTCAGTTATTATTTGGAGTTGATTTATTATAACTTGAAATTAAAATTTTGTGTTTTCGTGTGAGTTTCTGCAATTCCCAGCGTATTTTGCTTCTTCACCCTTCTTTCTCATTCTTAATTTTAATTCTAAACCTGCCTAAGTATCAACCTTTCTGTTTGACCCGTCTCTTTGAAGAAGGTACAGGTCTCATATTCTCCCAAAATACAAAACATACTACCCTCAAACGTAGATTGTATTTTTATGCTGACATATACCAGATCTACATTGACAATGCTAAGATAACTGTCTGTTGTTCACTGGGTCAAACTTCTTGGATTCTCTTATTATGAGAGTTGGACTTTGTTTAAGTGAGGGTTCCTTCATGTTACACCTGATGCACAGTTCCATCCTTCATCTTTCCTAGCTTAGTTAGGCCATCACTTGGTGCTCTTTAAGTTGGATGCTTTATTATTTATTATTCTGGTTCAGATAGTGCTTTGGTCTCATTGTGGTTCATCTTGATTTCATTATTTATTTCCTGGTTGCAATAATCTTTAATATCTCTGGGCAAGCTGTGGCCATTTCTCAGTTATCTGGGACTGCCTTTTGGCTCTTGGTGCAACAGTTCTATCCTTCATCTTTTCAAGCTTAGAGATGCCATCTCTTGGTACTCTTTAAGTTGGATGCTTTATTATTTATTATTCTGGTTCAGATAGTGCTTTGGTCTCATTGTGGTTTATCTTGATTTCATTATTTATTTCCCGGTTGCAATAATCTTTAATATCTCTGGGCAAGCTGTGGCCATTTCTCAATTATCTGACACTGCCTTTCGGCTCTTTTCAGAATTTTCGTTGCTAATGATCTGTAGCCTTTTCATTTATAAGAAGTCGTTACTTGTGATTGTTTTAGAAGTACTGTCTTTTTGTATTTCCAATAAGCTGAATATGGTTTTTTTATACTCCTTTTCTCAGGTGTTGATTTACTAATGAAGGCAGTTGGAAAAGACTGTACAACTTTATTCAGTATCCTTAAATGTTGACTAATTTATACAACTTACGCCATCAGATTAGATATTGTTCTAGAGTTTCTTATATATCTCTACTACTCTGCTACAGTTTTGCAGTTTATAAATTCTTCAAGCAGAATTCCAAGGCTATGTTTGTTTGCAAAAATGATGGGTGGGATATAACTATTTGTACTAATTTACTATCACTTCGGACTATTTTATCTCATGATTAGTCCGTTATTTAATCGCTAAGACTATTTTTGATCATTTTTGAGGTCATTTGATACGTCAAAAGATATAATGCCACTTTTCTATTTGAGATTATAATTCATCATCAAATGGCCTTAGAAATAACTAAATAACGTCCATTGGACTAATAACGGACTAATCATATGATAGATAGTCCGGATTGTTACAATATATAAATTCTTCAAGCAGAACTCCAAGGCTATGTTTGTTTGCAAAAATGATAGATGGGATAGGAGTATTTGTACTTGTAGTATTATTCCCTATCTAACATCTATAGAGAATATGTTTATCATTGGGGTGACCTTGTTATATTATTTGTTAGATATTTTGTACCTTCAAAGTGAGTAAAGATAGTGAAGAAATCAACTGTCCATGATTGTCATGCTAAAAGATTTCCTGTTCTATGCATAATTGGTACTTACTTTTTCTGTTCTTGATAGAAGTTATACTCCAGCAGCTGTAAATTGTAACCCTTAACTTTATTCAGACAAGTACCATGCTTGGGTGAACGCCGAGTTCTTATTGGAAAAGTGCCTTGTTGGTATTTTAGACGATAGCCAGTGAAAAGGTGATTTCTGAGAAACAAGAAATAGTAGGGTCTTCCCCATTTATTATTTCAACTTTACAAGCAGGTGATGAAGAAGACATGCTTCTCCAAAGTAAGCCATGAGGCAATAATACCATTATATTCCATTTTTTGGTAATATTTGTGTTTTTGTAGATGTTTAATTTGAACGAGGCTGGCATTCTTAGATTGGGGACAAGTAAGACTCTAAAATGAGCAAGCAGTTTGAGCTAGATTCATACTCGCTCGATTAAAAGTTAGATTCGAGTTCGACTCGAAATATAAATGATTCAAATACTGAGAAAATTTTAAAGTTTGATAAATTACTCGAACCTCTTTAAATTGTAATTTTCTATTGATATTCGGATTATGTTCATTCGAAAAGTTCAAATTGTTCGGGTTCGATTCGAGATCGTGCTCGACTCGATAAATACAATTATACAAATGATAATTGAGGTTTGAAATATAACATTTTATTTATCAAGGAGCATGTATTTGTACATCTACCAATCACTTGATAACAATAGGGAGAACCTCTTAACTTGATCTAAAACCGGTCTGCACAAAAATCTGATATCACCAACCTTAAAAAGGATCTCAAGAAGGTGACTCTTGGTGAAAAGAGTTGAAGAAAGTAATTATGTTTCTATCCGAGATAGCTGTGAACTTGAAAATCTGTCTTGGAAATGCCTTCCCCTTGGGACTTGGGATGTGAATGCAAATTTATGAGAGTAGTATGATTATATTGGATGTGATAAATATTTATTTTATAATTTTATTTATTTATTAATAAAAGAATTTATTTATTTAAAGGTATTTATTTATTCATGTTTAATTGGTATAATTAATTGGGATAAAATCATAGTTTTGGAACAATGTTTTTAGAATTATGATGATGATCATGTTGACTGAGATCTAAAATCTAGATAGTTCAAAACTAGAACATTTCTAATCACAAGATCACTAATATGAGGTTAGTGGATCTGGATAAATTAGTACATATTATGCTTGATCTGTTGAAGAGGATAATTAATCTTATAATTATTTGTGTGAAGACATTAAAACAAGTATGTAGGTGTTTATTTAAGAATAAGTTCACTAAACATGACTAGCCTAAAGAACACATAATGGAGTTTTACTTGCCTGACAATAGAAGTTTATAAAGTGATAGTAGTGCAAATGATTCTTGAATTTGAGATCATCATAGTGTCTTGCGTATTTTGAGTTATACTTTGTCATATTCTTTAAGGCTTGTAGGGTATATAAAAGAGTATGTTCGGATATAATAAAGTGTGCATGAAGATAAGTGAATGATTAACAAATGATCTACCACTTCCATTAAATGAAGAGAATGTCCTATGCGACTCGATAAGTGACAACTCAGAAATTCCTAACCTGTGTGAATGAAAATTAGAAAGAAGTTTTTAATTTACATTAATTAGAATTATGTATTTTTGGAATCGAAATGCATATGATCAAATAAAAAAACTTACCAGAAATTCTATGTTTTATGTTTGATCGAGACATTAATGGTAGAATGATTAAATTGTATAGTAACTATATATTGAATATGTTATTTGTGATTAAACATTGATTTTATAATATCTGGATAGTCATGATATGCTGAGAGGTATCACTCATGATGCAGAATAAATATTATTTATTTATATTTAAATTAAAGGAGTTTAATGCATTATAAATAATATTATAATGGTTCTAATTTATTTATTATACTATCGGTATAATATTGAACCCAAAGAGTCACATCATAAAAGAGAAATATTATTTTAAAAGTAATTGACTTACTAATAATAAGTTAAGTCTATTTAATTTATAATAGGGTGTAATAAATTAAATAGCTTAATATTTATAATTAAGTATTTGGAGAAATACTAATTATAAATAATAAGAAATTTCTTATTATTATAAATAATTTAGTTCTTAAATAGTATAACAATTGCATTAAAACCCTAAGTTCTAAAGAGTTTAGGAAGATGATTAGTCTATGTAAAGAGAGACATTATGATAGATTGAGAACGAATGTTACTGTGAGTATAGAGATACTACATAACAATTCTCTGCAACCTAAGGAGCTAGGAGAGAGAGAATTAGGGATTGACACCCAAGGTGGTTTAGAGAAACCTACATTTACTTCTTCAATCAATATATATACTCTTGGTAAAGCACCTTTAGAGAGCTACACACACTGAGTAGCTGGCGTTTGATCCGTGGATTAGAAGAAACGCAAAGGATCAAATTATTGGAACTTGAAGATCAAATCAAAAAATTGATTCATCTTCATAAGGTATAATCTTTGAACCTTTCTCAATTGATAATATCGCATAAGGTGATTCTTGAGATTGCATAAAATTTTAAATATAATTATGTCATGCTTTCGTTTTTACATCAATATGATAGTATGTATGTACTTAATTCTTTAAACTAACAGTGGCATCAGAGTCATCCTTATGCTAATAATTAATTGTTTTGATTTGGTATATACATTGATATGTGTTTATAATAATTTAATTGGGTATAATTATTTGTATAAATTTATGTTTTATGAAACAAGAAAATAAAATCACGATCTGAAAAGCCAAAAACACGAACTGGAAATCATCGCAGCGCTGCGGCACAACATCAGAGCGCCTAGGCGCCAAGCCCCATAGAGCTCTGGGCAAGGCACTGGGGCGTCAGCAAGCTCAGGTTTTTTAGTATTTTTTTGAAAAATTAAAATGAAGGAGTTTATTTTGATTTGAAATTGGATTTCATGCTAACTAACATTCCCATTAAATGATATCAATATATATATGAAATGTTTAATTCACGAGATAACTGTTTTATTGATACATGTGATGATATATATGATAATAAATGGGATGATTATAGACAATTGACCAATGAGATTGAATTTAATTTTTTTGGATGCTTGAATGAATGATGTTTTTATAAATGGGGTCTGCGTACCTCGCATATCTAATTTTTTATGTAAATTATTTTTTCCTTCCTATGTACTTTCCATTGACTGTTGATCAATGTTTCTGTTTTATGAAAAATAGATTGTAATAAGATTTAGTAGAATTACTTAGGAAATTGGAGAAGAAAAGTAGGAGCATTGAACACCCATTTGTAATGGAGCCTGAGTGAATTTAATAGTTATGTTCATGTTATATTCTTGCAACCTAAGTTTGATCTTTTGGTTCACTTGGTGGCTCGAACGAACCAAACTAGAATTAAGTTTATAATCATCCAAAGTAGAATATAATATTTTATATATGCATGCTAGTTATATGTATTAATATATTATTATACTTGAGATGTATGTTTAATATGACTCATATTATATATCTATATATTTGCGTGCGCGCTAAACAAGATGAGACCATTAATAACAAGAACTCTCAAGGAGAAAATATTAAGTTGATTATGTTCAAGGACATTCATAATGTCGAACGTAGCCTTCTAGCATATGAGTTTGTTGTGCACACACAAGGCTTATATTAAGTATTGAAGTTGTTACTTTATTACATTGGATGTTTATAGGAATTGAACAATACATGTTTTGTTGTGCACTCACAAGAACTCTAGTTTTCTATTTACTTATATAGAAATGCTAGGTCTAACTTAACTTAGATAATTTTGGTTCGGATGTGCATACACATGACCATCATAATTTAAGAGGCAAAAAGAAAAAGGAGTTACATAGAGATGTAATTAACAAAAGTTCTCTACCTATTGATAAAGGTATAGTTTGTCGTGCACATACAAGACTATATATTTATGAAATAGGATCCTTGATCTCACTAGCGAATTTTTAACTAGATCTACTGTGACAACCTGAAAAATTGAATTTTTCAGAAATTTAAGTTTAAAGAATTATTAATTAATAAAATGATTTTTTATTAATTATATTCTGTGTTATGTGTTTATTGATCGTTCTAGGACCTAGGATGATTATAAACGGGAGGATTCTGGCTACGAGCTAGACTGAACGAGTAAGAATTTTCAAGACGAAAATAAAATATTTCTGGGAACAAAAATATTTTCGAGAAAAAGACGAAATAGACACTACTCACATTGTGACACCCCCAAATTCGGGTACTTCAATTCAACGGGATTTGGTGTTCACTGTACAAATATCATCTATCTATCTACGGGCAAAGGTCCAAAAATGCCCCTGACCTTTTCCCCGATGTCCCACTTACACCCTAAACTAATTTTTTTTTCAAAAGTACACTTAATGTTTTAATTTTTGGGTCAACCGTGCCCCTGCTGTCAACGGAGGTGCCAACTGGACTAACTCTGTTTACACGTGTACATTATTTGCTGACTAAGCACTTAGACAGACACACACCGAACAAAACATATGCTCGATTTTGAAAAGAGGCAAAAAAGCCCTAATTATTTTTCTGCAAAAGAAACGAATTCGAAGGAGATCAAGAGGAGAAGAAGAGGCGAAAAGAAGGAGAAGGTGTAGCCCTAAGTTATTTCGTCGAAAAGGAGACTAATTTACAAGGAGGAAGCCATTGTTGCTCTGTGTGTGTGCTCTGCAATCAGTTCGTCGAACGAACTTGAGACTAATCGAAGGCATAAAGTCCAAGGAAACTTTTAAGAAGAAGAAAAGGTATGAATGTTTTTGAATTTGCTTGTTTATTTTGTGCGACTTTGAATGTATCTTTGTGTAACTTTTAATGTTTTACTTGTAGGGTTTAATACAAGCTGTTATTGATGTACTTCGTGAGGCTGAACACAGGTGGTGTGCTCGCCATATATATGCAAATTGGTGTAAGAAACACAGGGGTGGAGAGTTGAATTTTTTTTTTTAGAATGCAGCCTTGGTCTACTTTTGAGGAAGAATTTAAGGACAACATGAAGATGCTTGGTGACATGAGTTCAAAGGGAGCAATTGATCTCATGAATTATCCACCTCATATATGGTGCAGAGCCTACTTTAGTAGCAGAAGTAAATTATGGGCAGTAGATAACAACATGGTGGAAAGTTTCAACTCTTGGATTCTTGAAGCTAGGCACAAGCCCATTAGGACTATGATGGAATACATTAGGCAAAAAACCATGGACAGGTTGGGAACTCTTGGGTCAGCATGTGAGAAGTGGATCAATTGTTTTAGTCCTTACAACAATGAAAATTTTCAGACAAATAAAAGCATAGCAGTTGGATGCACTGTGCTCTTTAATGGAGACACAGGTTATGAAATTAGGGAGGGTGAGGACACCCACACTGTGTTCTTGGACAAGAACTCTTGCATATGTAGGTTATGGGATCTTACTGGAATCCCTTGCCAACATGCTATATGTGCTTTAGTTCGCAACAAGCAGGACCCAATGAACCATATTTCTAAGTTGTATCATAAAGATGTATACCAAGCTGCTTATAAGTACAAAATTATGCCAGTAAGAGGGAAGAGATTCTATGAGATGGACAAATATCAACCTGTCGAGGCACCAAAGGTTGAAAAGAACAGGGGAAGGCCTAAGATTAAGAGAAGAAGAGAGGAAACTGAGACCAGACCTACAAATAAAGTCACAAAGCTATCCAGGAAAGGCAAAGGTATCACATGCAGTCTGTGTAAGCAACAAGGACACAACAAAGCTAGCTGTTCAAAGGTAATTATATTAGTTAATTATGTGTCTTTAAATGTAGTGTATACATATTGACAGTTTGCTCTATATCAGAATCAAACAGGAAGTTTAGTCCCACCTCTATCCCAAACAGGAAGTTCAGACTCACCTCAATCCTAAACAGGAAGTTCAGACCCACCTCAATCCCAAGCTGAATCTTCAGTGCAAACTCAAGTACAAGGTGGCCCATCAATCTCACCTCCAAGTCAATCTTTACCAGGTATTTAAAATATACATGTTGTGCTGATTATAATTGTGGTCAAGGCTCTGCAACCACTTCTTAACTCAAAACTAGCAGGCCCAGAGGTGACTTATAGTGCCACACTTATATACTTATGGTCAAGGCTGTGATTATGGCCTGGCACTGCCACACTTATATACTTGTAGGGACAGTTTCTATATATAGGAGGTGACTGATATAAGGCTAGTATTGAGGCCTGTCCTAATAGGAAACATATATTGGAAAAGTAAAGGCAACCTCACTGCTGCTTTCTGGTAGTTTAGTGCTGATTTGATCATATTAAATTTCAAAATGAACAGCAATAAACATTTTACTTTAAATGTTCGGCCAGGAGTGCACCTCCTACTTCAAGGCCAAGTCAGTCGAAATTACAAGTTCGATCTGCTGCAAGAGCTCATTCTAGGAAGCAATCCAGTCATGGTGAAGGTTTTGGGTTGTTATATGATGACAACACTGGTTCAGTAACATACAAGGTGATTTGTATGTGCTTCATTATGATTGATATACTATGATGTGCAAGCTTCTTATTACAATTCTTAATGTTGCGTTATGTACATGCAGAGTTGCACATCATCAACAATTATTAATGAAGGAAGTCAGACACAGCCACCTATGGTTGACCCTAACATCAAATTTTCAATCCCTAATGAAAGCTCAACTAAGAGTAGACAAAGCTAAAAATAAAGCATCCTCTTTAGTTGGCAATAGAAAAATAAACCATAGAGGTGATGGCGGCCCAGTTAACATGTCCAACATGCCCTTTCAGACCTCCAGGACTGCAATGGAGGGGTAGAAGCTGCATCACTACCACACAACTTATGGCAGATAGGGCTGAAAGGATTAGAATGAGCAGCAATGCAAGCAAGTCACAAGGAATTCCTCCCAATTGTAGTGGACATAACTGAACTTCTTACTGTTGCAGGTTTTTGGAAAATTGACCATTAGACTTATTTTGTAATTAGAGCCTACTTAGTAATTGTACTTCTTATTGTTTTTGAAACTGAGCAATGCATTTTGGGAATATATTTTGTACAATGTTGAAGTGCTTTTGCTCTCAGTTAACAAAAATGTAATGAACATGGTTCTCCAGCCATGCATTTTGGGAATATAATTTGGCACTATCTTTTGAATTCATATTTTGTTCATTATATTGACTAACAAGTGCTTTCTCAACTCATTGACAACTCATTAAAGGAATGCTCAAACAAGGATTTTCATTAACCATTTTCACAAATTAAAGGACTGCTCAAACAAGGATTGCTCAAACAAGGATTTTCATTAACCATTTTCACCAATTAAAGGACTGCTCAAACAAGGACTGCACACAGCAGCCTCAAAACACATTAAACTTGCACAACTCATTAAAGGACTGCTCAAACAGAAACTTTCCATTAACACACAAAACAGTGACTTCCATTAACCATTTTCTCCAATTACATTGAGTTAACTGCATATTTCAAACTGCAGTACATTACAATTCACAAAACTACCAATTCATCTAACCCTTTTTTTACCTAAGTAGCATACAACAAGTGCAGATGAATATAACTAACAATAACACATAAATACACTTCCTATTCAAATCGTCTACTTCTTGAATTTGTTTCACAGAAACTTCATCTCTATTTGACTTCACCTTCTTCAACTCATGAACCAATTCTGTCAATTCCGATTCCTCTTCAACCTGAGAAAACTTGTCCAGCTCCTTATTCAGCAAAATTTTGTTCCCCCTCTTCAGATCATTTATGACAACTTTTGCCCTCTCACACATTTGTGGGTCATGCCATACAAAAAAACCACATCCTCTATCCTGAATCCAAAAAAAGACCTCCATTATTCAATTATTGTAAGTAAAAAATATTCCAAACACAAAATCAAAGTAAAATAAAAGAACTTACTCTGAATCTCGAGCATGAGTAAAACCTCCTGCCAGGATTTTTTTCGCTCCTTGAGGTCCACAAAGGAGCTCTTAACCCACAATAACACAATGGCATACCTTCGTAATCAATATCAATGGCGCGTCTTCGAGCAGATGATGAAGATGCAAACGAATACTGAGCCATGGCGTTTCAGAAAGGATGGAGATGACTTAGGGCTTAATTTCTTCTCCTATCTACGAACCGAGAAGAACGGATGGAGATGACTTAGGGCTTAATTTTTGCTCCTCTTCGACGAAATGACGTCACCTTCTACTCGCCCCTTCTTCTCCTCTTGATCTCCTCTTCGATCTTGCTTCTCTGTTTGTAGAAAACTAATTAGGGCTTGCCCCTTTTCAAAATCGAGCATAGCTTTTGTATGAGTTGTGTGCGTGTCTATCTAAGTGCTTAGTCAGCAAATAATGTACACGTGTAAACAGAGTTAGTCCAGTTGGCACCTCCGTTGACAGCAGGGGCACGGTTGACCCAAAAATTAAAACATTAAGTGTACTTTTGGAAAAAAAATTAGTTTAGGGTGTAAGTGGGACATCGGGAAAAAGGTCAGGGGCATTTTTGGACCTTTGCCCATCTATCTACTCATAATAAATGTAAACCATGCAATAGATAGAAATAAATCCTCCCATTATGGGGTTACAACATCTGAATAATAAATACAATCCCAGGTCATACTAACCTTAAACATCTGTGCGGAAACATAAACAAATAAATAAGTCTTAAACATCTTTAACACAAGTCTTAAACAATGACATATCAAATAAACACAAGTATTCATCACTTGTTGACCTTGCCCTTGCCTTTGCTAGAAGAAGGCTCGTCGGACCTTTCGTTCTTAACTGCAATATTATTATTATGCAAGAGTGAGCACGAATGCCCATAAGTATAACAATATAACAACAATATAATAACATGCGAGTGAATCAAAGACTTCTGAATAGGAAACTCGACTTTTGAATCAAAAATGAATAACAAAAATCAAAAGAACATATGAGGGTCATAAGACCTCGAACTATGTCCTAGGTTGTAAAGTGTTAATATTTTAAACCTTTAACAGTCATAAGACTATGGACTCTACTTCTCGTACTTAGGGGGATTGGCCCTTAGTACCATACTGTGCACAATATCTCAACGCTAAAGCGTAAATAATCCCCTATACAGGGTTGTTCATCTCAGTTTTGACATCAGAGTCCGTACCAAAGAAAGTTTGGTTTGGATAAGCTCAATAAAAATTCTAGAATTTAGAACGTTCATCAACTATGGACTAGTCGAATCAATAAGGGTTCGCTAGTCTTATAAGGTTCAACAATAACATCGATATTCAACTTGAATAATAAATCTTAAGAGTATACAATCGAATAAGTATTATATAACTGAAGTAATACTTAAAGGAATAGTAATATCTCATATGAAAATCTCAACTTGAATAAACAAGGATAAGAACTTGCTCAATTGATAACTTTGAATTTAGAAAGCTTGTTCAATGAAAGTAAAGTTAGGAAACTTGCTCAATGTAAAAATAAGGTTTAGAAACTTGCTCAATTTAAAGGTTTGAGTTTAGGAAACTTGCCTCTTGCACAAGCTACAACTAATTCACGTTCTTTATTAAATCCTACATATCAACATATTCATAATACTCATTAATCATAAATTTGATACACTTATCAAATCATAACATTGTTCTTTGGACTCATTATTTAACTTTTCAGATAATGGTTTAAGTCGTGTAATTTACTTATTAATTAATCACATAGCATAAGTAAATTAACATATTATTATATGCTTAACATGTCTTCATGTTCATTACATTAGGTTTTAAAACACATTTTTGAAACTTGAACACTTAGAAAATTTTTTGAAATTCTGTAGGTAGGGCGCGGCCGCTCTTCAATTGCTTTTTGGAGTAGCGCAGGCACGCTGCACGGCGCGGGCGCGCTCCAAGTATGCCTTGAAGCGGCGCGGCCGCACTGCGACGCAGACTCAGTTTCTGCAGTTCGCGAAGAACACACAGTACAGCCCAATAAATCCCAAATTAAACTAACAGAGTGATTTTTAATGCTACCCATAAGGTAAAAACTTCACAGAAACACCATACGATGTTTCTAGCATGATTCAAATACTTTAAATCACGTAATTACACAAATTACAATATTTAATTTCACTGTTTTCATATTTTATAAAACTTTGAGGAAAAATATGAATTTTAACGTTACAGATTCTTTAATTCACCGAATCCATCCGTTTAAATTCTGTTTTGTTCGTTTCAACATATATAATCATATTCAAGTGTCAATTTTAATACAAACATATGATTAAAGCGTTTAATTTACCCATATGGGTTATTTATACAACATTTACACTCTGTAATCCATGAAATCCCAATTTAGTCAAAATTTCATGGTATGATCACTGTAAATTCATGTATACATGATATATAACATATTATTCACATATACTAACACATATAAGATCACATCTTAAGTAATTATCAAAATAGTTCTTTAACAAAGAATTTTGAAAATACGTAAATGAAACTCTGTAACTTTTCAAAATTCTAATTTAGGCATATATAAACATACTTTGAATGGTAGAAACATGTTATGATCCTATGTTAACATGTATATACACATAATTCACCAATTCATGCTTTAATCACAAATTTCACTTTAACAGAGAACTTGTAAATATACAGTGATGGAGAAATATAATACGTGAAATAAAGTTGGGATGTAGGGATTACCCTTGCAGTCTCTGTTTGAAGGTGATATAAACTTAGCCTCTTCAAATCAATTCCTCTCTCAAATTCTCTCTAACCTTTCTCTGATATTTTCTTTCAAATGAATATACGATATATGGAAGCCTGAGATAGATATAGGCTAAGTTTAATATACGTATATATTATACATATTGGAACTGACGTTGTCGTGGTCAGTTAGTCTCTTAGTGGGTTAACTGGCTAACTCCCCCTAGGGCCACGTTTGTTTGTCCTTTATTCTTCCTTTCCATTTATTTTAATAAAATCTTACCATATAGTTAAATAATGTCACACCCAATAATCCAATATCTTATTTAAATTAATTAAATAAAATATAATAAATCTATATTAAATCACATAGTCACATAATTAAAATTATCATTTATTAATTATGTCAAATTATTAAATCTCTAATTAATTATTAAATTAATTAGAATAACATTATGCTTATTAGTTAATTCATTTAATCGAATAAGTTCAATTAAATACGTACTTTAAATATAAAAATTCTCCACATTAATTTAACTAATGTAACACATATAATTAAATTAATCTACCACAATTTCATCAATTAATTATTTAAATCAATAATTAAATCATCGAAAAATATTTATTTAATTCAATAAATATTCAAATTAAATTATAAAAATCTCGTTCGTCACATCTTTCCCCCCTTAAAAGGATTTTGTCCCCAGAATCACTGTTTAATTAAATTCGGCCCGTTATATTCTCCCTCCTTATAAAGATTCTATCCCCAGAATCGCTTACACATAAATTAAGTAAATAAATGTGGGTAATTCTTCATCATATGCGCTTCGAGTTCTCACGTAGCTTCTTCAGCATTGTGGTTCCTCCAAATTACCATAACAGAAGGTATAACTTTATTTCTGAGAACTTGCTCTTTCCTGTCAACAATCTGAACAGGAATTTCTTCATAGGATAAGTCTTTCTCAAAATATAGGGGTTCATATTCAATCACATGCTTGTAATCGAGTTTGTAGGGTTGTAAAACTGAAACATGGAAGACGTTGTGGACATTCTCGAGTGCCAGAGGTAAGGCTACCTCATACGCAACTTCTCCAATCCTTCGCAGTACCTCAAAGGGTCCAATGAACCTCGGGCTCAATTTCTCCTTCTTTTCGAATTTGATCTTTTCCTTCCAGGGAGAGACTTTCAAAAACACATAGCTACCCGATTCAAACTCAACGTTCTTACGGTGTGGATCGGCGTATTTCTTCTGCCTATCCTGAGCGGCTACCAGTCTTATCCGGATCACTTTGACTATCTCTGATGTTTGTTGTACCAACTCTGGACCTAGCAATTTTTTCTCGCCAACTTCATCCCAATATAGCGGAGTTCTACACTTTCTGTCATACAACGCTTCGTAAGGCGGCATAGCGTGGTAACTGTTGTTGTAACCGAATTCAACAAGCGGTAGGTGGTCATCCAAGTTGCCTTTAAAATCCATGATGCATGCTCTCAGCATATCTTCCAATGTCTGGATCGTTCTCTCACTCTGCCCGTCTATCTGAGGGTGATAGGCCGTACTCATTCTCAACTGTGTTCCCATGCATTCCTGTAGTCGCTTCCAGAAGTTTGATGTGAAGAGTGGATCTCGGTCGAAAATAATTGACACCGGAACTTCGTGCCTCGAAACAATCTCTTTCACATATAACCTTGCCAACTGGTCTAAGTTGAATCTGATTCTGATCGGAAGGAAGTGTGCGGATTTTGTCAATCGGTCAACGATAACCCATACTGCGTCGTAGCCTTTCTGAGTTGTCGGAAGGCCAATCACTAAATCCATCGTAATGTGTTCCCATTTCCATTCTGGGATTTCCAGGGGTTGTAGTAAACCACTCGGCCTCTGATGTTCTGCTTTCACTTTCTGACAGGTCAGACACTTTGCAACTCACTCAGCAACATCTCGTTTTAGATTCGGCCACCAGAAGTGTGACACCCCCAAATTCGGGTACTTCGTTTCCACATGATTTGGTGTTCACTTTCTAATATAACATATATCTACCCAATGAATAATGCAAAAATAAACTATTAAATTAAAATAATTAAATCTCCCTTACAACAAGGGTTACAACTTTTTTTAAAATAATTCCGGGTTACTCTAACCCTGATATGAATATAATAAAGTGCGGAAATAAAAACATAACATTCAAGTCTTATTACAATCATTCTCAATTAAATAAAATAAGTCTTCACTTGCTTTGCTTTCCCTTGCCCTTACTTGTAGACGGAGCATCAGCGTTATCAACCTTAACTGAAATTGTTATTTAATGAAAGAGTGAGCAAACCACAGCTCACTGGAGTTTAACAATAATATATACATGAAAGGTTATCTTTCAAAGAATCTGAATAATATGATTCGCTTCAACAATAAAGAATTTAATAATAATTCTTTCATCGCAATTATAATTCAAAAACAAAATTTATCTGAGTGTCATAAGACCTTTGAACTCTTGTCTTAGGTTATAAATATTTCTATTTAAACCTTTAACAGTCAATAAGACTATGGACCTTAACTCGTACTTAGAGGGGATCAGCCCTTTATACCGTGTATTGTGCACAAATATCTTAACGCTATGCGTAGTAACCTCTCCTAGTAAATAGGGTTGTTCAACTCAGTAATTTGAATTCGAGTCCGCACCAAAGAAAGTTTGGTTTGGATAAGCTTACAAGGGTAATTTAGAATTCACGTTCATCAACTAAGGATTAGTTGAATCAACTTTCAACAATTCATAAATAATAGAATTATGAACTAACATATGCTTTAGAATCAACTTAAAGCATTTAAAATAATAACTGGATCTTACTTGAATAATAAGTTAAGATCATTTCAATTAAATAATAATTGTTCAATACAAAAATGGAAAGGACATTCTCAACAATGAATATACGAAATCAAGGAATTTGTATAGAATTAACAAGTTTAGGGTTAGAAGACTTGCATAAAATTAATACAAGATTAGGGTTTAGAAAACTTGTCTTACGCGCAAGCTACTTAACTCAACCACGTACTTAAACACTTCCTATATACATTCAATTATAATAATCCAAATCAGTTAACACATAACTAATTCACATAAGTGGTTAACCCTCATGGTTAACTCACTCTAATTAAATAAATAATAATAATTAACTATCAAATAGTTAATTACATCACACACATATTCACATAATTAAATTAATTATGTATTTAACTAAATTATAATTAAACAATTATAATTCAAACACTTAATCAAATTATAATTACCTTTTAAATTATAAACAAATTATAATTTATAATCAATTAAACTATATCATGCATTATAATTACACAAATTATAATTAATCATGCAATTATCAATTTATAATCTATAATTAAACATGCGTTTATTAAATTATAATTATATAAATTATAATTTAAATTAACATCTAATTGATTAAAATAAATTAACTTCTATACATTATAATTTCACAGCATTATAATTTAAATTAAACATTTACTCTTAATTATAATTAATCAAATTATAATTAAGTAACTTATTGTACAATTAAACAATTATAGTTTATAATTTAAATACTATGTTAGGTTTTCAAAATTTCTTTTATTCCCCAATATGAATTTGTCACAATCATATAACAACATGTTATATCATTTAAATATATATCCACTATAAATGAATAATTAAACTAGGGCTTTAAAAATAAACTGCACAAGAAACTAAAGTCACTGCCTCTGCCCAGGACACGCCGCAGCTGCGCCACCTTTAGCCTTGACACCGGCGCAGCTGTGCAGGGGTCAAACCTGAGAAAACCTAGCGGCGCAGCTGCGCCGCTTCTACCCTTACTGCCTGCGCAGCTGCGCTGGCAGCGGACAGAAACAGAGCAGCTTCGCGAACAGTGCAGAGAAAAGCCAAATTGGCTTAATTCTCTATAATGAGTTCTCAATTTAACCAACAGTTTTTATATAAAACTTTACAGAAATAAAGTGCAAAGCTTCTAACATGTTTTGAACACACTAATACATCAATTAACAAGATTACAACGCTTAATTTTTACAAAAATTTAAAGAAAATAACAATGTCAGTGTTCTAGATGAAATTGAACACTGTGAATTTGTTTTGAAACCAATTCTCACGACTCCAATCCAAATCAACTAATTTCTAAACATAATAACATATTCCACAATTAATTTATACAAAAATCAACATTCAACATATATTTTGATTTCTATGAGAAACTTTATTTTTCCCAGACACTACACTGTAACTTTTGAAAACATAAGTTCTCCATTTATATTATATATATTCATGAATTAAACAACTAATTAAGCATACCATCACATATAGACATGATATGAACACAATTACATATATATATATATATATATATATATCCATCATGCTATACAACTTCCAAAACATGTTTTACAGATAATGAAAATATAAGGATCATAACTTTAAAACTGGTTTTTACAACAATTGTATTTTGAAAATCTTTCCATGGCATACAATTACATATGAAAATATATGAACATCATATATACATAGTCATAATTATACAACTTCATGAAAGCATAATTTGACAAGAAGAAATACAACACATAAGAATTGATTCTATGGTTAAGAGTATAATCTTACTAGCTTAAATTGGAAGAAGAGATGGAGATGATGATGTAGAGTTTTCCTCTTATTTTTCTCAAAGTTCTCTTCTTTGTATTCTCTCTTCTCTACTCTTCTTTCTCCTTTGTTTTCTTCTAGTTTAGACTTAGGCTTTAGAAAAACTAACGTACTGATAGTATATACATATAATATATAACACAAGTAATATATAATATATGTAACTCCCATATAATAAATATATGCACTAACTACTAATTACAACGTAAGTTACAAAATTCAAAAGCCAACTTGGCTTGTTTGGCTACAAGAAAAATTAGAAACTAGTTTTTATTAACTCCAAACATGGTTTAGGTAATTTAGGTATAGCTAGTGTAAATGCCCTGTTTGGCAATAATCCTTTAAAATAAAAGCAAGGGCCTTGTTTGGTAAAATTATTTAAAAACTATTTAATACATACACTTTAATGTCACACTTTAATTAACTAAATATTAATCATTTAATTTAATCAATTAAAATCTAACATCAATTAATCACATAAAACTGCCACATAATTATAATTACTCGCTAATTATAATTCATGTAACACCTCATCACATATCTCATCTAATTTAATTATCTCAATTAAATTAGAACTATAGTATAAAATTAATATAAATCAATTAAATTAAATATTACACATTCATTTAATCAATATATAACACTTAATTAAATTACTCCATAAATCACATAATTTATTTATTTAACTCAATAAATAAATCACATAAAATATTTATTTAACTCAATAAATATTTAAAATTAAATATAAAATCTCAATCGTTACAAGAAATGCTGTCGAAGATCCTGGTACATCTTGGTACTACCAGGGTGTATCGAATACTGTGAGCTATGAGCCTCGCTCAAAATGTCCTCCTTAATCTCTGGCACTGACGGTACCCAAACTCTGCTCTCAAATCTCAGTAGTCCCTCACTGTCTATCTTGAATCTTGGTTCGGTTCCTTTAGATATCTTCTTCTTCACCTTCTCACACTTTTCGTCCTGAAGTTGAGCTTCCTTAACGTTATCCAGCAAAGTTGTACCAGCTTGCATCTGGAACAGCTTCTCGTCGATCTCCATCGGATACTTCACTTCCAATTTCAGCTTCTCTATTACTGAAATTAGCTCCTCTTGAGTAGTCAACATCATCAATTTCTCCCGACCCTTTCTGCTTAAGGCGTCGGCAACCACATTAGCCTTACCCGGATGGTATAAGATCTTGCAGTCATAGTCCTTAATTAACTCTAGCCACATTCTCTGGCGCATATTCAAGTCCTTTTGTGTAAAAAATATATTTCAGACTCTTGTGGTCTGTATATATTTCACACTTCTCCCCATAAAGATAGTGTCTCCAGATCTTCAAAGCAAATACCACTGCAGTTAACTCCAAGTCATGGGTCGGATACCCCTTCTCATAGTCTTTCAATTGTCGTGATGCATACGCAATGACCCTGCCATTTTGCATAAGCACACAGCCTAGTCCTTTATGCGACGCATCACTATAAACCATAAAATTTCCTGTGTCATTCAGAAGAAATAACACAGGCGCTGAACTCAACCTTTTCTTAAGCTCTTGGAAGCTTTCCTCACACTTCTTCGTCCAAACGAATTTCACAGATTTCCTAGTCAAATTCGTCAACGGAGTTGCGATCTTGAAAAAGTCCTGAATGAATCTTCTACAATAACCCGCCAACCCAAGAAAACTTCTCACTTCCGACGGTGTTTTCGGCTGATCCCAGTTCATTACAGCTTTGACTTTAAAGGGATCTACCGAAATTCCGTCCTTGTTGATCACATGTCCAAGAAATTGCACTCTTTCAATCCAGAATTCACATTTCAAAAATTTGGCGTACAACTTCTCCCTTCTCAACGCTTTTTGTGTTACTTTCAAATGCTCTACATGTTCTTCTTTGGTCTTCGAGTATACCAAAATGTCATCGATAAACACCACAATGAATTTGTCCAAAAACGGCTTAAACACTCCATTCATTAGGCCCATAAATGCTGCAGAGGAAAGACAAAATATCCAAAAATATTTGGATTATGAAAAAAGAAGTTTTTCAAACTGTCGGACGAATCCTAAAAGACGGGATCACGAAGCTTCCGAGAGAAGCTTCGTGAATAGTAAGGAGGTTTGAGTAAGGAGGTGGGAATAGTTATTTTGGGGCAAAATGACTATTTTGCCCCCAACCTTGAAAAGCTTATATAAGAGAAGCTTAAGCTCATTTGTTGATTAATCAAGAAATCAACCAACACTTGAGAGAGAGAGAAGTCGGATGGAGAAGAAGAAGGAAAGGAAGAGGAAAAGCTAGCTCGCGTGCAAGCTTTGTTCAACGAAAGAAGATTAAACACTACATAAAAAAGTCTTATTAGCGACCGCCCATCGGCGACCGTAACTGGTCGCAGATGGCGATCTGCGACCTTATGCGGTCGCAGATAGTGGTCGCATATTATCTAGTCGCTAACTGCACGACGGCGACCACTTGTAGCGATCGGATGGTAGCGACCGACGACCAATAGTGACCGAAGTCGTTGCTAAGCTGAATCACGTCTCATTGTTGACGTGACCCACGTGTTTGCCACCACCATTAGCGACCACTGCCGGTCGTTGATATAGCCAAGTCACCCTCGATCGCGGATACGTATCAGCGATCGGCTGCGGTCGCTGATTAATAAAATTAATTTTTTTTGCCTGTTTTATGGATTTTTCAAAAAAATTATACCTGTTTGTATCTGTTTTATATCTCATCAACACACAACAGTATATATAAATCACCAAAACTATTTAAATTAATCGATCCACCTCCATAAATTAACCAACACAATAAACAAATCGCTCGAGCGACTAAAATTTATATAAACTATATATATTGAATCTAAAACTATAATTATGGACGTTTGCCTTTGACAACAATGAACTCAACAATCAAATGATTAGAAACTCTTAATAGTCATATTTATAGACCTCCTGCAAAGAGAAACAGCTTCCTGAAGAAAAGATACAATAGAAGAATTCCATAAGTAACTAAACATGTGCATGCATAAAGCTAAATTCATGACAAAATTACCTCGGCGTCATCATCGATATATACGCGCCAAGTGCATGTAAGAAGTAGATTACGATCTTAATATATATAGTCGTCGGTCGTCGTCGTCGTACGTCGATAAAGTTTGTCCCCAGTACTCCTTGAGAAGTGTAAGCTAGTTGTGGTCCACCTCTCCATGAAATTAGGAAACATCCTTTATTTTATAGTCCTAGGCCTTTCAGCTTTACTCCTGTTTTTACAAGATCAACTGTCATAGAGTGAAAAGTTGTCAAATTCGACATTTGTACCTGTTTTATATCTCATCAACACACAACAGTATATATAAATCACCAAAACTATTTAAATTAATCGATCCACGTTCATAAATTAACCAACACAATAAACAAATCGCTCGACTGACTAAAATTTATATAAACTATATATATTGAATCTAAAACTATAATTATGGACGTTTGCCTTTGACAACGATGAACTCAACAATCAAACGATTAAAAACTCTTAATAGTCATATTTATAGACCTCCTGCAAAGAAAAACAGCTTCCTAAAGAAAAGATACAACAGAAGAATTCCATAAGTAACTAAACATGTGCATGCATAAAGCTAAATTCATGACAAAATTACCTCGGCGTCATCATCGATATATCCGCGCCAAGTGCATGTAAGAAGTAGATTATGATCTTGATATATATAGTTGTCGGTCGTCGTCGTCGTACGTCGATAAAGTTTATCCCCAGTACTCCTTGAGAAGTGTAAGCTAGTTGTGGTCCACCTCTCCATGAAATCGGGAAACATCCTCTGTTTTATAGTCCTAGGCCTTTCAGCTTTACTCCTATTTTTACAAGATCAACTGTCATAGAGTGAAAGGTTGTCAAATTCAACATTTTTTACTCGTAGTCTTATCTGACTCAAGGTATGAGAGACAAAGGAAGAGCTACAGGAAATTCAACAATTTCCAATACGTATTTCACCATACTGTACTTCCTCTCGAATTCCTAAAACAAAATGGTTAATTACTCACCAAAGTGTTAATTCACTCCCGAACCGTTAATGAACCATTTTGTTCAAAAGTTTTACAGGAAGCTGTACACGTGAATTTAATTGAACCACTTATTAGGAACTGTTGAATTTCATGCAACTCTCAAGGAGTCTCTTATATTACATGCAAACCTTGAGTCAGATAAGACTATGAGTAAAAAATGTCTCAGTTGACAACCCTTCACTCTATGGCAGTTGATTTTGTAAAAAAAAGGAGTAACGACTAAAAGGCCTAGGGGTTTAAAACCTAGGATGTTTCTCGATTTCATGAAGAAGTGGGATAAACCAGCTTTTACACTTCTCAAGGAGTATAGGGGAGGAAATTTATCGTGCTAGTCTTGAATCTATATATAGTGAATGATGTCTCAGTCGTAATTTGTTTGTTCACAAAATATAATATCATCAAGATGTGTATATAAAATACAGAAAGATATATATGTAAATATACTCAAATGACAATGATCGATGTAATTAAAAAAAAGAATGACAATGATTTAATCAAAATAAATAAAAGAGAGAACATACCCTATCAATAACTCAACTGCAGCATCATTAAGACTTATTTAATATTTCGAATGTTTTGTAACCAAATATCAACATTTTCTTAGAAAATACTTTCTCTCACAATCTCTATCATCATGAAAGTATATATCATATGAATCTGTGATCAATTAACGTAATTACTCTTGAATCTGACTCCACAAAGCTGTATCTCCGAAATATATACAACAATAGGGAGAAAGATGAAAGTGTGCACTTGATGAAATATAACTTATCACAATTAGATGGAAACTTCAAATTATATATAATGTAACACAAATACGTACCTTCATCATCGCCCATGAGTAATGATTACTAGGATAAGAGTCAAGAACTTCCTTGTATGCAGGATTCGACATAGCAGTTGTAGCTAATACTCCAACAGGTACCTCGACAGCCAAAAAAATAGGGTTGTGTAGTTCTTGTTTGTGTCCCATACTCGAATAATAAGATAATTGAATTACTACGGACATTCCTCATTGTTCCATTATAACAGATGACAACATCCCGAAAGAGGGCCATTAAGTTGTAGAGCAGAACGTCTCACCTATTTTTTTGTGAAAACTACCCATCTGAGGAATTCAGAGTGGTTAGAAGCTATTTATTTCATGGACTAGACCCATATCAAGCGATGATTTATTTCATATATATGAATCATCGCCTGATATGGGTCCAGTCCATGATATAAACAGCTTCTAACCACTCCGAATTACTTAGATAGGTAGTTTGCACAAAAAAATAGGTGATACTGCTATGTTCAACAACTTAATTGCACTACTTAGAGATGTTGTCATCTGTTATGATGGAACAGTGAGGAATGTCTACAGTAATTCAATTAACTTGTTATTCGAGTATGAGACACAAATAAGAACTACACAACCCTATTTTTTTGGCTGCCTAGATACCTGTTGGAGTATTAGCTGCAATTGCTATGTCGAATCCTGCATACAAGGAAGTTCCTCGAGTCTTATCCCAGTAATTATTACTCATAGGCGATGATGAAGGTACGTATTTTTGTTACATTATATATAATTTGAAGTTTCCATCTAATTGTGACAAGTTATATTTCATCAAGTGCACACTTTCATCTTTCTCCCTATTGTTGTATATATTTCGGAGATACAACTTTGTGGAGTCAGATTCAAGACTAATTACGTTAATTGATCGCAGATTCATATGATATATACTTTCATGATGATAAAGATTGTGGGAGAAAGTATTTTCTAAGAAAATGTTGATATTTGGTTACAACACATTCGAAATATTAAGTAAGTCTTAATGATGCTGCAGTTGAGTTATTGATAGAGTATGTTCTCTCTTTTATTTATTTTAATTAAATCATTGTCATTCTTTTTTTTAATTACATCGATCGTTGTCATTTGAGTATATTTTTTTGGTAATATATTATAAAATAATGCTACTTTCACATAATTTTGGGTCAGATAATGTTCACATACACACACATGCATACTATGTGTATGTGAGTTTTATGTGACTTGTGATAGTAAGCATTATTTTATAAGTAAATTAATACTAATTAATTTATTTTTAATTAGTATTGGGAAACTAATAAGTAATATTAATATAAGTAAATTAATACTAGATCTATCTCCCTTTCCCTCTTACTCCTCTGTCTTACTCTCTAGAACACGTTTTGGGGGTGTTGGGTTACAAGGATAGGATAGGAAAATGAGTAAACTCATGAGATCCATCTCCCTTTCCCCCTATACTCTTTTTCTTCTCTTAAATGAAAAGGATAGAGCCTGAGTTTGAGGTGGGGCGCATAATTTATAGAAAAGAAACAAGATACCGACCCAATAACATTAATGCCTTTGATGCACTATACCCTTACTATTAGAGTAATGCTATTATCACATAAAATCAGAGGAATGCTATTATCATAGTAGTATTTCATAATAGTCTAATTGTGTTACTATTGGACTGGACTGGACTAGTATTGGAAAACTAATAAGTAATATTAATATAAGTAAATTAATACTAATTAATTTATTTTAATTAGTATTGGGAAACTAATACGTACTATTAATTAATTAATTAAATAATATTAACTAATATAAGTAATATTAATACTAATTAATTTATTTTATGGAAACTAATAAATAATATTAATACTAATTCAAACTAAATAGTTATAAATTTAGGAGTGAAAACTAAGTAAATGCTACATAGTTGATTTTAGTAGATATTAACTAAGTAATATATGTTATTATATTAACTAAGTAAAGTAATATATGTAATATATGTTATTTATATATTAACTAATTAAGTAATATATGTTATTATATTTAATTTAATTTATTTTGTATTAAACTTAGTTTGTATTATTTTCTGTTATTTTATTATATTTATATGTTATTATATTTAATTTAATGTAGATTAATATTTAATTTATATATTTTAGTAATTAATATTATATAATAATAAACTAACATAAGCCTCAATATCATATTATGAACATGCATGCACTCAAATTGCACAAATTAAAGTCAAATTGAAACTAAATATCACATATATATAAATCTAACCCATATTCAAACTAAATAGGCAAATCAAACACATATAAACACATAATATGCAATATATATAATTTCAAATTAATATATATATATATATATATATATATATAAACTAACTAATTAAAGTAAAGAAAAGAGAGAGAAATGATACCTAGATAGGGTTGCCGGCGGCGACGGCAGACGGCGGCTGGCGTACGGCAAGAGGTGGAGGTGGAGGCGGAGGCGATCGAGCGTTGTCTTCTTCTTCTTCTTCTTCTTCTTCCTCTCCTCCCCCCCTCTTTCTCTTCTGTTTCTGTTCGCGTTTTCTGCAGCAAGCTGATCTATATAAAAAGAATCAGCGACCGCCTTCTGCGACCGCCCACGATCGCTTAATTTTAATTGACTGATGGTTGAGCTGCTGAGGAAGATAAACCGTTCTGCGAGCCACTATCTGCGACCAGATGCGGTCGCAGACTTGAATTAATTTCTCCCTGCCAACTCAGGCACCAAAATTTAAGGCAACAAACTCAACTCGGCGACCGGTTATCGACCGCAAGGTGGTCGCTAGTAACAAATAGCTACTACTTTGGATATCCGTCGCTAATAGTGGTCTCTAAATTTGATATTAGCAACGGAATACGGCTGTCGCAGATAATATTGGTCGCTGATGGGAATGTTTCTTGTAGTGAAAGAAAAAAGGTAATCCTAAAACCTAGTTTAATCTAAGTTTTCGTTAGGATTTTATATGAAAATCATATAACTTAACGATTATGGAAGTAAAAGATGTTAGGAAAGATTTCCATATGGTTGAATCATAAGGAAATGAAGAAATAAGAATTTAATGTTTAGTTTATAAACTTCTTTAAAAGCTTTCAGAGAAAGTATGAATTACTTGATGTTATTGAACGTTTCAGATGAGTTATATGAACTCTCCAATGTTCTAAGGATGAATTATCAAACTTATAACGTTAAAATACAAGAAAATATAAAATCATAATCATAATATCGATTAAAAATGAAGAACGAATGAGAACACAACGAACGAACGAAGAACGCGAAGAACGCGGTAAGAACATTGTTGAAGGAAAAAATTTAAAACAATCGTATATATGTATGCTTGGTTAGGGATGATAGAAACATTCATGAATAACGGATTGTAATTAGCCGATAACGAAGTTATGACGAAATTTCGTAAAAGACGATCGAAATGTAGAAAGTATGTAAATTAACCCGAATGCATAGGGTTTCATAAGAATATTAGAAAATGTAGAAAACGTGATTCGTGGACTCAAAAATGAAAGAATTTCGGGTTCGGATGAATGAATTACGGACGAACAGTGTAAAGTTGAAAAACTTAGCGAGGGAGGACTTTTGAGCCAAGATTTAGGCTTGTTAGAGACTCGGGAAAGTTAATCTATCCGAGGGATGAGTTGTAGGTGTTGCAAGGTTTCCAACGCCTTCAAAACAGATCAATTCTGTTATCGGGAGAAGAAGTTATGAGATTGCGAAGTAGGCGTCTCAAACTTGTTAACACTAAGAATTTTTTTTTGAATTTTAAGGGAGGCGCCGCAGCGCCGCCCAACAAAGGGGAAATGGTGCCACAGCGCCAGACCAGGGCTTCGAATACTGTTAACCCGCGCCGTAGCGTCGGGTTATTTCTTTTCATAAATATTGCATTCATACTTGCCCCTTAATTACCATCCAACAAGTTGGATAATAAAAAGCTCGCGTTGGATGGTAATTAAGGGGCAAGTATGAATGCAATATTTATGAAAAGAAATAACTAGAATGATGATTAAAACCTTGAGTTTGACGATGAAACGTCGAATAAAGGTTATAAAATGACGAAAGCGAAGTACGTAATCGATATTCGGGGACCGTATTTATGGTCAAACGAATGTGTTGGATTGCTATAATTGTAATTCCTTAGGCGTTGAGTGTTGACGTTGACTTATAACATTTCAATGTTATATGGTCGTAATAAAAGTTAGATGTAAAGCGTATAGACGCTATAACCGCAAAGTAATTACGATGCATGATCGGTCTTAGCATACGACGAACAGTATGGCTTAGACATTATGATAGGACGATGAACGTGATGTTCATGTAATGGATATCGAATGAGAGCAATTAAAACCTTAAGTAAAGGTTGAATGAAGGTTTAAAAGACGAAGAATGTGAACGCAGAATACGTAAACGATCCTCGTGAATCGTATTCGCGTCGGGCGAATGTGCTAAGTATGCATTGGTTGTATGACTTAGACGTTGATGAAGGTAGTAATTAAGTTATGAAGTTATCAAGAAAGCCATAACAAACGGTAATAAGATTAATGAAAGTCCAAGTGTGAATCGGATAACGAACATAGAATGAAGTGTAAGCGTTAGAACACTTGAACCAACGTGAGGGTCTTGAGTATACGCGTAAATTAAACGTGCATAACCTACACACCGTGTATGGTTTAGAACGTGAGATAATGAAGAATAACGTATAACGTTAAACAAGTCGAGTTAGTGATAATAACTTGAATAACGTTCCAAGTCCAATGTACCAAACGTTATAAGGTATAAAGATAAGGTAATGTAAAATGTGTAAAGGCTATGACCGTACAGTTTTAACTTTGAGAATTCGTTCTTGGCATACAAATGATTGTATGACTTAGACGTTAGTGAATAAATCCTGAGGTATGGCATTTAGTTGCCAGAAAGCCATAAGGAATGGGAGATGAACTTAACGAACATTATAGTTTTAATGATTCGGATAAGTTAACGATAAGAAGATAAGGATAAGAAGTTAAGTTTAAGTTGTGGTACAATCGTACTATTTAATGGTTGATGTATGGTATCTGGGCTAAACGATTCCTTCAGAGAGCGGAGGTTAATACGGACTAGCAACCGATCTAACTCACTATTAAAGACAGTGTAGATGAGACGGGAAACTAGTTTATTGGTTGTTTGTGGGAAACCACTCAGCATACTGTATTGAACACTGTTAGAGACTCGATGTGCGCTAAGTATAGAGTTGTGATTACGTATGGTGATAAGATGATTCTTTTTACATATGTAGATGTATAGGATGAGTTAAGTTCTAGAAATATTATAAAAAAAAGATGACAATGTAAATCTATAGTAAAGGATGATTATAATGTATGCCATCTCCGTACATCATAATACCGAAGGAATAAAAATAAAGTTGGTCGCGTAAACTTAGATTACAAGAACGCGAGCCATAGGAAGTAAAGTTAAGTTTAAACCAATGCGTAAGTCAAATATATGACTAATTGGTGTATATACTATTCCTTATGTGATATATAGGGATTGCGGTAAACAGTTCAGCGTAAACTATAAGCTTATAGCTATGCTTAAGGCAAGTTTTTTAACTTCATTCATATTTCAAATGAATGTTAATTTCTTAACTTTCTCAGATGTTGAACATGAGAAAGTATTTCGTATGTAAAAATGTGTGATATTTATGCAAGTTGTATATGTATGAGGCCTTATGCTGAACTTTAACACTTATGTGTTTCTGTGAGATAAACTGTTCTGCGATTGAACGGTTTAATGTGATATAGTTCTATTGGGAAACTGTTAGGATGTGCTAATGATTCTAGCCAGACTGAATGTAAGATATGTGAAAATAAATATGATTAATGTTTTAAAATAATAGGAATCAGAGTTTTTCCTATTATTCAAACTGTTTCATAACCTTTGTTCGGTTATTAAAATTTTAAAAGAATATGTGATTCTTACTTAGTTGTGATTCAACTACTTTAGCTTATACAATTATCATTATTTGTAATGAACTACATTTTAAGGTAATAGAATCTGGGATTTACAGATGTATGTTGTTATATTTAGTTATATAATGATGTGTGTTCGGAATGGGATGTACTCGTGATGTACGAAATCCAGGTGTGAAGATAGACTAGATTTCTAGGCGTCACATCTATCGGACTATATATGGAGAGTCATATAGTTTGAAAAAAATAGTGAGAGACAATATATTAATAAAGAACTAATTAATTTGGTGATTAATAAAATGAATACATGCTAATGCTGTTATAAAAATTTTGTTTACAAAATTTTATTATGTCTAATTTACTATTATTACGGAGCATATTAGATGCTAATAAGTTAACCAGACTGAATTATATGGATTGGTTAAGAAATTTGAGAAAAGTTTTCACGACTAAAAAACTATCTTATGTCCTAAATTCGCCAGTCCCTACAACGGTTGCAGTTAATGCCTTTGAGGAAGAGATTACTACTTTTAGAAAGTGGCAACCTGATGCACATGTGGCTCAGTGCATCATGTTGACTTCCATGAGTAACGGTTTACAACGTTAACATGAGAAAATAGATGCACCTACCAATTTGCTGCACATTTAAAATTTGTAAGGTGAGCAGAGTAGGTCTGTTAGATATGAGATATCTAAGGAGTTCTTCTGATCAAAAATGACCGATGACACTACAATAGAGACACATGTCCTCAAAATGATTAATTTGATTGAATAATTGGGACAATTGGGTTTTGTCATAGATAGAGAGTTGAGTCAAGATTTGATCTTGCAGTCACACCTAGACTCTTTTTTACAATTTGGTGTGAATTTTTACTTGAACAAGCTAGATGTCAGCCTGCCTGAATTGCTTAACATGTTGAAAATTGCGGAGAGTCACTTTCCAACTAAGAAAAACCAAGTCTTACTGGTAGATGAGTCTTCTAAGAAAAGGAAGAGGACCAAAGGTTCTTCTGAAAAGAAGAAAAAGAAGAAGGCAAAAGGAAAGACACAAACTAAGGACAATAAGAAGAAAACTGATGCAGATAGCAAAGAAGTTTGCTTCCACTACAATAAGCCTGGGCATTATAAAAGAAATTGCAAGGAGTATCTTGCAGAGGCTAAGCAGAAGAAGCTTGGTGAAACTTCGGTTACAGTTACATTTTTGTTCATGATTGAAATAAATCTCTTTATAAGTCAAAGTTCTACTTTGGTATTAAATACTGGCTATGGTTCTCATATATGCAATTCTATGCAGGACCTAAGCAGAAGTAGAAAAATAAACAAAGGAGAAGTAACCTGCACGTGGGTAATGTAACAAAGTGGTATCAGACAAGGAAGATTTTGATATTATAATTAAGAACAATAGTTGTTCTATTTGTAATGATAATATTTTGTTTAAAATCAAAAGCTTACTTGATGGACTTTATATAATTGATTTACATAAAAATATTTTACAAATTGAACGAACTAATAAAAGAAAAGGAGATACTGTGAATTATACCTTCATGTGACATTGTAGATGTAACGATTGCAAATTTTTTGTAATACGAATTATAAATATTTTTTGAATTAAATAAATATTTTGATGGGAATTATTTTTGAAATAATTTATTTGGTGTTATTATGTTACCCGAATATACGAGGGTTATTAATATATTTTAGTGCATAATTTTAGTACGTTAATGGATTAAAAATATAATTAATCCAATTAAAAAAATTAAATTAAATTAAATTGATAAATGGCTGAATTGAAATTCTAATTAAGTTGATAAATTCCGAGTAAAAAGAATAAAATGTTTCGAATATGTGGAAATTAAATATCTAATTTAATTTCATAATAAACCCAATTTAAATCCAATTTATAATATTAAAAATTGGTTTAATAGATAGATAGCTGGGATATATATAATTATCAATATTTGTGGGGAATTAAACTTGGTATATATTAATCAATTAGGAGAAGAAGTGGTGTAACGTGTAGGGAAATAAAGAAAAAAAACTATTGAGACTTTTCCCTTCCCTCTCCCTGTAACGCTCAGTAAACCCAAATTAAAATCACGTTAACTCTCGTTCATCAATTTATTTTTCGCTCTCCATTTGTTCATTTTGTGTTGCTGAGAAAGGAAGTGTTTGAGAGAGAGAGAGAGAATGTGTTTACAGTGAGTGAAGCATATTGCCAAGAAAGTCAAAGGGAATCAAAGAGGAGATTGAGCATGCATTCTTCATCATTTAACTAAGCTAAGGAAGATTCAAGAGGATATTTAAAGGAAGTGTATTGTAACTTTGTAACGAACGCGCAAGATAAGTTTTCTAACTTTTGCTTACCCTTTAATATTAAGCAAAGTTTCTTAACTTGTACAACTCATTTGTACTTGTACAAATCTTTTATGTGAATGCAAGTTTTCTAATTTCTTTCGAAAAATATTACTTTGATAATTGGTACTTGTTCATTATAAATTGTTACATCTTATCGAATTGTGATTTATTAAACCTTAATTGATTATCCAATTCATTTGATTCATCTAGTCCTTAGTCGATGAACGTTTTAAAGAGTCTCCAAATTAAATTTTTTTGGTATGGATTCCTGTGATAAAGCTGAGATGAACAACCCTATTTTAAGGGGAAATGTTATCGAAAACTATAATTACGAGCTACGCAATAGCGATGATATGTTTGTGCACAATACATAGTACGAAGGGCTGATCACCTGGAGTTCGAGGATGGATGGTCCATAGTCTTTTGACTGTTAATGGTTACAGTAGAAATACTTGTAAACCTAAGACATAGTTCTTGGTCTTGTGACCCTCAGTATATACATGTGATCTTAATATTTATGATTTGTTTAAAAGTCGATCATTTCATTGAATTCAGAAGTTCTTGACTAGCAGGTTATTGTTTCCAATAAAGAATATATTATTCAGTTGAAGGTTATCCAGTTGCTCACTCATATACTGTTTGTCGTACATCATTATACTTGCGAGCAATTTGTTTGCTCATCCTTGCATAAAACATTTCGGCTAAGGTCGAGAAACCTGAAGAACCGTCTTCGAGCAAAGGCAAAGACACGGGCAAGATGCAGAAATAGACGCTGTTTAGTCTATCTTTAATTATTATGAATTATGTAATGCCTTTATTTTTAATTCCACTACTATGATGTAATAATAAAGGTTAGATGACCTAGGATACGATTAAGTATGTAATCTTTTAAGAATTTTTTTTATATATGATGATTGTTATTTGATATGATGGGTAGTTTAGATGTTGAATGTGGATGAATCGTGTCACCATTCTAATATTATTTGTAATGAATTAAACTCCTTTAATTCAAATATAAATAAATAATATTTATTCTACATCATGAGTGACACCTTATAAATAATGTATCATGACTATTCGGATAATATGAATTCAACGTTTAATCTGTGGATTATCACAAAGAATACATAGAATATATTCCGTAAATAGTTACCGTACAATTCAATCCTTCAACCATACAATGTCCCAATCAAATATAAAATATGAAATTACTGTCAAGTTTTATTTATTTGATTATATTTATTCTGATTCTAAAATGCACAGCTCTAGGTAATGTAAATTAGAAATTCATTTCTAATTTCCATTCAACCCTGGCCAAGAATTTTTGAGTTATCAGTTTATCTAATCACATAGGACATTCACTCCCTTTATCGGAAGTGGTAGATCATTCACCTATCTCCATATATACTTTATTATATCCGAATATACCCTACAACATACTCTAGAGTATTAAATAATATATCAAAACATAACTTAGTAGATACAAGATACTATGATGATCTCAAGTCCAATGATCACTTGTACAACTATCACTTTAGGAACTCATATTGACATGCAAGTAAAACTCCATTAGGGTTCCTTTATACAAGTTACGTTTAGTGAAATTATTCTCCAATAAGCACCAACATACTTGCTTTAATGTCTCCACACAAATAATTATGAGTTCAATCATTCTCTTCAACAGAGCAAGCATAATATCACATTTATTAATTAAACTAATGATCCATACGATTAGGAACATTTTAGTTTTTGAGCTATCTTAGAATTTAGATCTCATTGGCATGATCAATATCATGATTCTAAAAGCATTGCTCGAAAACTATGTGTTTATCACATTTATTAATTAAACTAATTAACATGGATAAAGAATACCTTCTTGTATTAAATAAATTCTCTTATTAATAAATAAATAAAATTACAAAGTAAATGCTGATCACATCAAATGTGATTGGCATGAGGGCATACTACTTTCAATCTTCCACTTGCACTAAACCCAATCGGCCTGGTATCTAATACCAATCTTCTCCAAGTGACGATCAAACTGCTGTTGAGTTAACGATTTAGTAAATGGATTTGCAACGTTGTTCTGAGAGTCTACTGATACAACCTGAATTTTTAGAAATTATTAAAATGAGAATTTAATGAATAAAATTCTTATTATGAGATGTTTCGAGTTTGAGTGTATGTATATGTGTTATATATTATAAAATATATGATTTGGTGTGAAGAGAATTATATATTCATGTATTTGGGAAAGAGGTTTGATAGTAAATTAAACTATTGAAGAAATTAAATAAAATTATTATGAAAAGAAAATTAATTAAATAATATTAGTTAAGTTAATTGAGTTAAAATTATATTATGAAATAATATAATTTGATTGTTATGCCTTATGGGCAATGAAAATTATTATGAATTAAGTTTTATAAATAATGTGAGTGATTCACTTAATTAAAATAAGTGAATTAGTGTTAGTATATTTGTTTTAATAAAATGAGGGATTAATATATATTACATATAAATGTAATATGTTAATGTAGTAAGATTGTGAGTTTCGTATATAGTTAAAATATTTATGGAACGAAATAAATATTTGACGGGAATTGTTATGGGATAATTTATTTAAAGTGTTATAATATTGATGGAATGAGAAATATTCTAATTTAATTAAATAATTTAATTAGAGAGATTATGATTTGTTAAATAAAATTAAAGTTATGTTGGTTAAGTAATTTAATCAAATAAAGTGTGACATTTGTGAACCATATGATAAGGGGATTATTTAAATAAATTAGTAAGAGGTTAATTGGATTTAGCCAAATAGTGCCTAGAGACCCTTTGTGTTTGTAACTGCCGAGTCTATTTATTTTGATAACAGGCTAAACCACGTTAAAGTAGTGGTCAGTTTATTTGCTAAGACAGAGAGAATGAGAGAAATAGAGAGAGTTCAGAGAAAATTGAGAGAGGGGTGAGAGTTCTCTATGAAGTTGGAGAGGAACTTTGAGAAATTAAAGGAGAAGAAGAAGGATGTTCAAGCTTTTCTTATCATCTAGTTATGGTTAAGAAGAATCAAAAGGTAATAAACTCTCTAAAATTCTCAATTTTTGTTTTCTCCAAGTTAGTCTCTGTAAGTGGATTGTGATGGAGAAATTATTGAGAAGTTGTTATATACGTTAATAGGTGTATATAATCTGATTTATATCATCCATAGTTGGATTTGAATCAAGCAAATTAGTGTTTTTGATGTTAAATAAGATGAATTTGGTTTTTGGTTTTTGGTTTAATGTGTATGTTATGCGTAAGAGGCGAAATCAGTTATGAGTTCATGTTATAAACTTTAAATTGATGGTTTATTATTGTTCTCCTCTGAGAAACGAAAACAATGCAACTTGAACCAATTAAAACGGATGTAAAACTGGTTCGTGGTGGATGATTTCATAAATTATGTCAAAAAAATGAAAATATAGTATGAACATGAAATTTGAATCTTTAAAATTCGTTGGTTATAGTTTCTGAGATGTGGAAATCACCTTGTGGTTATATTATGTTAAGTATAATGATTATATAGCATATGAGTTGGTTAATTTGGACCTTGAATGAAGAATGGGTAATTTTGGATGTTAGCAGAGTCTGAAATCGAACGGCAGGAACTGGGTCTGCGTTGCTGTGCAGCTGCGCTGTAACACAGAGCAAATTGGGCACCGCTGCGCTGGGGATCAAGGGCAAACTGGGCGCAGCTGCGCCAGTTGCTGAACAGGTTCAGTAAAGAGAACTTCAATGCATAGTAAGGAAATTAATGTAAATCAAATTTTAATAATTATTATTCACCTAATTAGGGGTAATGGGAAGCTCTAAACACCTAACAAAATGTTAAGTGTCAATTTGAACGAACTAAATGTAAAGGATGATATGAAAATTATGTAATGAAGTTTGATGAGCCTTATACACAAGTGTTGATGTGATAGGAAGTTTAATAAGCGTAGTCGAATGTTAAGAAATACCTTACAAGAAAAATGTTGGAAACATTAGATGAAGATGTCTAATTAAATTGAATAAACTTAATGTACATCTAATGTGGTGGAAAGCTAAACTTTAAAGACTTAACCAAACGTTAAGTGTTGATTAAAAGAGAAGTATAAAGAGAAGTGAGACGAGGGCTAATTTAGTGACTTAACTAAATGTTAAGTGTCAAACAAAGAGAGTTAAACCTGAAGATAGGTTATAAGTTTCAAAGAAACGCAAGTTAAAAGGGAATATGATTAAGAGTTGAATATAATTTGATTATATATATATAATGATGCTTGTGTATATAAACCTTTGAACTGGTGTAGGATATATGCGAAGCAGTTAAGCTTTTGTTGACGTCGGGAAAGTTTTGGGTTCCCTTTTCCTAAGTATTTCTACCCTTTATATTTTCTATTTGGTTTTGTTTGATCTGAATGGTGAATTTTCAGGAAAAGGCTGACATATAATGTCGACGATTTAAAAAGATTGATTTTATTGGTCCGAATTAAATAGAGCCACTAGTTAGTATAAGTTAAAATGGTTGTACCAACTCAACCGAGTATTGAAAGGTTTTGCAATATGGCCCAATTACTGGACTCTGTTTAATTCGTCTTGGAAATCGAGATTTCATAGAGTTCGAAGGCTTGATTAAGCGGGGGGAAGGTGTTAAGCACCCCTGACTTTCATGAAACACGGTTACCGCGCTTTTCACTCCCTAATCTTTGTGTGTGTGTGTGTGTGTGTGTGTGTGTTTTGCAGTTAATTGGGCCTAAGTGCTTTATTTGAAAATAGTATTGTGCTTCGTTAGACCTATATACGAAGTATTTGATTTATTAAAAAGTTCATTTTTAGACAAAATTATGAAAATGATGTTTTGAAAATCAGTTTTCAAACCCTTTCGCTCGCATAGGAATTGAATCCCTTTGATATTTTCATTTTTATTCCATATTCGGCTTTATTTGATTTTATTCTCGGGATACGAAGCATCCTCGACAAAATAATATATATAAATGTCGGGTTCCTTATGGGCATGAAAGCCATTAAAGTATGCCCGGATACCACACATAAGGATTTCCATTATTACGGGGACCTTAAATCCGGATAACCGTTTTAAGTCCTATATTTACAAATACAAAATTTGCAAGCTGGCTATACAACTCAACCAGGTTCATCATTGGAACCGGATCTAGATCCATGAGGTTAATCGTAGATCCTGTAGATCTTAGGCTCACAGGAAATCAAATAAACAGCCTGCATAATGAATATATTGTAATAAAATATAAAACTATACTAGACGTCGCTAAACGAAAGATTCATTAGTCAAATCTTCGTACGCGAGTAGCTCATAACTTCTAGTATCCTCTAGATACAAATCTAGGGTCACGTGGTCGCTAAATATTTATAAAAAAATAAGAAAGAAAACTAGATCTGTACAGATCTTAGCCATTCTAACTTCCAGTTTCAAGTTTTACAACTTTTGAATAGGTTAAAAGCTAGATCTGACTAGATCTAGTACAAATCTAGTCAATACAACTCAAATATTGACTATTTACAAGAAATAAACGGTGAAAAACTCATATCTAATGAATATTGATCGTTAAAAATGTATATATATATATATATATATATATCATATATATATGTATTAGACTAAGCGAAGAAGGCAGATCTGAAAAAATCTTACAGTATATAGCAAAAACAGCTCTCGAACAACTTTTGGCGCTCCAATACTCGTTTCCCACCGGTTAAAATTTAATATGTTATAATATATAAATGTATGAACGTTTACAAAGAGATTTTACAATAATCGGAGTATGTATGAGCCTCCGTTTGACCTTCTTCTTCTTCTTCTCTCTCGTCTTCTATAAGCTAAGTGTTGGGTAAAATCTAGTTACGCACAACACACAAGTATACGTGATCAACAAGTAATAAAGTGAAAATAAAGTATCGATCCCACGAGGAATTATTTAAGAACTATCACCAAATACTAACATGTAACCAACTCAATCTTATTTAAATGAATGAAGTTCAAAATATAATTAAACTAACTCAAATTACCACTAGTTAAATCAAGATTACGGAGATTTAAGATCACAACTTCACTTATTGCTTTATTTAAGTTAACACATTTCTTATCAATTATTCTCACTATCCGAATTGTTAATCAAGAACACTAAAGCAAATATAACCACCTTCTGATGCACTATACCCAAACGCACTCGCATCCACAGATGATAGAATTAAGCAAGACACCCTAAATAACTAATTCACTATATCTCTATTTGAATTAAAATTAAAAAGGATTTAAAGCACAAGTTCTCTATTAGATTACATGTGGCGTAAAGGTATATTCCTATCCTAAACATAAATTATGAATTCCATCTATGCAGAAATCACAAACATATGCTATTATGATCAGATCTAAACCCATACGTCCTCTTCCGATTTCATATAGATTATCACGGTAATTGTTAGCTAGGCAATTAAACAATTAAGTCCAAATCACAATAGACAATCTCAACAATAGATCATAACAATTGATAAAGAAACATATTAAAATAAACTATACAATAAGATCCATTATAATCTTAAACAAAAGAATTAGTTCATTGTTATTGAATTAAAACCAAGAATCCACAATTGTATACACATTAAAAAATAAGAATAAGATTAGAGAAAAGGTAAAATCTGTGTCAGCAAACTCTCGCTCCTTCTTGCTCTTGATCTTGATCTTCAATGACTCCAAGTGCTTCAATCTCCAAATCCCCTTTAAACTAGGGTTTATTATTTTATTTTTAAAAAACTAAACTAAACTAATCTAATAATAATAAAACTAATATACTATTTAGTATAATATATATATATATATATATATATATGCTAATTCAGTGACTCTCCTCCAGGTTAAGTTCATGTCCCACTAGGAAAAAAAGTCTCGCTACTCTAATTATCTAATTTAATAATAAAACTATATTATATAATATATTATATATCCTAAGCTATGCTGCTCCATCCCCTTTTATCTATTCCTTAATAGGATAAGGTGCTGTTTGATTACCTCTTATTGCCTCTTAATAGACTGCCACTTATTCGGTAAGAGGCAGGTGGCTGTTTTTTGTTACCTCTTCATGCCTCTAACCGGTTAAGATACAAAATCAAGTCTAAATTATTAAGAGCTATGTCTGAATGAGCTTGACTATTTTTTAGATAAAAATACCCTCCTCAATATTATTATTTTCCTTTTCTATCCACCAAATTTGCAACTAGATCTGCCATACCGGCGCCACCACTGCCACCACCGGCGTCACCGCCACCACCACTACTAGATCTATCAACACCAACACCAGATCTACCACCACCACTACCAGATCTACCACCACCAACACCTGATCTACCACCACCACTACAAGATCTACCACCAACAACACCAGGGGGAGGATGGCGGGGGAAAGGGGAGGAGAAGGGAGGGGCGAGAGGAGGAGAAAGGGGGGGCGGGAGGACGGGGAGGGCGGGGGGAGGCGGAGGGAGGGGGAGTAGGAGGGAGGGGGTGGGCCGAGGGAAGGCGAGTGGAGGGGGTGGGGCGGGGGCAGGGGGAGGGAGGGAAGGAGGGAAGGAGGGAAGAAGGCTGGGGAATAAGAAGTTGTGTTGTCCTTTTCTTTTTTTTTCTTTTTTTGTTATAGGGTTAAAATAGTAAAAATATGTTATTCAGACATTTTGAAAAATGTAATTATCAAACAATATTTTTTCATTCAGATACAATTCTATTCAGATGCTCTATATTATTCAGATGTCTAAACTGTTCAGGTGTTAACAATCAATTTTATTAAACACAACCTAAGTCTCTCCATATATAATATATATACGTTGCCCACTTACCTTTACAATTATAATTCCATTCGTGTAGGAAAAAGAAAGCAATTTATCTCTCCATCATGCAATTGTGGCCCACCAATTTATCTCTCCTTCATGCATCAGGTCAAGTCACTTTTGTATCCACTAGATTGCAACACTCCTTGTCTTCTTAATTGCATCCGAGTCCAAGCCGAAAAAGGAGTCCAGCTGTTGTCCGCACGGTGCACCGCCCCAGCGGGAGGTCCCAGGCCTAAGGCCCCGCCCCAGCGGCCCAGTGCACTGTCCAGACTACATGTCACCCGCCCCGGTGGGGAATTGGCTCTACGGGCCCCGCCCCAGCGGGTTGGGTCATGTCATGTGCTGAAAATTTGCCCTTTTAAAGCTACTTTCACCTCTATTTCCTTACCTGCACAAGTAAAATGATAGCCAAAATAACTTGAAAACCTTAAGAATTAAGCTAATAAGACTACCGATTCGTGGGTCTGAAACCCACTCATCAAATACCCCCAAACTTAAGACTTTGCTTGTCCTCGAGCAAAAATTAGACAGATTCATTCTCTAGTAATAATCCACTCAAGCAATGAAGCAATATGAATTTGAACACTAGCCTCAAAGGTTACAACAACTGATAACCCAAAGAAAATTTCAAAACAATGTCATGTCTAAAAATTTCAATAACTTTTATTAGCTCCACATCTACTCATGATTTTTTAAGTGCGTGTGTGCATCCAAATGTTCAAACTAGTCATGATTTAAATAAGATCAACCAACACTCATAAAAGATTTTCAAAAATAACTCTAAAAACTTCTTATCACATCAATCACCGCTAATATAGACAAAACACAAATTTTTCTTGAGGATCAAACGGATATTTAAACATTTAAGCACATATGAACCCTTCCCAAGTACTTCAAAGTTTCCCTTATTTTTGCTCTTATTTTTTTCTTTTTAGTGAGTGCGTTTTACGCTCCATCTAACTTTCCAGTTCTATTTAAACGAGTGCGTTTTACGTTCCATCTCGTGTCTGTGTTTATGGGGAGTGCGTTTTACGCTCCATCTCGACCCACGACAAGATTCAATTATTCAACTCGGGAAGGTTCCAATTTTATTTCTCTTTTCAAAAAAACCCCAAGCTTTCCCCCAAACTTATGTGAGTGCCTAATTTTCACTTTGAATGATGCTCAAATAAGATTTCTCAAGTTGCAATGGTATCTTTCATAAGCATTTAGCCAAAAACAAATTTTCAACCCCAACTAGCTAAACAAATGGATATGTGTAAAAATTTTCAAAAATTTCACAAGTAGTGTGAAAACTAATTAAGGAGTCGAAATATAGACTAAGCATGCTCATCAATTCTCCAAGAGTTAAAATCAACCACCCCCTTATCATAGGCCACTATCAAATTCCATCAAAACATTGCCCAAGTGAATACTAAACATGATAAATACCCCTAAACTTAAAACAGACATTGTCCTCAATGGCTAAGATAGGAAAAATTAAAAGAGATGACTTCCCTGAAAATATAGCATTTTCCTCATTGTCTGCTAAGTCTGAAGAATAGGCTAGGCATATTGGAATGAATCGGGCACCACACTTGAGATTGGACTTGACTAACCTGTGAACACAATAAAAGCAAGTTTATTAAATTCTAAGACATGAAAAAATTATTAAATACTATGAAACCTTAAAAAAACTAAAATTAAAATTAAACTTGGGTTGCTTCCCAATAAGTGCTTGATTTATAGTCCTTCAGCCGGACTTTGTCTGGCAACGCTATCCAATTCCTCTTCGGAAGTTGAGGAACCCTCCATCCATCAGTAACAAATAATCCTTTGGGAGGTTCCCACACGCGATGACCAGTGCATCAAAGTCACCTAGCATTCACTTATTCGGTATGATCTCCATGAAGAAGGTCCAACAGCTAGGTGTTTTCTCCATTGTGTATGTGATCACTTTGGGGCATGGAAGCTTGTCACACACAATGGGCTCTTCGTCTATCTTCTCTTTCTCGTCCCATCATGGCTTCAAAGTTGTACTCGCTCTTCTATCGTAAAGAGCTTTGGCAACGACATGACTACCAAGCGGGCATGGTTTTGCAAATCTGACTGACTCTTTGATCTTTGGTGGAGACCCATTTAGATCTTCGTCGACCTCTATTTCATTATCCCCATTTGTCTCCTCACTTTCGATATCTTGTGGCTCATCCAGTCGCAAATTTGGTTTGGGTTCTCCGTCAGTTTCGTCATCCATGTCATAAAGCCAAGTGTTTGGAGGAAGGTTGTTTACGGCTTTGGTCATTTGCTCCATCTGATTCTCAAGATTTTGAATTGACCTCGCTTGATTAATCATCCTCTCCTCATTCGACGCTATAAACTTGAACACCATTTCCTCCAGCCTTGAATTATCTGTTTCTATTTTGGAAGCCATGTATTGAGGACCATTGGTTGAGGTAGTGACAAGTTGTTCCATCTGAATATTAAGATTTTGGCTTGATAACTTCTGACTAATCCTCATCTCCTCTAGGTCTGCTATGCTCTTCAACAATACTTCCCTCAGATTTGTCTTTTTTTCTTGTGGCAATGGAGGTGGACAAGAAAATTCCGGTGTGTATGATGGATTTGGAGCGTAATATTGATCTTCATAATTGTAGCTCCATGAAGAATTCGAGTGATACCCCCAATCTAGGTGGTAGTTAGGATCAGTATAGTTGTTGAGGTAATCACCACTATATTGTACTGGTTCAAAACTGATGGTGCATTGATGACTTTGATGGTTTCCAGCACAATAATCACACATAACTGCCATCCTTCGACTCCGTTGGGCTGAGATAACCTCTAACGTCTTCAAATTTGCCTCAATTTGACCTGAAACTACAGAAAATGTATTAAGTCCATCAATCCCTGTTTTCCTTGGTTGAGTCATGTTCGTGTATGGCCATTGATACGCAAAGTCATCCATGGTACCTGAAAAGAGAGAAATATAGGAAGAGAATTAAAATAAAAATAAAAAAATATTTAAATTAAGACTAATTTGATTGAAGTTAATAGTGGCAAATAATTATTAAATTAGTTTCCCGGCAATGGCGCCAAGAACTAGTTGGGTAAAATCTAGTTACGCACAACACGCAAGTATACGTGATCAACAAGTAATAAAGTGAAAGTAAAGTATCGATCCCACGAGAAATTATTTAAGAACTATCACCAAATCCTAACCCGTAACCAACTCAATCTTATTTAAACGAATGAAGTTCAAAATATAATTAAACTAATTCGAATTACCACTAGTTAAATCAAGATTACGGAGATTTAAGATCACAACTTCACTTAGTGATTCATTTAAGTTAACACATTTCTTATCAATTATTCTCACTATTCGAATTGTTAATCAAGAACACTAAAACAGATATAACCACCTTTCGATGCATTATACCCAAACTCACTCGCATCCACAGATGATAGAATTAAGCAAGACACCCTAAATAACTAATTCACTATATATCTATGTGAATTATAATTAAAAAGAATTTAAAGCACAAGTTCTCTATCAGATTACATATGGCGTAAAGGTATATTCCTATCCTAAACACAAATCATGAATTCTATCTATGCAGAAATCACAAACATATGCTATTATGATCAGATCTAAACCCATATGTCCTATTCTGATTTCATATAGATTATCACGGTAATTGTTAGCTAGACAATTAAACAATTAAGTCCAAATCACAATAGACAATCTCAACAATAGATCATAACAATTAATAGAGAAACATATTAAAATAAACTACACAATAAGATCCATTGTAATCTTAAACAAAAGAATTAGTTCATTGTCTTTGAATTAAAACCAAGAATCCACAATTGCATACACATTAAAAAATAAGAATAAGATTAGAGAAAAGATAGAATCTATGTCAGCAAATTCTCGCTCCTTCTTGCTCTTGATCTTGATCTTCAATGACTCCAAGTGCTTCAATCTCCAAATCCCCTTTCAATTAGGGTTTATTATTTTATTTTTGAAAAACTAAACTAAACTAATCTAATAATAATCAAACTAATATACTATCTAATATAATATATATATATATATATATGCTAATTTCGTGACTCTCCTCCAGGTTAAGTCCATGTCCCACTAGGAAAAGAAGTCTCGCTACTCTAATTATCTAATTTAATAATAAAACTATATTATATAATATATTATATATCCTAAGCTATTCTGCTCCGTCCCCTTTTATCCATTCCTTAACATGTTAAGTCTATCCATATATAATATATATACGTGGTCCACTTGCCTTTACAATTACTATTCCATCCGTGTAGGAAAAAGAAAGCAATTTATCTCTCCTTCATGCAATTGTGGCCCACTAATTTATCTCTCCTTCATGCATAAGGTCAAGTCAATTTTGTATCCACTACATTGCAGCCCTCCTTATCTTCTTAATTGCATCCGAGTTCAAGCCGAAAAAGGAGTCCAGCTGCTGTCCGCACGGTGCACTGCCCCAGCGAGAGGTCCCAGGCCTAAGGCCACGCCCCAGTGGCCCAGTGCACTGTCCAGACTACATGTCACCCGCCCTGGCGGGAGAATTGGCTCTACGGGCCCCGCCCCAGTGGGTTGGGTCATGTCATGTGCTGAATATTTGCCCTTTAAAGCTACTTTCACCTCCATTTCCTTACCTGCACATAAAAGTACAAACCAAGTAAAATGATAGCCAAAATAACTTCAAAACCTTAAGAATTAAGCTAATAAGACTACCAATTCGTGGGTCTAAAACCCACTCATCACTAAGGGGGAGGGGGTATATATAGACCCCGTTGGCCGCAGGTCCACCTGCGGACAGTCGTAGGTCCACCTGCGGATAGCTGTAGGTCCACCTGCGTACAGCCGTAGGTCTAACTACGACCGGGCCTGGTGGGCCTGGCTGTCTCAAAGTACGTGCACTCCGACCAACGCGCTGTCTGCTTGAACTTTTATAACTTTTAATCCGGGAATCCGATGGAGGAGTGCTATACCTTTTTGGAAAGCTCTTTTCGAGAGCTACACAATGACATAGGGCTTGATCTTTTTTGAGTTTGAGAAGATGGGTCCATGACCAGATCTTCAAGTCTTCGCAGTCAGTCCGTTGAGCTGTCTTGCGCTATTTTCACTCGGGATTACTGTTATGGTTCTGCATAACATTCTTCATGGTAATTTGACCTGATTTGATGTTGAGTTAGCAAAATTACCCTTTTCCCCTTCCGGGTTGGTTCCAGGCTTGACCTGGCTGTAGCTGTCTTTCTCGAAGTTATCTCCGGGGTTCGACTGCTGTTGACTTTTGTTTATCTTCAGGGCTATCACTGAAGTGGATTTGATGATTCCCAGGGCTGTCTCTAGGGAGGTTTGATTTGATGCTTTTTCGGTGCTGATCTCCGGGGATTTGGTTTGATGTTTTCCCGGTGTTGTCTCCGGGGTCTGGTTTGATAATTTCCTGGTGTTGTCTCTGGGGGTCTGGTTTGATGATTTCCCGGTGTTGTCTCTAGGGGTCTGTTTTGATGATTTCCCAGTGTTGTCTCCGGGGGTCTGGTTTGATGATTTCTTGGTGTTGTCTCCGAGGGTCTGGTTTGATGATTTTCTGGTGTTGTCTCTAGGGGTCTGGTTTGATGATTTCCCAGTGTTGTCTCCGGGGGTCTGGTTTGATGATTTAATCCTCTAGGGTTGTCTTTGGAGTGCGAAAAGATGCTTTTGCCCTCCTGCAAGGTTAGTAACAGGAATGCAAAATTTTGAGTGTCTACAGATGCCCCTCTTTATCATGTTTATGCAATGCAATGGAATGAACAGGATAAAGATTGCCAGACATTGGAAATATGATAAAATGCAAATGTAATGCAATGCATGGTATGATATATCATGAATGCCATATGCCTCTGTGGGGTCAACTGCCATAGGTTGGATCAATGCTCATTCTTTATTTTCTGCTGGGGAATACTTTCATGAATAATACCACTGTACCTTTCTGAATTTGATGTTGGGGTTGTCGCCAACGCTCTCTTTTCCAGATACAATCTCTGGTTTTACCTCCGTTGGGGATATTTCTCTTTTTACGTGTGACCTCTGTGGGGACTCCTGGTGCTTATTCTGATGATAACTTGCACCAGTTTATATCATCGGATCCTTCCCGATGCTACGTTGGGGCTGTCACTAACGATTTGGATTTCTATCCTGGTTGATGCTGACATTCCTGCCTGGGATAGGATCTTTGATGCCGACTCGAACGGTAGTTTACAACGGTTTGACCATCATTGAGCCTCTTTGATGCCTACTCGAATGACAGTTTAAAATGGTCGGCTGAACTAATTTAATGCCTCTCGAACGGTAGTTTACAAGGTTGACCATCACCGAACCTCCTCGATGCCTACTCGAATGATAGTTTACAATGATCGGTTGAACTGATTTAATGCCTACTCGAACGATAGTTTGCAAGGTTGACCATCATCGAACCTCCTCGATGCTTACTGACCGTTTTACCGATCAATATATTCGTGCAAGTATACACGGTCAACAAGTAATAAAGTGTAAGTACAGATATTGTTCCCACGAGGAAATAACAGATAAAAGGTCGCCAAACCACTAGCACATAATCATCTCGGTCTTATTTAAACGGGCGGTAAAAAGATTTAATTAAAAACTAATTTAAACTAGGCAAGGAATTAAACTTAAACTAATTAATTATAGAGTGAAATCAGATAGTGAAGTTAAGAGATCCCAATTTCCCCTAATGAATCGTCTAAGTCAATACACTTCCAATTAGGTCAAATCAATCACGATAGTTTACTAGCCAAGAACACGAAAGTAAGAGAAGGCCATCTTTCGATGCACCTAAACCATATCATATGCAATCCACAGATGATAGACGCACGTGAACACCCACATTACCTAAACCACTATATATATATGTGATTTACAAATAATTAGGGTTTAAGGTCAAGTCCTCTATTGACTACGAGCGACGCTTCGGTATATGTCTATCCTAAGCACAAATCATACGCCCAACGCCATGTGAACAGTACAATCTCCAGCCACTACGATTAGATCTAAATCCACATTTCGTCTTTCGATCCCACATAGGTTATCACAATAATTGGTCGCGAATTAATTAAGCAATGAAGCATGAATCATAATAGATCAGCATATAGCAATCAATGAGAACCAATCATGAAAGAAAAATCAACATCAACTACTCAAAAGGTTCCATTGGAATCTCAAAATATGATTTAAGTCATAGACAACTCAAGTATATTATCCACAAGATTGATAAACATCATCCGAATATACAATGATAACAAGGAGAGATTAAGGATAGAAATTGTAAATCTTTCTTTCGAGCTTGGATCCTTTGATGTCAAAACACTTGCTTCAATCTTCAAAAACTAACTAAACCCTAGAATCTAACTAACTAACAACTAATCTAACACTAATCTACTCCTAAGCTATACAAGAAATGTAAAGGGAAAGGAAGAGAGCTAGGGCTAGGGCTTAAGGCCCAAAATGTGTTGTCTTTCTTGCCAAAAATGAGCCCCCTTATATCCCAATCTCTAGCCAAGTCCCGTGCACTTGAAAAGTCAAGTCTGGCAGCATTTTTGATGGTGCGACCGCGCCCAAAATGCACTAGATATCCGCGCACCCGTGCCAAGGATTTTTTGCTGCAGTGTCCTCTGGTAAAACGCTATAACTTTTGATCCGGGAGGAGTTACGAGGCCTGCCACCTGTCAAATCGAAGCTATCGAAGAGTTCTACAACTTTCATTCTTTGAGAATTAAGAAATAATGGATGGATGAAGGCTAAAAATGAGCTCCAAGTGACAGCTGTGCAATGAAAATCCAAAACCGTGAAGTTTGACGTCCGTTGGTATACGGGGCATAACTCTCGCCTCCGAACTCCGATTGGGATGATTCAAGATGTTTCGAAAAGCTTAGAAGACACTATACAATATGAACCAAGTTCCAATCCAAAAAATGAAATGAACATGAACCACCTAAACGATGTCCGGATTATATTTCCTTCCTATTTGGTCGCTTGCCTTCTTTCCATTGTCCTGCCATCAATCTTTTTAGCATTCTTTGCATCGTTTTGGCCTCAAAAGCACCGAGAGAGTTCCAAAACATAAAATCTACAAAACAAAGAAAAAACACATTAAACGCACAATGATACTTGAGTTTAAGCAACAAAATGAGTTAGTTTATATCTGAATAAGTGGTCATAAAAACCACTAATCACTCGAATGGTAGTTTACAACGGTCGATTGAACTGATTTAATGCCTACTCGAACGGAAGTTTGCAGGGTTACCATCATCGAACCTCCTCGATGCCTACTCAAATGGTAGTTTACAACGGTCGACTGAATGAATGACTACTCGAACGGTAGTTTGCAAGGTTAACTATCACCGAACCTCCTCGATGCCTACTCGAACGATAGTTTACAACGGTCGATCATCGCTAAAACTTCTGCTTTGATGTCTCAGCTGGAGATTTCTTGTATAACAGATTCCATCACCGGTCCTTCTCGATGAAGATAGTTTTTGTAACGCCTGAGAAATTCAGATGTTATGTAAAAGAATTTTTGTTTGCTTATTTGAATAAAATTATATTAAATGTTTATTCAACTGACTAAGCTAATTCTCGATCGTTTTATGACCTAGAAGATGTGAATATGGTTAGCATTCTGGCTTCGGACTAGAATTAAATCATATAAATTTTCAAGACGAAAATGAAGGTTTTTTGAGAAATTTTTGAAAAATCACTATTCATCAGTTTCTGATCGGGAATGAATTTTGAAATTCTGAGAAACATGTAATGATAGGATTTGATGATGAGATGGAATATCTGATAAAATTCCAGTTATGACTCGCAATGTTTTCGCCTAGGGACTTATAACCCTAAGGGTTGGAAAGATTAAAACCTAAAAATAAATAGGCTATGTATAATAATAATTATTATTATACGGTATGAATACGAGTATAATACGAGTTATTATATGAGTATAATACAGAATAAATACGAGAATTGGTACGATGTATATTACGAATTTTATACGAAGCCAATACGTTTAAATTAAATTAAAATTAATTATCAAACCCGTGGGTCGAACCATTGGGCTGACGGGTGGGTTAAACCCATAAGGGCAACCCATGTGATGAGTCATTAAGCTTGTGATGTCACATACATGATGTCATGTGTGTTATGTCATGAACTTAGTGGGAAAGCAAAAATAAGTATATTACCAAACTTGGGGCCAAAGCAAAAGGAAGGAGGTTTGGGCCTAAATTACTATTTTACCCCAAGTCTTGCAAGCCTATAAATAGAGAGCTCTTGTTCTCATTTGTTAGTTATTTAATTTGAAAACAAAATAGAGAGGGAGTAAGATAAGCTAAGTTGTGAGTTTGACAAACAATCAAGAAGAGGAACAAATCTTTTGAGCAAACAAGAATCACCAAGAAGGTATTCATACTTGAATTCTTTATCTTCCTTCTTCTTTCAATCTTTATTGATAGAGAAGTGTAGTTGATGAAGTAGGACGATTAAGAAGTGATAAGGGGATGTTAATGGATTATAAACCTTAACAAACAAGAATGATGGAACCATGATTAAGTAAATGAAGAACTTAAGAATAGAAGCTTGGGAAGTAATGAAAATTAATCAAAGGAAATCCTAAATAATTAATTAAAGAACTTAAATAACAACTATGCCAAATTATTAGAACAATGAAGATTTCAATGATTAGAATTGATCATAATCAACCAATGGATTGATTCTATTTGGGGTGACATAAAAATATCGAAGTACGAAGATTCGACGGAAGTTACGCGAATAGACGTTAATTATCGAAAACGTAATTTTTTTGGAATAGAAGTCAAAAGTCTCCATGTGATTTGAAAATGTTGGTTTTCAATTGCAACACGTGTAAGGTAAATAAGACTTGCATGAGAAAGAACGAACCAATTCTGACTTAAAACGAAGAATTGAACGTCGAACGTTCACGAACGTTTAACGAAAATGTAAAAATGGATGATTAATCAGCTAAATTCTCACCGACGAATTCAAAAATGAATTCCGACTTGATAGAATAATAGAACATGATGTTTGTGAACTATTGGTTTTGGAATGAGCCAATTCTGAGTTGTAATGATCACGTTACGAAGCTCGGGAAATTTAAAAAATTTTAGACTTCGGAAATTTTTCTGAGGCACAGGGCTGGCGCCGCAGCGCCGCCCAAGCCTTGTTACTCGGCGTCGCAGCACCAGACCGGGGTGGGAGTTCCCTGCATGGTCAGCACCACAGTGCGGCTAAGCAAAGTAAACTTGGCGCCACAGCGGTAGGCCAAGGTTGAAAATGCTGGAGGGGTAGCGTCGCAGCACCCCTACAAGAGGAAAAGTTGGCGCCGCAGCGCCAGAAGAGGAAAAATGTTAGACATTAACAACTATTTACTTAACATTTTTCATGACGATTAAGGGGTTGTCAATGATGATTAATAAGTGTTCGGTTTATAACACATAACTGTTAATAAGCCGTAAAGAATGTTAACTAACTTAAACGAATGTTATCTAGATAACAAATTGTTTAAGTTGTACGAGAAGGAGTTAGGTCACACAATGTTTATCAATTGTGATAATCTAATGGATAAAGGCAAGTGTTCTAACCTTGTTCAAGATTTACTTTATGCAAGTTCCTAACTCTTGTATTAACGATATGTTATGCAAGTTTTCATGAAATCTTGTCTGTACACGAGGTCGGACAAGTTGTCATTATGCATGGTTGCATATGCATTAACTGTTATTGTATAGTCGATGCCATTTTCTTTGGCTAGACGTATATGTAAAGTAACTTGATTGATTTTCATAAATCTTTCGAAGTATTATTGATGAGCTATATATCCTATGCCAATTGATTTGGTACGAATTCGGATGAAAACCTGAGTATGAATACACAAAGGTTGTATGTCGTTAATTCGACCAGGCATTGTGTTGCCAAAGATAAACGTGAAAACGTTTATGAATGTAGTGTTGATCAACACATAGTACTACAGGCTGATCACCTGGACGTGCTCGTAAGTGAAGTCGGGCTTACTGTCTTGTACCAGTTTGCCCTTTTATGAAAGAGGATGTTCATGGTCTTTTACCAGCTCAGATTCTTAAGCGACTTTGTATCCTTGAGAATGTTTTAAAGGAATTCAAAATATTATCTTGATTATTCCTATTTCTTCATAACTCTTGTACAATTATTGAAGATGAAGCATATGATTCTTGATTTTGCGGTTACAAAGTAAAATATTAACTTCCTAAGCTAGTTATGCTCATCCTTGCTTAAAATTATATGTTTTAGCTAATAGCTATCGGACCGAGGGATCCGGTAAAGACAAGGGCAAATCCAAGATGAATGCTTAGCTACAATTATAATAGTTTAGTCTTCTGTTGTAATAAGTAATATTATGACACCAAATGTATGTAAGGGTTGCAAGGAACCTGGGGAGAAGTTATTATAATGAAATGTTAAGTTCAACTTATACAGGTTATTAAATTATTCAGTTGAATGTATGAGTAGCTAGTTGTACAGTGAAGCACCATATCCAGGGTGAAGGTATCCGAATTTGGGGGTGTCACCGGTTGGTATCAGAGCCTTAGGTTATAAAACTTAAGTGGGGAAAACCTTAAGCCATAACATTGGTAAGAGAAGTAGAAGTAAATAAAACTCGAGTAGAGTTTTAATGAAGAAAGTAACCTTAAAAATATTAAATGTTTTATGTGTTTTTAATATTTTGATTGCATACTAATCAAGTTATTGTGTCTTATTGTAGATCACCGGAGTTATGAACTCAGTTAGCGAAGTACAGTTCCTAAGTGAAGTGTCAATCAACTTCATAGAGATAAAACCAATCCTAGCAGTCGAAGTGCCACTAGTGATCCTAGATGTGTCGGATACGGAGGAAGAAGATCCTTCTGAAGATAACTTTGACTATGCCACCATATTTGACACTCTATTAGAAGAGGTAGAAGTGGTGTCATTTGATCCGTTAGTACCTACTGAGGAGGTTATGTCACCAGAGGAGTCCATGAAGTCTCTATTCATGGCAGTCTTGGACAGAAATGTCCAACTGAGCAAGGAGGTCCATGACCTTAAGAAAGTAGTCGACGACGTGGTAAAGGATAGGGAAGATATGGAGGTTTTCTGGGAGGAAGAGCACGATGAGAAAGTGTTTGCGAAGGACAGGGTTTGGGACCTAAAGCTTGAGGTCCAAGAGCTGAAAGCTGAGCTTCTGAACAAGAAGCAGAGGATAAGTCGAATGTCCTATATCCATAGGAGTTCGCATGTGGATTACCAGCACCAGATTACTGGATATCCAGTGGAAGAAGGTCAAACTCGGCATACTATTAGCGGGGATATAGTGGTCGGTATGGCCGATGTGGACTACAAGAATGCTGTGAGGCAGATGTAGTTCCATATGATATAGAATGTATAGCTATGTAAATAGTTAGGACTGAGCAAAAAATGGATAAAACCGAATAACCGAACACAACCGAAATTTTTTAACCGAAATATTTCGATAATTCGGTTATTTTTGGTAATTCAGCTATAACCGGTTTACAATTTCGGTATTTAGGTATTAATACGGTTATTGAAATCTTGTTATTCGGGTAACCGAATAACCGAATAGATTTTCAAAAAAAATAAATGAGACTTTTTTAAGTTTTAAGTTTTAAGTCTACTCTCAGTCTCTCACTCTCTCAGATGGTCAGACCTCACCTCAGTACTCTCTCGAATCTCGATCTCGAGTTCTCGACTCTTCTTCTGCACAGGAGTCAGGACCATAACAACCAAAACCCTAGCTTTAGTTCTTACTCCTTCGACGACCTTCAGACGACGGACTCTTCGCTTCTCCCCCACTCCGACTTCCAGTCTTCCACTCCAGCCTTTTCCCCACTCTGAGTCTCCGACCTCTTCCCCACTTCCACTCCGGCCTCTTCCCCACTTTCACTCCAGTCTCACATCTCAGATCTCATCATATTCATCTCTCACGAAATGCTGAACAGTGAAACCTTGAAGGTATTGTAGATTTGTTGTCTGATTGTCTCTATTTCTGTCAAAAGTCAAAACTTTTATTTTCATGGGTTCGTGACTGTGAGTCTCGATCTGTTCTTGCTTTGTGACCTTGTGGGTACTTATTTAATTGGATGGAAAAGAAAAAGATTTAGGTTTTTTATGATTTTGTTTCTATTTATAAATGTTTAGAACTTTAGATAATCAGGGGATAAATTCTTGCATTTCCCCTCCATTTTTGGGTGTTTTTGATTCTTGGAGATTTGGGTGTTTTCTGTTTTGTATGATTGTCTGTGGATATGTCATATGTTTGGACAATTTGGTTATGCACTTATGCTAAATTACTAATTTATTTATTTGTTTATTTGGACAGTTTCAGTGTTTTGCATGAAAAAGTTCCATTCATATAAAAGATGCTTATTGTCTTTCCAATACATATAGATTAGGAGGTGCACTATGAGAAATAAAGCAAACAAATGCAAGGCAAAAAGTAAAATCTGTAAAGGGCTCACATAGCAATATGATGCATCCCTCATTTAACAGGTAACAGAAGCTGAAGTATTTCTAAATTACAGTAATAAAAAACCAGGGCTTATGGTTGGACCAGGAGTATGCCTAGTTCTTAAATTCATACAAACCAGGGCTTCCATTTAGTGTATGATGTATATTTGTGTATGTAGGTGTGCGTATGAACATGATCTGTATATATACGTGCAGGAGTTTAAATTTGGGAACTGAATAACTGATTGGTCTGATTAAGTGATTAGTGAACATGTTATTTGTGAAACAAGAGTTGAAAATTTGTGTATATAAAATATTTCTGCAACTTGTGTTCTATAATTAATTAATACATGTGTGTATGATTTTCAGATGATGTCAAGGGGTCTTTTAAATGATTTGCATTTGGTGGATGATACAGACGAGCCTAAACTTGATGCAATTGGAGATAGGAAAGAGTCGGGTGGCAGTGTTCCCACTAATCGAGTAATTTTACTATACTAGTTCAACCTGAAATTCCATGTAATTTGTTATTAATTTGTACTCATTCTTTGTTGTGCATATTGTGGTTGTCCTTATGTCAGATGATTGAGTTACCTTCAAGGTTCCCGAATATCTTATTCTATAAATTTACCTTCAGTGAAACTTGAGTTGATTTATATTTTTTTTGAAGCAGTCAGTGTCTGTATGACCTAATGTTAATAGGTGGTATATGTAAATCTTATTCTATAAATTTACACATATTCTTAGACATATATCTGATAATATGTGCAGGTAAATGGTAAGTTTACAAGTGATCATATTTACTTCCCAATCCTCTGTCTTTACAAGTTTACAAGTTTACATATTCTTAGACATATTTACTCTCTGATCTTTTAATTATTTCTAAATATGTATCTATTAAAGTAAAAGAATATTAGATCTCAAATAATATAACACAAAGTTAACTTCTCAATCCTCTGTCTTTGTGTTTGTGCTTGCATACAAGTGCTCTTTTTGGTTGGGACTTGGACCAAATGTCTCATGGCCTTTTATTTATTTGATGCTTCTGACCAATTCTTTGCAGGCTGTCCTGGATGCTCATAATGTTGTTATATCTACAATGAGGCCTGGAGTAAGCTGGGTAGATATGCACAAGTAAGACTGATGTTGCTGTTTTTGGTTGTTGCATGTTGTTGTTGGCCTGCTGCTGGCCTGTTGCTGTTAATATGATGCTGAGCACTGACTGCTGTCTGCTACTACTTACTAGAAGTCTGCTCTGTTGCTGCTGTGGCTGCTACATGTTTCTTGACTGTTAGATTAATTAGAATTTGTTAAGTCTGGATTATGTATTGTAAATTTTAAATTATTAAACTTTGTTAAGGTTAAGGTTATAAATTATTATGGTTGTTGATCAGTTTATTGTTAGTTATTGATTGAAAACTATAGTATTGCCAATTTAAAATGATAAGTAAAATGGAGCATAATTTCGGCTATTAACCGAAATAACCGAAATGTAAATTCGGTATTCGATTATTCAGTTATCTAAGAATTCGCTTAGTTATTCGGATAGCAAAATTTAGCAAATTTCGATATTTGGTTATATCCGAATAAGCTATTTGGTTCGGATCTAACCGAATTGCTCACCCCTATAAATAGTAGTGTAGCTAGAATGGACATAAAACCCTTTTTGTATAGTAAAGGGTATTCTTTTGTAATCCCAACTTTTGAAAACCAATAGCGGGATAGTATTGTAATGGCTTTGACCATGTAACGAAGAAGTATTTTAATATAAGAAGTTTCTTGAAATACTTGGCAATGTGGTTGTGTTATTATTTTTCATGAATACTAACCAACGGAAAGAAGTAAATAATAATGAAACCTTATTTACGTTAACAGGAAGATGCCACCAAAGAGACAGCAGCGAGCTCGTCGAGCTGAGCCATCTACTATGGAGGAAGTGGGGGTTTCAGATACCCCAATGAAATAGTTTGTGACTCTTATGACTACAGCCTTTAAAGAGGCTGGGGGAGGTGCTAGAGTAAATCCTGGAGTAGTCATAGGATCTACCTTTAAGGATTTCAAAAGCGTAGGCCTTCCGGAGTTCAAAGGAACTACGGACCCTATCGCTGCCCAGACTTGGGTAAAGGAAATCGAAAAGGCATTTGAGATAACAAATGTCAAGGAGGAGCAGAAAATTCCCTTTGCCACAGTTTATGATGAAGGGAGAGGCCAACTTCTGGTGGGAGGCAAACCAAAGTAGGGCAGAGTTACTCAATGCTACGTGGGAACAGTTCAAGAAGACTTTCTTTGAGAACTATTTCCCCACTAGAATGCAGAGTAAGATGGAAGTCCAGTTTCTAGAGTTGAAACAGGGGGATATGACTATTCCCCAATATGCTGCTAGGTTCAATGAACTAGCACGATTTGCGCCACACCAAGTAGACACTGAGGCACGGAAGGCGAAGAGGTTTGAGCTGGGTTTGAATCCTTGGCTCTATAACTGAGTTTCTGCTTTCCAAAGTGAAATCTTTGGAGCAGGTGTTGGAGAAGGCTTTATCAGCTGAGGGTGGTAGTGAGGCCTTGAGCCTATACCAGAAGGAGAAGAGGAATAAGAATAAGGCTGACGGAGGCGTCAAGCCAGACGGTGCAAGCGGGGGTTTGAGCGCGCCCAAGAGGAAGGCGTTCAATGTAGGGAATACCGGGACAAAGCAGGGAGATCCTAAGAGAAGGATCGAGCCATGCAAGACTTGCGGTAGGACTCATAGGGGAGTCTGCCTCAAGGGTAAACCGGTGTGTTATAACTATGGATAGGAAGGGCATTTTTTGTCCAACTGTCCTAACCCAAAAAAGAGTCCAGTATGCTTTTGTGTGGGTCCCAGGATCACTTTGCACTGAAATTGTCCGAAGAAGGGGACGAACGGTGGGAGGGGAGCTAGCGGTGCTAAGCTAGCAATAGGTGGACCCGTACAGCTGGGTAAGCCGATGGCCCGTACTTTTAACATGACGGTCCAGGATGCTGTGGCATCGAGTGATGTTGTAGTAGGTATTATCCCGGTCAACAATGAAAATGTATATGTGCTATTTGATTCGGGTGCTACTTATTCGTTTATAGCATGTGATTTTGCTAAACTGATTAGGGTTACTCCCTGAGAAACTTATAATACCTTCGAACATTAAGGTAGCAAACGAGGAGATAGTTCATATTGATTTCATTTATATGGATTGTTGTATAGAGATAAGGGGTAACAAATTATAGGTAGACCTTATACCGATAAAATTGGGAAAATTCGATGTAATTCTCAAAATGGACTGGTTGGTGAACCATGGGGCGATAATTGATTGCCAAAGGAAAAGTGTAAACCTTCGGATTTCTAAGAAACCCAAGGTAGTGTTCTACGATAGTAAATCACCGGGACGCTCTTGTTGTCTAACCATGACACAAGCCAGGAAGTTGTTAAGAAAGGGATGTGCAGGTTATTTGTGCCCTGTTGTTGATACCCAGTGAGTGGGAGCGACATTGGAACAAATACCTGTAGTCAATGAGTATGCGGATGTATTTCTGAGTGACTTACCAGGTCTTCCACCTGATCAAGAGACTAAGTTCGTTATAGACCTTGCGCCAGGAATGACACCAGTTTCTAAGGCACCATATCGTATGGTGCCAGTGGAACTAAAGGAGTTAATGATTCAGTTGCAAGAAATATTGGACAAGAAGTACATTCAACCGAGTGTCTCTCCATGGGGAGCGCCGATATTATTTGTAAAGAAGAAGAATGGATCGTTATGGTTGTGTATCGACTACCGAGAATTGAACAAATTGACGATCAAGAATAAGTACCCGTTGCCCAGGATCGATGATCTCTTTGATCAGTTGAAAGGGGCAAAGTGCTTAAGATAGATCTGCGGACGGGGTATCACCAGTTGAAATTTAGAACGGAGGATGTACCTAAGACAACATTTAGGACTCGTTACGGCCATTACGAGTTCTTAGTGATGTCGTTTGGGTTGACGAATGCGCCGGCGCATTCATGGACATGATGAACAAGGTGTTCAAACAGTATTTGGACAAGTTTGTCGTGGTGTTCATTGATGATATCCTAGTCTATTCCAAGACGAAGGAGGATCACGCTGAACATTTGAGATTAGTGTTGGAAGCACTAAGAAAGGAAAGGTTGTATACGAAATTCACTAAGTGTGAATTTTGGTTAGAGAGTGTGCAGTTTCTAAGTCACATCATTGACCAAGATAGGGGTTTCGGTGGATCCAGCGAAGGTGGAATCAGTGATGAACTGGGAACAACTAAAAACGCCGACAGAGGTGCGGAGTTTCCTAGGGTTAGCGGGTTACTATCGGAGGTTTATTCAGGACTTCTCAAAGATAGCCACTCTGTTAACGAATTTGACTCGAAAGACTATGAAGTATGTATGGACAGAGAAATGTGAAGACAGCTTTCAAGAGCTGAAGAAGAGGTTAAGTCTTTACCGAATGAGACGGGAATTTCGTAGTATATAGCGATGCTTCGCATAAAGGACTGGGTTGCGTGCTCATGAAGCATGTCAAGGTCATTGCGTATGCATCTAGGCAGTTGAAGGAGTATGAAGGAAATTATCCTACTCATGACCTTGAACTTGCCATTGTGGTTTTCGCCTTAAAGATTTGGAGGCATTACCTGTACGGGGAGAAGTGTGAGATCTACACAGACCATAAAAATCTGAAGTATATCTTCACACAAAAGGAGTTGAATATGAGGCAGCGTAGATGGTTAGAGTTGATAAAGGATTATGATTGTGAAATCCTGTATCACCCGTAGAAGGTAAATGTGGTAGCCAACGCTTTGAGTAGGAAGGGTCGGGAGAAGCTATTGATGTTAACAACTCAGGATGAGTTGATAACAGAAATGACAAGGATAGAGATAGAGATCAGATGTCCACTGGAGAAAGGAGAGAAGTTATTTGCAATGGAGGTTCAGCCTACTATCATAGAAAAGGTAAAGGAAGTACAACTCAGAAATGAAGAGTGCGAACAGATTAAGAAGAAAATTGCGTACAATACGGAGGATAAGTGTAGTCTTGATAACGAGGGGTTATTAAGATTTGAAGGACGAATAGTTCCATGCGAGCCGAAATTGAAAGAGGAGATAATGGATGAATCTCATCACTCGAGGCACTCTATTCATCCTGTTAGCACCAAGATGTATCAAGACCTTTGGCAGAATTTTTGGTGGGCTAACATGAAGAGAGAGATAGCTAATTATGTTAGTAGGTGCTTAACTTGTCAAAAAGTTAAGGTCGAACATCAACGACCCAGTGGATTGCTACAATCATTGGAGATTCTGAAATAAAAGTGGGAGCATATCACGATGGATTTTGTGGTAGGACTTCCGCCAACGCAAAAAGGATACGACGCTATTTGGGTAATAGTGGATCGTTTGACAAAGTCGGCTCATTTCCTGCCGATAAGAGTCAAGTATAACATGGATCAGCTAGCTAAACTTTAGGTCAGAGAGATTGTCTCGAGACATGGAGTGCCAGTTTCAATTGTGTCAGATCGCGACCCGCTATTCACCTCGAATTTGTGGAAGAGTTTGCAAGAGCAGATGGGAACACAACTGAGGTTGAGCACGGCGTATCATCCACAGACGGATGGACAAAGTGAGAGGACAATTCAAATGCTGAAAGATATGTTAAGGTATTGCGTTATGTATTTCAAGGGTAGTTGGGACGATCATCTACCGTTGGTAGAGTTCGCTTACAACAACAGTTATGTAAGACCCCAACTTTTTATAAATAAAATTGAATTTTCTCTATATATTATTTTGAAATAGTAAGGTGTTGATTTGATAAATGTGGTAAGTTATGGGTAATATGCGCAAATATTTTAAAATAAGTAAGTGGTTATAAAATATTCATTGTTGTCGGAGAATATTCGTTTGATCGTGAAATATTCTTGTTGTCGGAGAATATTCGTACGACGGCACTTCCATTTGTGGGCCCTATAACTGAAAACTGTAGGATGAAGAAAACGACAAGAATAAGTTTTCTAAAAATAACGGCAAGAATGTTACCGTTAAAACTGTTGAAATACCCAGTGGTTAAAATAAAGTAATACGCGTTGTTACACAGTAGCACACGGTATTGTATAGTATTTTATATTATTGTTGTTTCAATAATTGTCACTACACGGTATTTCACATTATCAAATCAATAATTCATATTATTTGAATAATATTATTAGACAGCATTATTAGCAATGTCTAGGAAGTTCTGTCTAGGAAAGGGGTTAGTTAATCTAATTAGCGTGCCAGTAAGGAGAAATCCTTATCGGAAAGCCCCCTCTTTCCTGGGAACGACCTGGTTGTCATTATTGTGATTCTGTAATATTATTTGTGAATAATAATTAATTATTAATAAAAATGATAAGGAAATATATTTATTCAATGTGGATATAAATGGAGGAATTTTTAACAAAAGAGACAATTGTTGAAAATTGATATTTTATCTTTTCTGATAAAATAATTCATTCAAATATATTATTATAATATTATATTATAAGTGTATAAAGTGATAATATAATAATATAATTTTATAATTTAAATGATAATATTTTTACAATAAATTTATGATATATGAATAAAATGAGGTGGAAGAGAGCAAATTGGATCTGAATGGTTTTTGGTGTTATAAATGTTTTTGAAAACAAAAAACATGCAAAACATAGTGCTGAAGAAGGAATTTTTAAGGATGGAATGCTGCAAGATTTCATTCGTATGTAAATTTGGGTCATTTTTCGTTCGGAATTTGGAAAATCTTTCTTCCACAAAGTTGTAGAGAATTAAATTTCATATAGAATGGACATAAGATTCGTATTTTTTTGATAAATGGGCTATTTATTATGAATTATTAAGGTTTCTGAATAATATTTAAATTTAAAACATGTGTGGGCCTCACTTGTCCTTGTTTGGTGTATTTTTGCTGAGATTGATTTTTCCAATATGGAATGCTGAGTTTTCTTCAAAATCATCCGTAGGAAATTTTTTTCTAAAATGGTGTGCTAGCATTTTTTTATAAATAGGGTGCTTAGTTAGAAATGAAAATCACACCAGAATAACAAAATTCTCTCTCTATAGTATTAAGCATATTTCTTGTGAGTGTTTAGATATTTTGAGTGTTGATAACAGTGCAAGTTTCCGTCAGCATAATATCCGATATTCCAGTCAGATTCAGTATTCTACTGAGATAAGGGATATTATTTTTCTTGTAAATGATGTTATTTATTTCAATATCATTTCACAGAAATATTGGTATGAATTTTATTATGAAATTTTTACCTTTTCATGTCGGAGTTACTATTCACGTATACGACACTATTCACGAATACGGTACTATTCATAGAAAAATTAAATTTTCTTTTCTTTGTCCAAGTTGGTTGTTATGGTTTCTATCTTTGATTGGATCCAAGTTTTGAACTTCATTCCTGAATTTTGCTCCACAATTAATTATTATGGAGTATTCTTGAACTTGGATAAACTAAATCCTTAAACTTTGTCCTTTATCTCACTGGATTCGTTATTTATATTATTTTTCATCATCCTCAGTCCTAAATGGTGATATAACTGAATATCTTTGGCCTGTAGTGCAAAGATGAATGATTATTTGATGAATATCTTTGGCCTGTAGTGCAAAGATGAATGATTACCTGATGAATATCTTTGGCTCGTAGTGCAAAGATGGACAGGTGTTGAGATGAACATGACCATTGGTGATACAAATGAATACTTTGGCCCGTAGTGCAAAGATGAATATTGATTTGAGATATATATTGATTGATGTTACAGGGATAAAATATTGATGATGGACTTTTAAATCATAGAAGATAGTAGACATTATTTTCTACTTAACTCTTCTAATGAATTGTTATTTCCGCTGCAGTTGTTGATCTAAAACTTGTTATCCATAATATTTTATCTGATTTGTTGAAGACTAACGATAAATTATTCTTCACTATCTTAGTCATAATATTCTTTACTGGGCTAGTTGAGCTCACCCTTTTATTCTATTGTCCTCTTCAGGAAATGAGAATGTCACAGGGACTAGTCGGGGGACAGAGTGATGGTCCGAGTTAGAGAAGTAGTAGTCCTCACTATTTTTGTAAAATAGTGTGATAATAATTAATGGGGACTAATTTGAGTGTTTATATTTCGTATTATATACGATTTGTATTGAAACTCACAGTTGTGTAGTCGTATTTAGCACTACCGTTTGTTATAAAAGATTGTATTTGGATTCTGTACCATGTATTTCTTGGCAACCCAGAATGGGTTGGGTGGATTGAACCTATTCTGGGGGCGTCACAAGTTACCACGCTAGTATAGGCATGCCGCCTTACAAAGCGTTATATGGCCGAAAGTGCAGAACCCTTCTGTACTGGGATGAAGTAGGAGAACGTCGGATGTTGGGGCCTGAGATGGTACAATAGACGGCGAAAGTGGTTAAGTCGATACTAACTCGGCTAGTAGTAGCTCAAGACAGACAGAAGAAGTATGACAATCCACATCGGAAGAACAGAGAGTTCGAAGTCGATTCGTATGTGTTCCTGAAGGTGTCACCCTGGAAAGGGAAGATACGCTTCGGGAAGAAAAGGAAAGTTAAGTCCTAGGTTTATCGGACCTTTCGAGATTTTAAGATGGGTAGGTGAGGTAGCTTATACGTTAGCATTACCTCCAGAGTTAGGGCATATCCACAACGTGTTTCACGTATCGGTGTTGCGTCCCTATAAGCCTGATTACAAGCACGTAATCGAGTATGAACCTATTCAGGTTGAGAAAGACTTGACGTATGAAGAAGTTCCTATTCAAGTAATTGATAGGAAAGAACAAGTCTTGCGTAATAAAGTAATACCTTCGGTGAAGGTGATATGGAGGAACCACAATGCCGAGGAAGCAACGTGGAAACTCGAAGATAAGATGAGGAAGATATATCCCCATTTGTTTAACTAACTTGTATTGTAATTCTGGGGACAGAATTCTTATAAGGAGGGGAGATTGTAACGCCCGAGAAATTCAGAAGTTATGTAAAAGAAATTTTATTTGCTTATTTGAATAAAATTATATTAAATGCTTATTCAACTGAGTAAGCTAATTCTCGGTCATTTTATGACCTAGAAGATGTGAATATGGTTTAATATTATAATAAAAATAAAATATGGCAACAATATAATACTAACAAAAAAATCATACTGATACTCCAATAATGAACAAAAAAGTTGCATTACCTAATTCTATATATATATATAGCTATTTGATGTCTTTTTTCTAATAATATTGTTGGGGTGTGGACTTTTAGGTCCAAACTGTTCAGTGGGTCAGAGCCCATAAGTGGTGGCGTGCCCGAAATGAGCTCCTATTATGGAAGTTGGAATATTTTAAAGAAGCATTGATTATTATTGACTCTCCATTTATGGAAGGGAAGTTAGGATTCAATCCAACGACCTTTTTTCAAGGAGATTTTATGTGATCCCATTAAGGAATTATACCTAATGAGGAATCCTATTCTACGTGGGAAAAAACTCTGTGAAGGTGATGAGATCTCCATAAGTACAAGGTTATGTTTCATTCTAAGGTACACACATACATTATTATTATTTTCCAGCACTAGAGCATTAAGCCTTCATTATTAACCTAATTCAGCCTGTACTTATTTTCACACCGGAGCTATCCCCCAGCAGCCCAAGTCGTCAAGCTTTTGGTGTTTATCTGTTTCTATGCAAGATTTGACGCGCTTGTGTGATTGGAGCGCGTGTACGAATCTTGGCATTAACATTGACACTAGAAGGAGGGCTTTCTAGTGTTGCTGATTTTCAATCACAACAGAGGATTTTTTACAAATAAAATTATGGTGAACAGTAAAACAGTGTCCGGACATGGGAAGTCAACAAAAGACGGGTCCACACAACTGAGAGGATCGGTCAGAGATCGGTTGGGGCCATCCAAGAGCATCCACGAGAGGCTAGGACCCCACAACCACTCGAAAGAACCTAAAGACGGTGACAGAGATGATGTCCGATGAAGGCTATTTTTGACGGCTAGCAGGGATGCGGGACCTAGGGGCCGCATCGAGGACGCACCATCCCAAACGCGTCCCCATGGAGTCAGCTGAGATGAAAGGAAGGAGATTTTATCCAAAAAGAGACGGGAGACAGATGATGCTTTAAGAGCCCTACTCATGCAACGGAAAAAAAATAGATCAACAGTTGGTGCAGCTGATCGGAGGAGAAAAGGACGGTGCCTCCAGCCATAGTCATAAGCTGGACCATTCGCCCGAGCTTAAGTCCATAACGCATCATTTGGACAAAACTCAGCGGATAGAGGACAGGCCTCGGAGCCGCTCTCAGGATATGGTCAGACGCATAAGTTGAATTTGAGAGGCAGATCGCCCGGGAACCAGTCCAGGACACATCTTTCGGATAAAACTCGACAGACAGATGGCAGGCCTCGGAGCCGCTCTCAAGATGTGATCAGGCACAGGAGCCGATAGAGAGGGAGATCACCTGAGGGCTACTCCTAGGACACATCTTCTGGATGGCTCCCAGGTGGTGGGGAACAAGCATCGAAGTCATTCCCGAGCGGAAAAGTCCGGGCAGGAAGGACGATCGAACTATCATAGAAAAAACTCAGCTCCCACTAAAAGGAAACCGGATGACAGGATTCGTTCGCCATGGAAAAATGAGAATGAGGAGTTGGCCAAAAAGGTGGCTGAGTTGGAGCAACGGCTGGCTGGGGGCATAAATCTGATACGACCTCGGCCAAGTATTCTTCCCTGTTTTCCCCAGAAATCACCAGGGAAGAGGTCGACCCAAGCAAGAAACCCCTTCATATGGAGAGTTACGATGGCTCGGGAGATCCTTACGAGCATAGCCAAGCTTATGAGCGAGTGATGGACTACTATGATTATTCGAAAGCCGCCCAAATGTCAGATGTCCATGACTACTCTGAGAAAGGATGCTCGACAGTGGATGATGACGCTAGCCCCCAATTCAGTCTCGTCTTGGAGGAGTCTGTGTGATAAGTTTCATGCCCGGTTCGGTAGTAATAAGAGAAAAGGTACATCGACCGGATCGTTGTCCCAAATTAGAAAGTTCTCCAACGAAACCTTGGGTCAATACGTCAAATGGTTTCGTGAAGCAGTCGAGCAGGTGGCTGACCTAAATGACCTTCAGGCCTTCGGCCTATTTCAAAATGGATTGGATTTGGAGAAGTTTAAAAAATGGTAAAAGAACTGATGTTCACCCACCCGAGGAGTCTAGCTGAGGCGTTTAAAAACGTCGAGGTGATCATCGTAATAGAGGAAGCAATGAGCAGTCTCAAACACAACTCAGCAGACAGATCGAAGGACAAAGACAAGAGTAGTTACAAAAAGAGCAACGCTGATAGGTCGGACATCTACCAGAAGAAGCAAAAAAATAACAGCAGTGGTTCTGGAGGAAGGCGACCACCTTATCCGAATAACAGGGTAAATAAAGTATACACCAAACTCAACACTGGCCGGACTACCATTCTGGAGCACATCAGGGACAAACCTTATTTCGAGCCAGTCAGGTACATCTCCAAGTCATACAGGGGAAACTCGAACCAATACTGTGATTACCATGGATCGGCTGGACACCCTACAGAATCTTGTTGGGGATTGAAGGATCTAATCAAAAAGAATGTTCAGAGTGGAGCGTTAATCCAGTATGTAGCAAGACGAGACACTCCTAGAACACAGTAACCAGATAATACCCCAGTGCAAAATCCACCAAACCAGACCCAGTCACAGGATCAGACCCAGGCAACTCGTCGAGTAGTGGATGTGATCACAGGCGGGTCAGTTGGAAAAGTCACATATCAGGAAAAGATGAGGATTCTTAGATGCAGTATTATCAGTGTCCGATCATCCTGTTAGGCTGAGAACGACTATACCCGGGCTCGGTCATCAATTTTACCGACGAGGATCTCCCCTCGGAATTGATCGAACCTCATGAAGGAGCTTTAGTAATAACATCACAGGTTGGGTCGGTGGACATGAAGAGTATGATGATTAATAATGGGTCATCAGTGGATATATTATACGCTCATGCGTATCAGAGGTTGGATTTAGATGGTAGAAAAATGGAAATCGGATAAGAATCCCCTCTATATGGATTCAACAATGAGCCCGTTAGAGTCTCGAGGACGATCGAGCTGCCAGTAGTCTTCAGAACAGCCCCCTTGTAAGTAGAGATCCTCTGTAAATTTTTTGTGGTACATGTGGACTCGTCCTACAACGTAATCTTGGGGAGACCGACGCTAAAAACTCTACAAGCGAAGGGGGACCTCGACTTGGTGAAAAGATATTACAAAAATAGTGTTGATCTCTTCGGGGGTCGGCGTGAGTAAGCAGAAATAAATAATGGCAATTGAGATTAAACCTTTCACCGAGGGCAGTACAGAGCCTCTCGTCATGCTAGTCGAGGAAACGGAGGAGGTAGAGTTAATCACAGGCAAAAAGGGTAAGACAGTCTGAATCGGGTCAGGGCTCCCAGAGCCATTTCAGACAAGCTTGGTAGAATTCTTACGATGCTATGCCGATATTTTTGCATGGTTCCCTAGCTACATGCCCGGAGTGGACACAAAGGTGGCCGAACATGGATTGTATGTGGAGCCAGCAAAGAAACCAGTAAGGCAGAAGAGGAGAGTCTTCGCCCCCGAAAGGCAGAAAATAATAGATGAGGAAATTACAAAGCTCCTAGCAGCAAACTTCATATTCGAGATTGACTATCTAGAGTAGATGGCTAATGTGGTGTTGGTCCAAAAGTAGAATGGAAAATGGCGAGTATGCATCGACTACACCGATCTGAATAGGGCCTTCCTAAAAGACTTCTATCCACTCCCTCACATTGACCAGTTGATTGATACCACCTCGGGGTATGCCCTACTAAGCTTCATGGACACGTTTTTGAGATACCACTAGATCTCGATGCATAAAAATGATATCCTAAAGACAGCATTCATCACTCATCGGTCAATTTATGCTTACAAGAAGATGAACTTCGGATTACTGAATGCGGGGGCTACTTATCAAAGGATGATGAACTACGTATTTTCAAAGCAGCTGGGTCGGAGCATGGAGGTGTATGTAGATGATATGATAGTGAAAAGCATGTCGGTTCGAGGCCATCTGGATGACTTGGAGGATTGCTTCGAAACGGTCCGGCACTACAAGCTCATGCTAAATCCGACCAAGTGCACGTTCGGGCTCAAAGCTAGTGAATTACTTGGATACCTGATCAGTAAGAGAGGGATAGTGGCAAACCCGGAGAAGATAAAGGCCATTCTAGACATGAAATCCCCCCAGTCATATAAAGATGTGCAATATCTAACAGGAAGGATTGTTGCTTTAAGAAGGTTTATGTTCAAATCAGCTGAAAGGTGCCTGTTCTTTGACACGTTGAAATCTCTAAAGAACGAAAAAAAATTCAGTGGACTTCGGAGTATGAGGATGCTTTCCAGGGAATTGAGGCTTATTTAGTCCTCAGCCCCTCTACCAGTGAAGCCGGTCCCGTCAGAACTGTTGTATTTGTATTTGGCAGCCAGTTTGTTGGTCGTTAGATTGGTTTTGGTTTGGGAAATAGTAGGTGTTCAACATCCGGTGTACTATGTGAATCACGCTTTTCAGGATGCAGAGACAAGATATCTGAATCTTAAAAAATTTGCCTACGCATTAGTCATAGCCAGCCGAAAGCTCAGGCAGTATTTTCAGGGGCTGCTCATTGTGGTATACACTGATCAACCTTTGAAGAAGGTATTGGGCAGACCAGAGGTCTCGGGTCGTTTGGCAGCATGGGCAGTAGAGCTGACTCAATTTTTTCTAGAGTATCATCCTCGAACTGCAATAAAAGGTCAAGCTTTGGTCGACTTTGTGATCAAGTGTTCATTCTCCGAGTCAGATGCTATCGAGGGACCAAAAGGGGAGACAGTTAAAACAGTTACGAATGGATTGTCGAGTCAAGCTTCATGGACATTGTATATAGACGAGTCCTCCACCTCGGATATAAGCAAAGCAGGAGTAATTTTGACAAGCCCGGAAGGATTCAAGGTACAGCAAGCGATCCATTTTAGGTTCAAGGCAACCAATAATAAGGCAGAATATGAGGAGATTCTAGCCGGTCTTCGACTGGCCAAGAGTCTCGAGGTACAAAGGTTGGTAATTTTTAGTTATTCTAAATTGGTGGCCAAGCAAGTTTCAGGAGAATATAAAGCTCGGGGGGGCAAAAATGGTAAGATATTTGGCTGAGGTAAAGGATCGACTACAATTGTTCGAGACGGTGGTCTTTTAAGGGGTCGACAATTCTAATAACACCATAGTCGATGCTCTAGTAAAATTGGCGACCACAGAAGCAAGTACGTTCAGCGGGTCGGTATATTTAGAGATCTTAAACTAGCCGAGCAGTGCAGCATACGGTGGTCATGTGTGTAGTAAGGTCGAACTGCTAGGATGACCCCTTACCTCGACTACCTGGCTGATGGCGTCTTGCCTTCAGATCAGCTATTGGCTAAGAAAGTTAAGCATAGGTGTTTGAACTTCGTGCTAATAGATGGAGATCTATATCGAATGGCACATTCGTCACCTCTGTTGAAGTGTCTAATTTCGTCTGAAGTTGACTATGTTCTTCGGGAGATTCATGAATGGATATTTGGCGATCACATGGCAGCCAAGGCTTTGGCTTATAAGGTTCTTTGACAGGGATTTTATTGGCCTACCATCTACAAGGAAGCCACGGAGTATGTAAAGAAGTGCCTGAAGTGTCAATTAAACAACTCAATCACTCATCAACCTCCCGGGGAACTTTACTCTGTATTATCGTCGGTTCCTTTTACAGTAGGAGGGTTGACATTTTGGGTCCTCTACCAAAAGCTAAGGGGCAGGTTAGCTTCGTGATAGTGGCAATCGATTACATGACCAAAAGGGTCGAAGCTAAACCTCTTCGATAAATAACCGAACAAGAGTGCTTAAAATTCCTGAAAGAATTTATGGTGTTTCGGTTCGGCATCCCCTTAGTATTAATTTTGGATAACGGCAGACAGTTCGTAGGTTCGAAATTTGAGGCGCTTCTTAAAGAGTTAGGGATTCAGCATCGAAGGACCTCGGTAGCACACCCTCATTCTAGGTTGAGGTCACCAATAGAACTCTACTCAATGGAATAAAGAGGAGGCTGGATGAGGCGAAGTGACGACGGCCCGATGAGTTGCTCAGCGTGTTATGGGCATACCAGACCACTCCGAGGACGACCACAGATGATTCCCCCTTTAGACTGGTATATGGTACAAATGCCCTTGTTCCAGTGGAGATCGGATCTACTTCTCTTCGGGTCAGTCAGTTTAAATAGGTGTATAATGATGAGGGGCTTCGTATTAACTTGGACCTGTTAGATGAGGTCAGAGAGTCAGCCCTAGTAAGGCTTGCAGCCTACCAAAGGAGAGTGGCCAGGCACTATAACAAAGGAGTAAAACTCAGGAGATTCAAGGTCGGAGATTTTGTCCTTCTAGAAGTTGAGGCCTCAACGCCTCAGAATCTTGGGAAATTAATGCCGAATTGGGAAGGCCCCTATGAGGTTGTAGAGGTGCTAAAGCTAGGTACCTACAGGCTTTGAGATATAGATGGGACAGAGGTTAAGAATACTTGGCACGCAGGCAGGCTTTGGAAGTATTATCAGTAGTTCGTGTCCTAGTGTCTTTATTTTGTAATTTTTCAATCAATTTTCAATAAAAGCGAGTAGTTAGCTCATTTCAGCCATTGTTATCATTTTACTTTTCAGTATATTTATTTATTAAGAGTTCAGTTCTTTAGAGCGAACCCGAGTTCAGTTTTTCAGATCGAACTCGTCATTTATTAAAAGTTTAGTTCTTTAAAGCGAACCCGAGTTCAGTCTTCCGGAGCAAACTCATCATTTATTAAGAGTTCTATTCTTTAGAGCGAACCCGAGTTCAATTCTTTGGAGCGAACACATTTCTCCATTTACTAAGCGTTCAGTTCCTCGGATCGAACTCATCATTTACTAAGCGTTCAGCTCCTCGAAGCAAACCCGAGTTCAGTTCTTCGGAGCAAAATCGTCATTTACTAAGCGTTTAGCCCTTCGAAGCAAACCCGAGTTCAGTTCTACAGAGCGAACTCGTCATTTACTAAGCGTCATTGATTAAAATTGTAAGACCCCAACTTTTATTAATAAAGATTTAATTCACTTTATATATTATTTTGAAATAGTAAGGTGTTGATTTGATAAATATGATAAGTTATGAGTGACATGTGCAAATATTTCAAAATAAGCAAGTAGTTATAAAATATTCATTATTGTCAGGGAATATTCGTTTGGTCATAGAATATTCTTGTTGTCGGAGAATATTCGTACGGCGGCGCAGCCATTTGTGGGCCCCACAACGGAATAACTGTCGGACATAAAAAGCTGACAGAAATAACCTTTTTATAAAATAACGGTAAAACTGTTACCGTTAAACTGTTGAAATACCCGCTGATAAAAATACAGTAATACGCGTTGTTGTACAGTAGCACACGGTATTGCACAGTATTTTGAATTATTAATTCTTACGTAAGAAGTCACTTACTCAATAATTGTAACAGTAATTACTGTTCAATATTTTATATTATTGATTCAATAATTGCTACCGTTGATATTTTATATTATTGAGTCAATAATTGTCACAGTAACCACTGCACAGTATTTCACATTATCAAATCAATAATTCATATTATTTGAATAATATTATTAGACAGCATTATTGGCAATGTCTAGGAAGTTCTGTCTAGGTAAGGGGTTAGTTAATCTAATTGCGCGCCAGTAAGGAGAAATACTTATCGGAAAGCCACCTCTTTTCTGGGAACGACCTGGTTGTCATTATTGTGGTTCTGTAATATTATTTGTGAATAATAATTATTGATAAAAATGATAAGTAAATATTTATTCAATGTGAATTTAAACGGATGAATTTTTAGTAAAAGTGAAAATTATTGAGAATGGATATTTTATCTGTTCTGATAAAATAATTCATTCAAATATATTATTATAATATTACATTATAAGTGTATAATGTGATAATATAATAATATAATAGTGATGATATTTTTTTACAATAAATTCACGATATATGAATAAAATGAGGTGGAAGAGAGAAAATAAAATTTAGAATTCTTTTAATAATTATAAATGTTTTAATATATATATATATATATATATATATATATATATATAAACATGTGGTGGAATTTATTATTTCAAAAATGGAGGCTTTGAAATTTTGAGTGTGTTGAAGATTTTCAAGAGTGATGAATGTGAAAAAATCATCCGTATGTAAATTTGGGTCATTTTTTCGTTCGAAATTTGAAAAAACTTTCTTCTACAAAGTTGTAGAGAATTAAATTTTATATGAAATGGACATAAGGTTCGTATTTTTCTGATAAAAGGGCTATTTATTATGAATTATTGAAGTTTCGAAAATAAATATTTTTTAAACATATAGTGGGCCCCACTCTTGTCTTTTGTTGGTTGTAAATGTTGAAAATTTCATTTGGGTGTGCTGATGATGCTTCTCAAGATTGATATGCTTCGTAGGTAAGTTTAGTCAGCTTTGGTGTTCTGGCATTTTCTTATAAATAGGGTGTTTAGTTAAAAATAAAAATCACACTAGAATCAGAAAATTTTCTCTCTATAATATCGAGCGTATTTCTTGTGAGTATTTAGATACTTTGAGTGTTGATAACAGTGCAAGTTTTCGTCAGCATAATATCCGATAATCCAGACCGATCTAGTATTCTACTGAGGTAAAGAATGTTATTTTTTTCGTAAAGGATGTTATTTCCTTTCAATATTCATAATGAATATTATTTTCTTTCATATTTCATATTATGAAAGTGATAATATTTCATTTCATATTCATAAATTTAAACTTACTACGGTAAGTATTGCTTCTATAATTCCTGAAATGATCAGAAATTCTTTGAGTTTTGCTCTTCATCTAATATCATTTCACTAGAATATTGGTCTGAAACTTTTTATGAAATTTTTATCTTTTCATGGCGAGTTACTATTCACGAGTTACTATTCAAGTAAAAAATATTATTTTTTTATCCAAATTATCTTTGATTGGATCCAAGTTTTGAACTTCATTCTTGAATTTTGCTCCACAATTGATTATTACGGAGTATTATTGAACTTGAATAAACTAAATTACGAATTCCTAATCTTTGTCCTTTATCTCACTGGATTCGTTCCTTATATTATTTTTCACCATCCTCAGTCTTAAATGGTGATATAAATGAATATCTTTGGCCTGTAGTGCAAAAATGAATGATTATTTGATGAATATCTTTGGCCCGTAGTGCAAAGATGGACAGGTGTTGAGATGAACATGACCACTGGTGATACAAATGAATATCTTTGGCCCGTAGTGCAAAGATGAATATTTTATTTGAGATATATACTGATTGATGTTACAGGAATAAAATATTGATGATGGACTTTTAAATCATAGAAGATAGTAGACATCATTCTCTACTTAACTCTTCTAATGAATTGTTATTTCTGCTGCAGTTGTTGATCTAAAACTTGTTGTCCATAGTATTTTATCTGATTTGTTGAAGACTAATGATAATTTATTATTCATTATCTTAGTCATAATATTCTTACTGGGCTAGTTAAGCTCACTCTTTTCTTCCATTGTTCTCTTCAGGAAATGAGAATGTCGCATGGACTAGTCAGGGATCGGGGTGATGGTCAAAGTTAGAGCAATAACAGTCCTCACTATTTTGTAGAATAGTGTGATAATGATTGTAATTAGTGAGGACTGAATTTGAGTGTTTATATTTCGTATTATATACGATTTGTATTGAAACTCACAGTTTGCGTGGTCGTATTTTGCACGACCGTATATTATAAAAGATTGTATTTGGATTATGTACCATGTATTTGGCGACTCAGAATGGGTTGAGTATTGAACCTATTTTGGGGGCGTCACAAAAATGTCTAGTTCCTCGGAGCGAACCAGAGTTCAGTTCCGAGGAGCGAACTTGGTATTTGTTAAGTGTTCGACCCCTTGGATCAAACGTAAAACTTTTTGAATTCATGGTTACAGTTATACTCACATCGATTCAAAAATTATTTGGGAAATGTGGTCATATCATTCATTAACACAAATGATTACATAAGAGATATTACATTAGACAATGTGGAATAAAACAGATATTCAGTAGGAGGATTGATTTCGTCATCCGAGTCTAAAATAGAGGTGTCGAGCCCGGCGGCCAACATCTTTTCTCTTATTTTTTCTTTGTGGCTTTGGTAGCCTTCTGCTAATTGGGCTACGATGTGGTCAGTCATCTCGGATGATTCTTGATATTCCTCGATAATCTTCATCTTGTCAGCCTCACAAATAGTGTTCTTTTCGGCCTTCAAACGCTCGACCTCTTTCTCTAGCTCGGACACAGTTGCAAGCATCGTCTTCGATTGAAGACACACCTGTTCATATTCATGGGAAAGTGTGTTGTAAGTTTTCTCTAGGTGGTTCTTCTCTTCTTTCAGCTCAGTCTGGCCCCCGAATGAGTTGTTCTCTTTGCTCTGAAAGCTCCGAGTATCTCCATTTTAGCTCCTTCATCTCCAGGGATAGTTTTTTCAGCTCGGAGGAGAGAGAATCATCATGAAGAAGAGTGGTTTGAAACCGCTGCCTATCGGCCTCTCTTTCATAAGTTGAAGCTGGAGATCAGCTCAGAGCTGTTGTACAGCGCCTTCTAATTCCTTTTCTTGGACGAATATCTCCTCAGCCTGAAACAATAGCTGACCGAAAGCTGATAGGGCCTGAGGGGATAAAGATCATGTCAAAAATTATTCAGAAGAAGTTTAGTTATTTGAAACAGTAGTTTGGTTAATCTTACCCGTCCTATGGGAACAAATGTGGCAATCACAAGATCCTCAGGCTCGAGTCCTTCAAACTTCTCATCATCGCCCGGAAGAACGAAGGCGTTAAAGTTTTCATATAGAAAGTTGTGGGGGAGGTCTTGGGACCAGGCGGTGTTCAGAAATCATTTTGGGGGGTCCTCATCAAATGTCTCTATAAGAGGAGGCGGGGGGGAGGGATGAGGACGTCTGCTAGAGGGTTTTGAGGGGTTTCTTCCCGTATTGCTTTCTTCCAAAGAGGCTCGACATCGATATCTCTATCTTGTTGATCGGAGGGGGTCGGCTCGCAGAGGTCAATGGCGGACACTTGGGAGTCAATTATTTTGGGGAGCTAGTTGTTTGATATTTTAGGTGTCGATGGCTTGATGTGTTTCCTAAGTCTTTTCTTCATCAGTACGAGCTTATCAGATCAAGTCAGCTTCACTAATTTTTTGGTAGATAGTGTTGGCGCCACAGAACTTATCGGTAGGGCTCAGATAGGGGTCTCATCAAGGGGGGTGGTGTTTGATTGGGTGATTGGAGAGTCGTTTGGAGGGGTGTCGAGGGGAATCTCAGTGATCAGGATAGTCTCTATGTCGACACTCTGATCAATGATAGGTTGGGCAATCGGTTCATCAGAAGGGGGCCTCGATGGCTCGGCGACCTCGAATCCATCGGGTTTAAAGATTGACACTGAAATTACATAAGAAACTTATGTTAGTATTTAAATCATTATTCTAATGGGATAGATAGAAGTATAGATACTTACGGCCATATTGATATAGCCAGGAGGGGTCGGACAGCATCTTTATCGACCACTCGGTCTTCTTCATTTGGTTGTAGAAAGCTCGAAAAGCCTTTATACGCCTCTTTGGAAATTGGGTCACCTTCAGCACGGGATCGTTAGGGGCAGCCCAGCTCAAAAATAATTTTATGTATGTGCCTTTAATAAAGGTCCACTGGGAGTGCCAGCCTCGATTGCTGGATGTAGTCTTGATGGGGGTAATTGTTCTGGGTCGGAGGCCGAGCTAGCGCAGTCCGGATTCCCCACTTTTTGATAAGAATACAGGGCACAGAAGAAGTCTAGCCCTGGGGAGGTTTTGGTGATGTGGCAGAAGGCGAGAAATGGGTTGAAATAAATGTACAAGTTGGGCATCAGTTGGGCCAGACCGGTCCCGATTAGCCCTAGGAAAGATGAAATGAATTCGGGAAGGGGGAACCGGAAGCCATACTTGAAGGTGTAGATATGAACGACTGTCCATTCCCCTTGAGGGCGCCAGTACATTTTTTCGTGTGTATCCGGGGCCCTAATGGAGTATTCGGGAGGAATTTGATATTGTTGTCGGATGATTGGTATTTGGGCGACTGTAATGGTGGATTAAGTGTTGACATGAGGATAGGCTTTGGTTGATTCATATTCTGCTCATGACCGTGCTTCGGCAGGCTCAGGAGAAGATTGAGTCCCGGAAGAGGGGGTAGAAGATGTGGAAACGACCATGTAGCCGGGGGTTTCGATGACAGTTGCTATGGGAACTTCAACAGCGATTAAGTCGTCGGTACCCATTGAAGCGTTTGGGACTGTTGCTATCATTCGCAAGGGTTGGGGTAACAGTGGCAGAAGTGTTGGGAGCGGCCATGGAAGTAGTGAGAAGTGTGCCTCTGTAGATGAGTAGGGGAAAGAGTTTTGCATAAAATATTTTGCTTAAAGGCGAGATAGAGGAAATGCATTGCAGAGAAAATGCTTTGAAGGAAAGTTGGGGTAAATGGCGGTTGTAGTGGTGTAGTGTTTACTTCAAATAAAACTTTTCATATTTTCTCGAATACAGGAATACGGCGCGATTAATGTATGCAATGATGGGGAAGTGGGAGTAATTTAGGGCCCGAAATATGTAACGGTTTGTGATAGTGGGCCTTGATTTCGGTTATAATGTTGGATTTTGATATTGATAATTTGTTAGACTATGTCTAGCAGTCTCTGTTATATACTGCTTATATAATAGAAGACTGGGGGGTAATGTTGGGGTGTGGATTTTTAGGTCCGAACTGTTCAGTGGGTCAGAGCCCATAAGTGGTGGCGTGCCCTAAATGGGCTCCTATTATGGAAGTTGGAATATTTTAAGGAATCATTGATTATAATCGACTCTCCAATTATGGAATGGGAAGTTAGGATTCAATCCAACGACCTTTTTTCAAGGAGATTTTATGTGATCCCATTAAGGAATTATACTTAATGAGGAATCATATTCTACGTGGGAAAAGACTGTGTGAAGGTGATGAGATCTCTATAAGTACAAGGTTACGTTTCATTCTAATGTACATACATATATTATTATTATTATTCAGCACTAGAGCATTAAGCCTTCATTGTTAACCTAATTCAGCATGTACTTATTCTCACACCGGAGCTATCCACTGACGACCCAAGCCGTCAACCTTTTGGTGTTTATTCGTTTCTGTGCAGGATTTAACGCGCTTGTGTGATTGAAGCGCGTGATCGGATCTTGGCGTTAATAAATATATTGTTGATGTACTCTTGCTTCTTTACATATCTTTTTACGTTCTAATATAGAATAAAAATAAAAGAGTCTTAATATAGAATAATATCATTATTGATAATTCAAAATAAAATAAAATATCATATATAAAAATTTATTGATAAGTCTGTATTTTTGTTAAGTCCTACACTGACAATTCAATATGATTCGTACTCATTTTGTTTTTTCATGTTTTATAGATTAATAAACAAATTGAGTGCATTCCAAAAATTTAAGAGATTCACGCGTTTTATATCGAAGGGCCTTGCAGATTGTAGTGATGGATAATTTTGTTTATTGGTAATTTAAAAAAAAAATCCTCATGTTATTGAGAAAGTAACAATTTTAATAAAAACTAAAAAGTAACAAATAACAAATAACAAATTAAACAACAAATTTTTATAATTTATTATGTGTCAATACTGCACTCAATTATATTTCTCACTCACTAAAAACAAGTCATATTTGTTATTGTATGTTTACTCCTTTCAAAATATAAGATTAATACTAACCTATTCAAGTAAATTAATATATTTTTATATTAAAATTAATGTGATTCATTACATTTTTGGAAATAATAAATATTATAATTAGTACTCCCTCTGTCCCAAATTAATTGCTCAGTTTTGACTTTTTTTAGTTAAATTGACTATTTTTTAAAACTATTTTGTGTATCATTTTTGCCAAAATATAAGTGAAGAGGTTATAACAAAAAAAAAGTATATACAATTTACTACTAATACCAATTTTTATAGTGTTAAAAATATATTTATACATGCTTAATTATTAATTTTAAAAATAGTCAATTTGACTAAAAAAATTCAAAACTGAACAATTAATTTGGGACGGAGGGAGTAGTATTTTGTAGGTATACTATTTTCTTTATTGCATTACCTAAAACTAAATGAATCTGGAATAATTTTGAATTTGAAAATGATCTCAAATTGACTTTAAAAAATAAAACTTAATTATTATACACTAGTAAAGTATCTATTTTTTAATTTTTAATATAAAAGATTTTATTTAGTAAATTGTTATACATAATTAGTTGAAGGTCTCAAAATACTTAATTAATTAATATTTAAAGATTTAATTAGTAGGTTTTTGGATTATTTTGTTCTAGTTATCTTGGTTGGAATTTTTAATTTTTTACTTTTAAAGATGTGATGAGGGTAAAGATTAAAAAAGAAGAAGAAGAAGAAGAAGAAGTCTATTAGGTCTTGGATTTGTTTTTTTTATTGATGGAAGAAGTTTAAAAGTATTATAAATTTAATTAAAAAAATGAACATATATTATTAGATTTAATTTTTATTGGGGGAAGAAGTTTAAAAATATTGAAGACTATAAGAGTGTTTTATTTTGTTTTGTTTTGTGAGGAAGCTATGATAGTCTTAATTACTACCTTTGTATATATTATACAGATATATAGATGCAGCAAAAAGGTTAGTCATGCATGCTTCTTTTTTTTCTTTTTTTTTTAAATTTTCAAAATACAAACACAAAATAGCCAAATATTAATGTTTTTTTAAAAAGAAAGTTGAAGAAAAAAATGTTAACAAACGAGCCCTTGGGCATCTATATTTTGAAAGTACTCCCTTCCTCTTAAATCCCAATTAACCTTTGAACTTTTTTTAAGCAAATTAAATTGATTAGTATAGAACACACTTTAAAAAAAATATTTAATTGTTTTCTAATATTAAATTTTAATTAAAAAAATAATTCTAAACTACACCATAAACTAAAAATCTATAACCCCGATTGCTACGAGAATACTGTTTAGCTGGCCTGAAGAAAATGCTACCTTAAAACCTACATTACCACTATGTGCCATCTAATTAATAATTATAAATAAATTTATATAAATTATAAAAGAAATCTCATCATTTTAAAACTTAAAAACAAGAGTGGGTTTAACTAGAATTTTCATATATACAATTTTTTTCTGCTTGATTAGCTTCAATTGTGATTTGGTGATCAGGAGCTTGTCTAAAAGTCTGTTATCCCCTTCATTATACACAATTTATAGTAAAAATGTAAAAGAACATATATGTATGTATAATTTACATTACCAGAGCAAAAATGATGGTGTCAAGGCAAATACATATTTAGCGACACTTTTACATATGTTTTAGTAACACTTAAAACTTTAAGCGACACTTATTGATTAGCCAACAACATTTTTCTCTGACAATATCAACTGCCTTAATTAAGTTCCAAAACTCCATGTTCTTGGTATTTACCCCAAATTTATACCACAAATCAGCCAAGTCCATATTTCTCTAATCATGTTCTTGGCATGTAGGTCAATGAGATTGTGGTGCCAAGGGTGTGTGATAACTAAACTAATATAACTAGTCCTTTTTGTGTATGCAATTAAGTTGGCATCAAAAGCATGCTGCTCAACAATTAACATCCTTCCTTTCCTCTATATAGTAGATTGGTTTTTGGTTTATCATGGTTGTGATTCAATTACATTAAAAATAATTACCATAAACTTTTTTGAACAACACAACTCAAATACTACCTGGCTTTAATTTTTCAGTGTCCTGCTAAGAAAAATGGAAATTGCAAGACAAGATGAAATTGAAGACTTGTCGATTTCCCCTCCTCCAACTGCAGGGTCTATGCAGATTGCAGGGAGCAATGGCTTTGGCCACAACAGTGAGTTCATGTCACAAGCTTACCTTAGAAACAGGAGCTGCTCTCAGATTGATATTGAAGAGGACGATACATCCAACGCCATTAAAGATCGCCCCCTTCCCATTTTTCTCAAGGTTTTTCTATACTTTTTTGGTGTTGGTTTTTGTTCATATGACTTAACAAATTCAATACTTTAGGGGCTTGTTCGGTTGCCAGCATTTACAGTGGTAGCGTTTGGACCTCTAAAAGCACCGAATCATTTTTGGTGCATTGTATTTTAACTTCAAACACTGCGTGTGTGAGTTGAATAAACTGTATCTGAAAAAGCTTATAGACGAACGAGATTTTCAAATGCACTAAACGCTCCAAATGTTGTGGAAAAACCATGCACTTAGTGCCATAAATGATGCCTTGATGTTTTTGGGATTTGATCATTTGGGTACAAGTGAAATTAAAATGCAGTGCAACTCCTTCCTTTTGTGTGAGATTTTTTTTTTTTTTTGCTAATTTAACACACTCGCACATCCAACCTTGGCATGCCAAGGCTCGAACCCCCAACCTCATGGTTACCATGGGTTGAGTAATACCACTCGGACCAAAGGCCTTCGGTTGTGAGTGAGATCTTATACTATCTAGGGATGAGTGTCATCCTAAGAGCCTAAAGGGAACCTGGGGAAGGGGCAACGAGGGGAACTGGGGAAACCTAAGGAAAACTTATATTCAATCTGTAGCGTCTACTGATTCTGACTTTTGGCTTGTTTATATAATGCAGTTTATGGATGTGGAATACAAGGTAAAAACCAGTCAAGCTGCCTCTGGCAACCCCTTGAAGGCAATAGTGACAAAAGTAGCCTCACAATTGAATCATGATAATTACAAGCAGATATTGAAGGGTATAACAGGAAGCCTTGGCCCTGGTGAGATCCTTGCTTTGATGGGTCCCTCTGGCAGTGGAAAAACTACCTTGTTAAAGATAATAGGGGGAAGATTGCATGAGAATGTTAAAGGAACCATCACTTACAATGACATTCCTTACAATCCAGTTCTTAAAAGAAGGTTAGAGAACTTTCTATGCATGTATAAATAAATCCCTCAAAAAAATTTACGTTTAACAGTGACAGTATATTCACGAACGAACGGTGTTAGGATCATAACATGTCATCAAAATAATATTACCTCCGTCCTTGAAAAATTGTCTTGGCTGGACTTTTCTGGTTAAATTGACCGATTTAAAATTAAAAATTTAGCACGTTTACTTATAATTTTGAACTCACGAAAAGCGGAGGCAATAGTTAACTCGATATAGTTTCGTATGGTTATAACTCTTCCACCTATATTTATAAGAAAGTAGAATAAATTCTGATTCCAAACTTGACTTAAAAAGTCAAACTAAGCAGTTTTTGAGAGACGGAGGGAGTATTAGTTTTGTCTAACATAAGTATTTCACTAATAACGCTCGTGTATGCACTGACAGGTATATTAAACTTTGATCCTAATTTTTTACTGGATTATTTTTCCTTCTTTTTTACAGGATTGGTTTTGTGACACAAGATGATGTGCTTTTGCCCCAACTTACAGTTGAGGAAACCTTAGTTTTTGCTGCATTTTTAAGACTTCCAAGCAGCATGAGCCCAAGGCAGAAATATGAAAGAGTTGAAATGATTATCCAGGAATTAGGCCTGGAAAGGTTTGGATGGAAAAAATAAACATATTAGATGATTATGAAGCTTTATAATATGAAGTACATGCAAATTATCATTATTTTGATTTGATTTGATTTGATTAAAATTTATATAGTTGTCGCCAGACACGAGTAGGAGGAGGGTTTGTTAAAGGAATATCAGGGGGAGAAAGAAAAAGAACCAGCATTGGATATGAAATATTGGTTGATCCATCCTTATTGTTGCTTGATGAACCAACTTCAGGCCTTGATTCCACCTCTGCAAATAGACTACTAAGTATCCTTCAAGGTGTTGCTAAGGTATATATATATATATATATATAGAACTATCCATGTATAAATTCTTTACTTGATATATGCTTTAGTTACTCTATTCATCCCAAAATAACTGTCTACTTTTGATCTTCTTTTTTCTTCCTGTCAGATTGAATGTTTTTAGAATGAATAATTATGGACATTTAATCTAGAGGATGGAAATTGTTTTGACATTTAAAGTATAGGGTGCTTTTAATCAAAATTAAAAGTTTGGGGTGGAAATCGATTTTAAGCCTAAATTATAGGGTGATTTATTATGTAAATACATTTTTGAAATTTAATTACATAGTTTTTTTTTTATGGTTGTAACATATGATGGATGGATTTATAGGCAGGAAGAACAATAATCACAACAATCCACCAGCCCTCAAGCAGAATGTTCCATATGTTCAATAAGGTTCTTTTAATATCAGAAGGCTATCCTTTGTACTATGGAAAGGCCAGAGATTCAATGGATTACTTCTCCTCTATACGTTTCATCCCACAAATAGCCATGAATCCTGCAGAATTCTTGCTTGATTTAGCAACTGGCCAAGTGAATGATATTAGTGTTCCTGACGATATTCGGCCACTTCAGGGCAATCCTGAATATGAAAAGGTTGTTCTCAAGGTAATCAATTTGCTCTTTCTCATGTCTTTTTAAGGGCAACCGGGCGGGTATAGCTCGGGACACCTTTCCCATACCCGCCCTGCCCATGTATTTTTTCCCGTACCCGACTTGCCTCGGATCCCCGTTTTCTTGAATTCTCCCCTGCGGCCCGGGAACAAACCAACTTATAAGTTATTTTTCGCTGTTAAGATATTTGGCAACCACTTATTTTTTGACTTATAACTTGAGTTTTAAGTAAAAAAAAAATAAGTACCTATTTGTGACTTATTTAAACATGACTTATAAGTCATTTTTAAACAAGTTAGTTTGACAAAATGTAATATCTATTTTGCCCCTTTTTTTATTAATGTCTTTTTTAGTAATCATTACATTTATTTTAACTTATAAATCATTATGAGCCGAACACCTTCACAACTTGTTTTAACTTAATTTCTGACTAATAAGTCAAATTGACGCCGAACGATTTTACTAATAAGTCAAATTTTTGTTTGTGAATGGCATTTATTTTAGTATCTACGACTGAAATGCAAAATGGAGCTGGAGCCAAAAGAAAAAGAAGAGAATCATCGGGCAAGCAAAGACAGTAGAGCATCTTCAACTAGCCATTCGAGTGAAAAAGGAGTGGACAATGACTTGGTGGCAACAGTTCATAATATTGACTAAAAGAACATACAGAGAAAGATGCAGAGATTATTTCGATTTGCTAAGGCTAGGACAAGCCATTGGAGTTGCAGTCTTACTAGGCCTTCTCTGGTGGAAATCTAACATGCATACCGAGGCTCAACTCAGAGACCAGGTAGTAATAATAATGAATAATGCTCTACATAAACCTAGACAAAACAACTTTTGTCTAGTTCACCTAGACAAAGCTTTACACGGTCTTACCTGTAAAGCTTTGTCTAGGTAAAGTTTTACAGGGTTGTATTGCACAACCCTGTAGAGCTTTGTCTAGGTAACTTAGACAATTCGTGCCTAGTTACCTAGTATTTTTCGATCTATTTCATTCACATTACAAAATGCATTTCCTAATAATAATATTTTCTTTAAAAAAAAATTGTGTCCCTTAACTGCAGATTGGGTTGATGTTTTACATCTGCATTTTTTGGACATCTTCGTCGTTATTCGGAGCAGTTTATGTTTTCCCGTTTGAGAAAAACTTTCTGGTGAAGGAAAGGAAAGCGGACATGTACAGATTAAGCGTGTACTATGTGTGCAGCACATTGTGTGACATGATGGCTCATGTTCTTTATCCCACATTCTTCATGTCCATTTTGTATTTTATGGCCGGATTCAAGAGAACAGTCCAGTGCTTCTTCATGACATTGTCTGCAATCCTTCTAGTAGCCGTTACGAGCCAAGTAAGTCAAGATTAATAAATCCCAATTCAGAAATACATATATATTCTTCACATTTTCTTACAGTTTTATTTTTATTGAAATCAGGGAGCTGGAGAACTCTTTGGGGCTGCAGTACTGAGTATTAGAAGGGCAGGGATGATTGCTTCTCTAGTACTAATGTTGTTTCTTCTCACAGGAGGTTACTACGTTCAGGTAGTCCAATTTAGGGCTGTAAACCAACCCAAATGTTCGCAAACAGATGAGTCGAGCTCTAACAAATTCTTTTTGTTCATAAACATAAGCAGAGTCGAGTTCGTGAACATAAACGAATCGAGCTCGAGTTATGCCTTGTTCGACTCATTTACACTCGACTTGCTAAAACTCGACTCATTTAATAATATCTATTATAATATTAGTATTTTCATTATAAAGTTATAATAATAACCTTTTATTGTAAATAAAAAACCCGAAAACCACATCTAGGCTTGTTTAGAATCTCAACTCGAAGTCGGCTCATTTACGGCCCAGGGTTGAATCTTCGAAGAAAAAAAAGTAGAATAAAATAAAATCTTTACAATATTTCCTCTTTTGGGTACGATACAAAAATGGGACTAACTAATTTCCCTATGCTATTTTTTTATGGTGCAGCACATACCAAAATTTATGCAATGGTTAAAGTATTTGTCTTTCTTGTACTATGGGTTTAGGCTGCTCCTTAAAGTGCAATATTCAGGGGATGAATTATATGACTGCGAAAGCAGAGGAGGATGCAGGGCTCTGCAGAGTTCACCATCATTTGACACCGTCAATTTGAAAGGTGGCTTAAAAGAAGTTTGGGTTCTTCTGGCCATGGCGGTAGCTTATCGCCTTTTCGCTTACATTTGTCTTCGCAGAAAGATTAGCAACTACCATCTTTGAAAATCAAACTTGTATTTGATTGACATGTTTAACACGATTATACATGTTTATTTAAAATAATCAAAAATTAAATATGATATGGAGTTATAATTTATCTTAAATATTGAGTTTTTGCTCTCTTAATAAGTACGTTATTTTGTATTTTGTTAAATTTATATTATTAATCAATAAATAAGTGAATGACGTTGTATTTTTTATACTAAACGGTTAAGCAGGTCAACATATTTAACACTATTAATTAACAGGTTAGTGTTAATACAAATTTTGTGTGACACAACTCGATTGTCACTTCTACCAAAATATAACAAACCATTTATAAATTTAAGACAATCTTTTCACTAGTTCTTGAACTATAGTTATTTTTCATGTTTGATTCCCTAAGTATTTTTTCGCATCCTTATACTTTATAATTTCTACTGTCTTAAATTCTCAGTATATATAACATTACAAAAACAGAGCAATTAAAATAGAGTAAACATGAAATCAACTATAACATGAGGACTAAACCTAGAAGAAAAAAATCCTACAATTCGAAAACTAAATATAAAATATTGCTATATTTTGAAAAATAGAATGGAAAAAATATAATTTAAGGACAAAACACACAAAAAAAAAAAATTAATTGAGAGTCTAGGCGTGAAAATCAATTATCATTTATTATCCAATTTTTCCCTAGCCATTTTTCTCATCACACATGAAACATGGAGAATTATAGGTATATGTGGTCCCCACCCCCACATGCACATAAATTCAAATAATTGAATGTATATCATAGACTCCCTCTGTCATTTTTGAATATTGTTTTAGAGAATTATTTTTATTTTTTAATATTTATTATTTGATAATTTTAATAAAGTATTAATTATTTAATTTATAATATGACTCTAAATATTAAATATAATTTTAATTTTTTTATTAATTTTTATTCAATAAATAATACTTTTTTTTCAATTCAGAAGACAATATTGATATTTAAAATTATTTTTAAGTAATAAACATGATATTAATTATTATATTTTTAATATCTGTGTTCATTTTTAAAAAGATAAATAATAAGGGAGGGAGTGATTATATGTATATATAGAGAGAGAGAATAATTGTCATACATAGTCGTGTATGTTTTATTTATACACAATCTATTAAAACTACGTCGTTTTGGCCGATTTATTTTTTATTATTGATTTGAGAGGAGAGAATCTGTTTTTTTTTAAATAATAAATTTGTCAAAATAACATAATTTTAATAAACTGTGTACAAATAAAATATATATAACTGTGTACAATTATATTACACGTATACACAACTGTTTATGATCATATTACTCATATATTTAAAAATATATATATTTGTTGTGGGGTCTAAGTGAATACATTGCCCAGAAAGAACCAAGCATTTATATCCCCCAAACAAAACTGGCAAATTTCGCTTCCCAAATCCAATCCCAATCCCACCTGTGTCAGCCTCACACTCTGCTCGTTCCCTTTTTCTTTGTCTCTCTCCAATCCAATTCCAATTTTTGAGGGAGAGATTCTCTCAATTAAATGGAGCTGGTACCATTTTCAGACCCCAAATCCGACTCAACCTCCGCCAATCCAGCATGGCAAGATATGTTCCGATCCGGCTCCGTTCGAAAACCAGACCCTTCTCCCTTGAAACCCACGCCGCCGCCAGAGCCCAACGCGCCACCACCTCCGGCCACCCAAAACCCAGATCAGAATCCCCTTTCCGGCGACCCCCAGGTACGTCTTGCCCTTTATATAGCCATGGCGCATGCTGGTCTAGCCTTTATTATCTTTGTACTTTATGGTATTTGTAAATTACTTGAAGAATATCTCCGACCCATTCAGTGGGCTGTGCTATGTTCAATCCCCTTGAGAGGAATTCAACAAGCCCTGGTTGAATTTTGGTCTGAGCCATTGAGATTAGGCCTCACTGAAACTGTATTGGCGGTACCTTTGTCTATATTTAGGGGTTGTGTGGGTACCCTTGTTGATATTCGTGATGTTTGCTTCCGGGTTCTTTTTCGCCAGAAGAAAGCTAATGGTTTGAGGCGAAAACGAAGTGGGTTTTTGAAAGTGCTCCGGTGGCTAGTCTCTTTTTGGGTTTTTGTGATGGTTTATGAGCAATTTGGTGGAATTGGGTGTATTACTCTTCTTGTGTTAGGATTTATGTTCACTGCTAGTAGTGTCGAAACAACTATGTCTGCTGTTCACTCATTTAGGAATCATAGTTTTCGACGAAGTCCTTATAGTGCATTTTTTACCAGAGGGATATTGAAAAGATTGGAAACCATTGTGGCAATTGGGTTGATTGTAGCAATGATTGTTGGGTTTTTAACAGGGGTAATTTTCTTTTCTTATAAAGTGGGACTTGAGGGGAAAGGCGCAGTATTTTCATTGAAATCTCGTGTAGAAGAGAGTAATTATGCTGAGAGAATTGGGGTGAAGAAATGGATGGATGAAAATGATGTGCCAGGGATGGTGGATAGATACAGTACGCAATTTTATGAAACTGTTTCTGATCAGATTGATAGTTTGGCAATGCAGTATAATATGACTGAGTTTGTTACTGGGATTAAGCATTTTGTGATAACTCAATCATCGAATTCTTCTTCCAAGTCCACTGCTTTGATGACCCCATCCCGTTACACTGAGAAACTTCTTAGTTTGAAGAAGAGATTTACGAATCGTGAATGGGGGGAAATTTATACAGAATCTGATGCAATCTTTAGGGAATTGCGGGTTACAAGGGAGGATTTGGTCAATAAGGCAAAAGGGTTTGCCTTTCAAGGATTGGACGTGATGCAAGGTGTATTTTCCAGTAGTAAATCGGTTCTAGGTGGCAGCGCTAAGCTCGTGTTTATTATTGGCAACTCCATTGTGTCTGGAGCAGCTGGCCTTTTCAATTTTGTGTCTCAGTTAATGATTTTCTTCTGGGTTTTGTATTATCTTATCACATCAGATTCTGGTGGAGTCACAGAACAAGTGATGTGTATGATTCCCATTTCTCAATCAGCGAGGTCAAGATGTGTTGAAGTTCTTGATAAAGCTATATCAAGTTCTCTGTTGGCAACCGCTGAGATTGCTGTCTTTCAGGGATGTCTCACATGGCTTTTGTTTAGACTATACTCTATCCATTTCTTGTACATGTCCACTTTACTTGCATTTATCAGCCCTTTATTGCCAATTTTCCCCTATTGGCTCTCAACTATTCCAGCCGCCCTGCAATTGGTACTTGAAGGGAGATATATACTGGCCCTCAGCTTGTCTACTATTCATCTCGTTCTTATGGAATTTGGATGTTACGAAATTCAAGAAAATATCCCTGGTTATAGTGCATATCTCACTGGCCTTAGCATCATTGGTGGAATGACACTCTTCCCATCTGCTATAGAGGTAAGAGGCATATGATTCATTTCTTGCTCGTTTAATCATGTCTCTCCTTAGATTTGCCCATACTAGATTTCTATGCTAGTTTCTCTGTTTGTCAAGTTGTTTAGAAATTTGACTTTGGTATATTCAAGATATCTGACTTGCTATTCACCAACTGATGTCAATTCTTTCATGATAGTTTATTACAGTTGATGCATTTATTTTATAAGTTCAAATTATCCTCGAGTGTCCACACATTACTCTACAGGAAGTTAGTAGCCTAACTTGAAAGATGCACTAAACAAGATAGTTGAGTGTTTACCGAAAACAAATTAAATAAATGGAGCTATTAATTTCTCTCATCAAGATATGTTAGTTACCATGCTATTCTATCATAGATGATTCCACCTGTATGTAATTTATTTGGCAGCCTTTGTTTAATTGTGCTTGCTCTTGCATGTGATTAGTATTATTTGATTAGTATCTTGTAACTAACAATATTGCTGGGGCATATTAATAATGCAGGGAGCAATAATGGGGCCGCTGATAGCTACTGTTGTGATTGCTCTTAAAGATCTGTACGTAGAGTTTGTTTTAGATGAACCGAAGGAAAATGGCAGGTAGAAACCAGCTCATAAGAGTTGAAGAACTCATGTACATTAGCTAAATTGGTTGGATTGGAAATTGTTGCGTAAAAGCTCTTCTTGTTGGGGATCCATTCATGGGCCTTTCTTCACCAGGTTCATCGTGTTGTATCTCATCATATTGTAGCTGTTGGGATCCAATCATGGGTCTCTTTTCACCATTATGGTGTGTTCCATTTATTGTTTTTCGATTCGTACATCTCTTCAGATTACTGTATATGGTGTTTCTTTTTTCCTGATCTGTGTAAAAAATTATGGGTAAATTTGTATCCCTCTTATTTAAAGATGGTGTACATTATATATACCTGTTTTCCTTTTAGACATAGTTTGGTATCATAACTGAAACAATTTTAGAAAGTTTTTTTTTTTTTTCTGTTTCCAGGCCATTTCAAGTCTTCTTGCTGGAGTATAACAAAGTAAAATTATTTTGCTGTTGCTTTGTTATTCAAACAAGCTTGATAACATGTGCAAATCACGGATAAGCTTTAAATATGTACTATCGGATAAATTTTAGGAATGACATATTTGAGCAAATACTTATAATATTAATAATAATGTATACCTCTTCATTTAATGAAATATCATTGGTGTATAGTAAGATAATAACTTTTAGAATTTGAGACTTGTAGAAGTTTTGGGTGTAATTTGGTATGTAGAAAGAGTTCTATTTACAATGTAAATGAGATAACTTCATATTAATTAGGTTCTGGAATTTTATTTCATTGGTGTATAGTAAGATAATAACTTTTAGAATTTGAGACTTGTAGAAGTTTTGGGTGTAATTTGGTATGTAGAAAGAGTTCTATTTACAATGTAAATGAGATAACTTCATATTAATTAGGTTCTGGAATTTTAGACTAGTAGAAATTTTGGTTGTAATTTGCAAGAGTCTTATTTATAATGTATATGAGATAACTTCATATTAATTAGATTTGTGAATTAAGAAAACTAAAGGTCAACATACTATACTAAAGGTCAACATACTATAAAATATTATTGGTAAGTTCAAAAGTAAAAATTTGAATACAATATAAATAATAATAATGTAAAGAATTCATTGCATGTCAAATAATAAAATCAAAAAACTTATTGGACTTTGCATGCCTACTTAATGCCAAAACGGCAAAACTAATGAATTATCACTGTAGTTGATACGTTTTATTAATTACACCATTGAACTTTTAATTTTTTAAATTATCTCAGTAAACTAATTATTATTTTGAAATTGGGTCAATCCGTTAAAAAAATTAAACGAACGTTAATTTTTTATTGACAAAACAAATGAATTACCCACTGTAGTTGACACGTTTTACTGATTACACTATTAAATTTTAAACTTTTCAAATTAACCCAGTAAACTAATTATTATTTTCAAATTGGGTCATTTTGTTATCTCTGCCTCACGACTAATAAATCGTTTTGATTTTTATCTTACGTGGATGTGAAAAAGAAAATAAATAAATCTAATTTATTCTCTCTCTCTCTCTTCCTCTTTTAGATAAATAGATCTGCATATTTTCTCTATCTAAAATCTATGAAAATTTCGATATCCGAATATCCAAAATATTGAATTGAGCTTCAACGTTCAGCATTAGATATAACAATGGAATCCGAATTCCCAACAACAACAAATGAAGTAAATGGTGTTGCAGTAGGTTTCCTCACCTCCGACTCTCAGCAACCTTGTGTCTCTGAACTTTTCTCCTTCACTCTCGATCGCCTCCACAAGGTCCACTCTTTCCCTAAGCTCTCTCTATATCTATGTGTATATATATATATACACATGTGGTAGTAATATTTTGTTAAATTGATTTTGTTTGGAATTGTATTTATGATTTGATAGAAGCTTAAGTTTTTACGAATGGATGCAGAAAGAATTCAGAGGTAGATGCAAGAGGTGGCTGGTAGCTGGTGCCAATTACCGCGTTTTCATTTATGTTGTTGATGCATTGTTTTTCATTTGCAAGGAAGTTTCTTCTATTGATAAATATCGGAGATCAGAGTACTCAAAATATTTTGATTTATTTGCTTTTCAAATTAACCCAGTAAACTAATTATTATTTTCAAATTGGGTCATTTTATTATCTCTGCCTCACGACTGATAAATCGTTTTGATTTTTATCTTACGTGGATGTGAAAAAGAAAATAAATAAATCTAATTTATTCTCTCTCTCTTCCGTCCTCTTATCTCTCTCTTCTCCCTCTTTTAGATAAATAGATCTGCGTATTTTCTCTATCTAAAATCTATGAAAATTTCGATATCCGAATACCCAAAACATTGAATTGAGTTTCAACGTTCAGCATTAGACATAATAATGAAATCCGAATTCCCAACAACAACAACAAATGAAGTAAATAGTGTTGCAGTAGGTTTCCTCACTCACCTCCGACTCTCAGCAGCCTTATGTCTCTTAACTTTTCTTCTTCACTCTCGATCACCTCCACAAGGTCCACTCCTTCCCTAATCTCTCTCTATATCTATGTGTATATATATACACATGTGGTAGTAATATTTTGTTAAATTGATTTTGTTTGGAATTGTATTTATGATTTGATAGAAGCCTAAGTTTTTACGGATGGATGCAGAAAGAATTCAGAGGTAGATGCAAGAGGTGGCTGGTGCCAATTACTGCGTTTTCATTTATGTTGCTGATGCATTGTTTTTCATTTGCAAGGAAGTTTCTTCTATTGATAAACATCGGAGATCAAAGTACTCAAAATATTTTGATTTATTTGCTTTCACTTTCAAGTTTTTTATTATTTTTTTTCCACATATGTAATATTTTTTATTTTCGAATTTCTTTTCCAGAGCCACGTAGATAAAAAATTAATGTCTGCATAATTTTTTTTAACAGAATGACCTAATTTCAAAATAATAATTAATTTACGGGGATAATTTGAAAAATTAAAAGTTCAATGGTGTAATTAGTAAAGCATGTCAACTACAGTGACTAATTCATTAGTTTTATCGATAAAAAATTAACGTCCATTTAATTTTTTTAACGGAATAATTCAATTTCAAAATAATAATTAATTTACGGGGGTAATTTGAAAAATTAAAAATTAAATGGTGTAATCAGTAAAACGGCGTCAACTACAGTGAACAATTCATTAGTTTTGCCATGCTAAAACCCAAAAAAAGAACTACTGATTGGACAAAAAAATTCTTAAACTATGGAGTCGAGTTAAGACCAATCAAAATGACTTATTTTTGTCTTGTTATAGTTTTTGTATTGATGAAATGAAATTATTGGTATTTTCCCTGTTGTAATGAAGTTTTGCCAATTAACCTAATAAAAACAAACAACGAAATTAGATCCTTAACATTTTATCAAAGATTAATAGTTCATCCCACAAAACAGAATCCCATTTCAAAATTTTAAGTAAATCTGCAAATTTTAAAATTAAGCTGTTGTAATTATTATTCATTTCACATAAAGAGTTTTATTTGTTTCACAAAAAGTGTCTGACAAGAGCAAGTTTTCTTGCATGAAATCAATAATCAAATATACTCCGAGCAGCAATCAAAATCAAATCATTCATGCTCGCATTGTTTAAAATTTAAACAATCCAAACACACTACAGATATTTTCTTACATAATAGAACCCAAAAAGCACAATAAAATATAAAAGATACAACCTCCATCATCCATACTTTCTCTTCCATCCAAATCTGTTGCCCAAAACAACTTGAAATCATTAAGATACTTTTGAACAAAGAAAGATGGTTCCAGTTCGACTGAAACTTGCTATCCCAACGAAGGCACACCGTTGCAATTCCGAGTATATATATATATATATATATATATATATATCACATGAATCTATAGTTCAAATATATTTTTCTCGGATTACTAGTGTCCAAACTAAATTATTATTTCATGTATTTCTGCAGAAATTTCCGGTGGAAGTCGCTCCTAATAGTGTCGTTGATGAAGCGTTTCGGGGTCTTAGCCTCACCACGAGCCTGGTTCTTAAAAACCACATCATCATCCCACCTGTAACACAGATATTAAAGACTTTAGAACTAGATGGGAGTTGTTAATGATGCAACGGGGAACTAAGTTACTCTGGGATTCAGCAGGGGGAAAAACCTTCTTTTCACGTTAAAGGACGTTGCATTATTTAGCAGAGGGTTTCCTCGGATCAATTCAGCCTCTTTAACTTTTAGCTGCTCTTCTTGTTCTTGGCGCTCCTAAAGGAAGCATAAAACAACACATCAAAATCACTATGTAGATATAACTTTGAAATTTTGATGTAAAAAGGCAGGCTGCATTGTCAACTCCATAACTTGATCCCAAAAAATGCACAAAATTCTCTATTGAGAGTTATGCAGATAACCATAGTTTCTAATAGGATACAGAGCACACTTGTACGTGGATTAAAAATATTTCCCCTCCAACCCCTTTTTATGGAAAACAGAGTAAAATAGAAATAAAATAAGCATGCAGGGCATGCAGGCATCGGATGACACAATAAAAGATTAGACAACCAAATCTCATCATTTTATAGATTCACGAAAAGTCAAACATTTCGGGGGAAAAAAACAGCTGCATGAGACAACCCCAGAAATATATATGAAGAAGAAACTTACTTTTCGGAGTTTCTCCTCTGCTCTTTCCTTTTTTATCTGTTCAAGCTCAGCCAAAAGAGCTTCTGTGTCATCCTCATCCTCATCATCATCCTCATCACTAACATGAAACAACTAATAGTTTAGCAACTTTCGACAAAATAAATATTATTAGTTGAGCAGCGTTCAAAAAAATAAAATAAAAATCTTTCAAGAACAAAATCACTGAAATAATTTGAATATAACAAAATTGATGCCTGCTAAGACATTTAGAGAGTAATTCTCACTAATATTACCAAGAACACAGTTCTTCTCATGGAACGGATATGGGAATGCATATTGTGACATTAGTTAAAATGCAATACGCTATATAGCTTTACATGAATGCTTGTACTTGGGAATTATCTTAAAATCTAAATACAATATAACTATGTTTTTCATAGAAGATATTTAGTAGCATCAACATGTTGCTTAATTTAGTCCAAAATAATGTTTGAGCATCCACTACAAATTACAAATAGAATATAGATATTTATGTAATTATAGATAGAAAAACAAAGAAATATTTCGGTACCATGTTTGGGAGCATGTGTTGACTAGGTCAATCAAAGTATCTAGTGCCATTGGTTCTTACTATAAAAAATAAAAAGAACTCACAAACAAATATAAACTGGGAAAGGTATCATATTGCATACCCAAAAAAATACAAGCACCAGTGACAATAACCTAGGGCCTGAAAGAGAATGAGAAAAGACGGGTTGCGAGACACTGAGACAAATTAAGTGAAATATAGGTCAGACATGCCCTATTATCACCATAGAGTTTGCTAACTGCCAATATAAGGTTAGAAGTGATGTAATAAGTCAACTGTACTTATTAGTTATTAAAGGCAAAAGACGCACCAAGGCACAAAGGTCTCCCGGGAGCTTAGGTGCAATGCTAGGCTCACACCTCATTGGATTAAGATGCACAACCTCAAAAAATACATTATACTTCATTCCAAATTATTAGAACTTTTGAAAGTTAACTTCAAATATTTTCTAACTCAAAATTGATAATATTTATTAAAAATTACGAATCAATAAATATTGTAATTAGTAGTAATTTTTAGATAGTTTACAATATTCATCATTACATTGACTAAAATTCAGTGTTCTAAAAATTTCCGCGGACCCCTAGGCCTTAGGGGCTAGGCCCCCCTGGAGCATCACCTAAGCGCTAGGCCCCCCTGCTCCTCGCATAGGCCCAAGGCGGCAAAAAAATCCGTCCAAGAAATTTGGCGGAGAGGTTTTTTTTATTTTAATAACTGTCCAAACCAAATCTTGATATATATTTTTTTTAATGATTTACCATATTCATAATGCAGTTTGTAGCATATCAAATCACAAGAAGAAGTGAACAAGGTCGAGTCAAAATAAATAATTTTATTATAGTTGTAATTTTTTAAGCTTGTATTAACTTCAAATTATATAAATGATGATACATTTGTAATATTTAATTTAATTCAATATAATTCTTAAATTTATGTTTAGTTTCTTAAGTTCTAAATTCTTGAAATTTTAAATTTTGTTATTTAATAGCAATCTTGTTTATGAATAAAACTAATTCGTTAAAGATATGTTTGAACTTTGAACAATTGTATGTTTGTGTTTGAACTTTGACATTGGCAATATAGATATGTGTTTGAACTTTAAGCAAAGACCTTATTATCTTTATTATAGATTGTTTTCATTTATATTATTGTTTTGTTTAGATAAATGTAAGATAAAATATTAAACTTGGCTTAAAATAAAAAATTCCGCCTAGGCCCCTTAGGCGCTAGGCCCTAGGCCGCCCGCCTAACGCCTTTTAGAACATTGCTAAAATTAAATGAATCTACGTCGATTTTGAATTTAAAAATGTCCCAAGTAGACTTCAAAAATCTTATATTTTGGAACAGAGGGAGTATATTATATACATAATGACCCAAAAAAACTATTGAACTTCAGTTAAGCCATCAAAAAACATACAGAATGTTTTTTTAAACCAAAACCATTTGAACTTTCAAACAATTATCAAAAAAGCCCAAAATCTAACCAAATGGGTTGACGTGTAAATATTAATTGTTCAAGTTTTGGGCATTCTTGACAATTATTTGAAAGTAAAATGGGTTTGGTGCAAAAAAAAATAGATTTCATGTTTTTTTGATAACTTGACAAGAGTTGAATGACTTTTTCAATCATCAAGTCTCTCTCTCCCTCCCTCTCTCTCTCTAGATATATATATATATATTTATACATATATATGTGTGTGTATATATGTATATGTATATATGGTGTCATATTGGAACGATAAAGTGTTAAGAAATAAAGTGACAATATATGGCATAAATACACAGAAAACAAGGGAATTGATATTTCCACAAGTCAAATTTGATATTTCCATAAGCTCCCTCTCACATGAGTGCGAGTTCGATTTACTATTTATGTGAGAAGAAACTTGTGGAACTATCACTTTTACTTGTGGAAATATCAATTCCCTAAAACAAAAGAAAGAAGATAACAGGGAAAAGAGAGGGGCTTAAGATGAAAGAGGAAAAGTAAAAGAAAACAGGGGAAGAAAAAGACGCGAAGGCGAGTGGGATAAAGAAGAAAGAAGAAAGAAGAAAGAAGAAAAAGGAGGAAGTAAAATACAGACGACGAAAAACAGGTTAAGGAAAAAAAAGAATAAAAAGGATATGAAAAACCCAAGGAAGGAAAAAGGGGAAGTAAAAAGGGGATAAAATGAATAAAAAAGGGGAGAAATATGAAGGAAAAATATTATCTGGACCCTTGCTCTAGAAGAGAGAAGATAACAGGGAAAAAAGAGGGGCTTAAGATGAAAGAGGAAAAGTAAAAGAAAACAGGGGAAGAAAAAGACGCGAAGGCGAGTGGGATAAAGAAGAAAGAAGAAAGAAGAAAGAAGAAAGAAGAAAGAAGAAAAAGGAGGAAGTAAAAAACAGACGACGAAAAACAGGTTAAGGAAAAAAAAGAATAAAAAGGATATGAAAAACCCAAGGAAGGAAAAAGGGGAAGTAAAAAGGGGATAAAATGAATTAAAAAGGGGAGAAATATGAAGGAAAAATATTATCTGGACCCTTGCTCTAGAAGAATTCAATAACGCACGCCTTAATTGTGCCCAATGCCTCAGGCTTACACTCAAAAAGAGCGGCTCTTTGAGTACGCCTCGCCTTAGCCAAAAGAAGGGCCAAGAGATGCATCTCCCCTTGCATTGGGTCTGGGCACGTGCCTTCAACAACTATGAAGCCAACTTACCATCAAATCTGTAATCAAAATGACAGCATAGACAAATGCACTAACTAGTTCACACAAATGTAAATGGTGACCAACCTCTCATAATCACTCTTGACTTCCGCATCAGCATCATCAGCATCGGCACTACGTGGAATTATACGGTCTTCAACCTCCCTCTTTCTGCCTGTAAAAGCATATATGGTTAGTTGACAGAAAAGTCTTTGGGTGGGCGGTGGGCGGTGGGCGGTGGGCGGGGGGAGGGGGGGGGGGGAATGTTCGTGAACTTGAGACTATTGATCTACACATTTATCAAGTTGTCAAGAGGATTTACCTTCCAAAAGTAGATGCCCCCCCTTCCTACGATCTCTGTCCTCTGCGATGTGCGATCATATTCAAGTTAGTTTAAATGTAGCCAAATAATATCAAACGTCATAAAAAGCAAGCACAGGAAAACAAAAACATGTATCACAGGAAGGAACAGCCAGTTTTAATTAACTAATATAGGCTTTACCTTTCGAGGAGAAATGTCTCCGCTCACTCTCCTCCAACTCCTCCCGAAGATTCCTCCTCTGCAGTTCATCCTGGGTATCTTGCCCTTCCTTTCTGTAACAATGCATAGCAATAATAATGATAATCTATACACTGGAATCAAAATGAGATTCATAATGGGGAAAAATGAAAATGATGTAAATTCCACAACAAGTTGATAATATCAAAGGTGCAGCTTTAGTAGATACAATTACAACCCTATCTAAAACTAGCTTGTCCAACTAGAATGATTTGTTATGGCTCTCATCCACATGAAATCAAGGTATTGGAGAGTTCCAAGGGCATCAGGATTCAGAATATCAGATGCAACTTACATGGTTAAATTGGGAACCGAAACTGAAATATGGTTGTCAGCTCCAAATAGTAGGCTCTTTAGCACTCAATCAATATGAAATACATCTCTCTTTCGGTGTTCTGAATAGTGGCAGCCGCCTAGGCATAGGTGCTGCCCAACCTAGGCGAGTAGGTGCAAGGCGGCTAAAAGAATGTAGAGAATAATTATGCAGGGCTAGGCGGCTGCCTGGGCAGGCGAAGCAGACTGGTTCAGTCTAGGTTGTCTGTAGTTGTTCGTTTTTTGGCAATGCTATTTTATTTTTTAACCCCCTCTTCTATTTAAAGAATGAACCTGAAATGAACCTCTAATTTACCAACAAAGCATAGCAATCACTAAAATCTATCAACAGAAGACTGGAAGACAGGAATTAATAGTACATCATTAATATTCTTTTATGTGTGTAATTGTGTTTAATAATGCATTAATTTTTATTACAAATACAAAAAAGTCTTAGTTTATAACAAATATAAAAAATAATAATAATAATAATAATAAAACTGTAGGAAAATGCCTAGGCCCCGGCTACAAGGCTTAGGTGCTCCGCTGTCTAGGTCTGTCTAGCGCTATTTAAAACGCCACTTTCTTTACTTTGTTCCTCACAAGCATTTTCCGACATTATTTAGAATTAGTTCAAACTATTGCTTTCACTCTTTCACTCGGCAAGTATACTATGCAAATTCAGTTGCTTGTTCTGATTATATTAATATACCATGATATAATTTCTTGGTTGTAAGTTGAACGTCACTTTTCATGTCTAGTCATTGATGAAGGTCAATCAAATGTAATCATAGATCTTTTGTACCATCAGAACCGGGCTATGTTTAATAAATGCTAGAGAGTTGAATCCTTAAGTTGCATTAGCCAACAAGTAGTTATTTTCCCTTAATAGATTGTTCAAGTTTGTAGGAACTTCTTTTTTCCTCCATAACTACTTAAGTCAATATATTCTTATGCACGCACATCTCATATAGGACATAAGCTTGTTAATTGTCTCACCACAAAGGACATCACATTAATGATTAAACCCACCAAAAAGGATGTCCCCTGGGTAAAAGGTAAAATATTTTACGCTTGCCGCTTTTTTATTTAACAAATAATTCATGCCAGCAGCTTAATATATTAGAGCAAGCCATAGAGTGCGCCCAGTTTTTTGTTGTTGGTTTTTGGTTTCTGTTTTTTTTGGTGAAAGCGCTCTCAATTTGTTAGGATTTTTATTAGTGGAAACCTATATCCTTCGCATGTTAATCGTTCCTCTATGTTCTGTCTTAACAATTACTCTTCTTTAACTAAATACAGTCGGTAACTAACTTAAATCAAATGTCTTCAGGAGAAAGACAAATGAATAAGTTCCCAAATCAACCAGTCAAATTTATATTCTGGGCTAATAATCCAGCATGGCAATCAGGAAACACAAACAGCCTGCTTAAAACCTAATTCATGGCTATTGCATTCAGTGCACCTCTTCAGTCTTCTTATTATATACATCTCCTCCTCTAAAAGAAAGTTTTGAATCCTTACTTGGAGCACACAAATTCCCCAAACAGCATACAATCTTCCAAAAGCTAAAACATAAATAACATACAAATTAAGAGAAAAGGTACTAACCTGGGTTTTAGGGTTGTGTGAGAGGCAATGTCCCTAGAAGAATATTTCTGTGATGGTCCAAATATTCGAGTTCCCCCTTGTTCGTTACCACCTTTAGCAGGTGCCCATGTCGGTCGAGCTGCAGTCGTCATGTTTTCCCACTTTTCTCAAACTATATAAGACACCAAAAGAAATTACTCCATCAGATAAAGTACAAATCTAATACACGGCTCAAAAGTACAATAACCAAACCTAATATTGAAGCTTATGAGTAAAAGCCAACCCAAAGGCCTGCTCATATACTCAGCAAACAAGACTCACTCCCACGTCAAATTGACCATTTTTAAAATCATTAATTAAGCAAATATATAATTCCGATTTTACAAAATCACAAACCTTGAAATCATTACTAAAGTATATGAAGGTTATTAACAATACTAGATTTGGAGAAATTTGAAGGGTAAGTTTTTTTCCATTTTACCCCTAAACCCTAACTTTATGGATTGTATGCGCGAATTATTGGTTTTAGATTATCAATCTGAGCATAAACTTCAATGGAGAACGTATGTATTATAGATTAAATTCAAAGATAATGAGTTGTTCGATGTAAGAAAACCCTAAAACGAACTTCTTTCGCAAAAATAAATAGAATTAACGCAAATTCAAACTCATTATAACAAATAAAATGAATATAAACCCTAATCGAAAGTATTGTAAGTGAAAATTCTGAAATTCGAAGCCCTAACTTTCATGAAACTGAGATGAACTTACCTTCGGACGATTATTTCTCTCGATTTGGTGACTTCTCGATTTTCTCAGACGGAGAGCATGTTCGGGAGCTATTTGAGTGTTGGGGAATGACTTATTTTATTTTTTGACTTATAAGTCAAAAATAATAAGTAGTAATAATTCGTAACTTAAAAAAAAATGACTTATAAGTCATTGTTAATAAGCTATTATCTGGATAAACTACATCTCTACCCTTTTTAACCCAAAACCCCTTATCTCTTTCTCTTCTCTTCTAACGTAAACATTCCAAATTGAATGGTATCAAATTGCACAGAGAAATGCTGCAAAACATAGCTCATAAATGTAAACTAAATACAACAAAATAGTTCACATAAAAAATTACCTGGGTTTCTAGTGAGAGAATCTGTAGAGAGAAAGAGGAAGAGAATCTGTGGAAAAACTTACACAGTTGACTGTAAAGCATTCCAAATTCCGATTGAGAGCAGTGGGTAGGAGACGAGTTTGGGTAGCAGAGGAAAGTTGTATTTGGGAGTTTGGGTAGAAGAGGAAAGACGATAAGGTTGAAAGTATTTGAGAGGATAAATGAAAGGAGAGTCATACTTATATTTTTATGATTTTAATTTTGTAAGGGAGCTAGCAGGAAATTAACTACATTTTTATATAGTATATTTTTATGTTTAATGAAAATATTTTGATGGGTAATAATAAAGTTGCTTACTAAAATTTCAGAATTCCGTTAATTACGTAAAATCATATATGCTGCTTATCAATAATAAATTATTTACTAATAAGCTATTTATCAATAATAAGTTATTTATCAATAAGCTCTTTAAATAATAAGTTATTTATCAATAAGCTCTTTAAATAATAAATTATTTACCAATAAGCTGTTTAAATAATAAGCTATTTACCAATAAGTTGTTTACTAATAAACTATTTAAATAATAAGATGTTTACCAATAAGCTGGTTCAATAATAAGTTGTTTATCAATAAGCTGTTTAAATAATAAGTTATTTATCAATAATAAGTTGTTTAAATAATAAGTTGTTTACCAATAAGTTGTTTGTCAGTAATAAGTTATGTACCAATAAGTTGTTTAAATAATAAGTTTGTTGTCAATAATAAGTTGTTTACCAATAAGCTGATTAAATAATAAGTTATTTATCAATAAGCTGTTTAAATAATAAGATGTTTACCAATAAGTTATTTAAATAATAAGCTATTTATCAATAAGTTGGTTATAAATAACAAGTTGTTTACTAATAAACTATTTAAATAACAAGATGTTTACCAATAAATTGGTTACATAATAAGTAGTTTATCAATAAGCTGTTTAAATAATAAGTTGTTTATTATCAATAATAAGTTGTTTACCAATAATAAGTTATTTATCAATAAGCTGTTTAAATAATAAGTTGTTTACCAATAAGCTGGTTAAATAATAAGTTATTTACCAATAATAAATTATTTATCAATAAGCTGTTTACATAATAAGTTAGTTATCAATAATAAGTTATTTATCAATAATAACTTTCGATATGATATTTAATCAATATATCTTTTTATAATGTCATTTTTAGTAATCTCTACATTTTATTTTAACTTATAAGTCATTATTAGCCGAACACCTTCATAACTTATTTTAACTTAATTTTTGACTTATAAATCATTATTAGCCGAACGCTTTTACTTATAAGTCACAACTTAAAACAACTTATAAGTCAACTTATATTTTAACTTATAAGTCATTCCCGAACAGACTGATTTTTGGGATAAAGAATAAGGAGGCAGTATTTACTTTTCTGCCATTGTCGATTTTAAAGAAAACAGTGTTTGAATACGACATCGTTTGGTAAAATTAGCGGTAATTGATCAGGATCACGGATCCTTGCAATTGGGCTAAATTTGGATTTTTCCAAAGGCAAATTGGCATTTTTGTCCCTCCAAATTGCCATCCACTTTCAAAGTCGACCCTAAAATTAATTTTCATCAGTTAGGTCTTTAAAGTAGCATTTTGTTGGCGTTTTTGTTTCTTCAGTCTAATTTGACCTCAACCCGACCCATTTTAACACAACCCGACCCATTTTGACCCAACCCAAATTTTTAATATTCAAAAATATAATATTATTTTTAAAATAAGTTTAAAATAATAATTATATTTAACATTTTCAAAAATAATATTTATATTTTAAAATAAATTATTATTTTTAAAATAATAATTATTTCAATATTTTATAATAAAATAATAATTTTAAAAATAGTTATTTTTAATATTTAAAAATAAAATATTAGTTTTTTATAAAAAAATTAAATAATAATTATATTTAATATTTTAAAATAAAATATATATTTTAAAAAATTATCATTTTAATTATTATTATTTTTAAAATAATAATTATATTTAATATTTTAAAATAATATTTATTTTATATTTAAAATAAAATATTATTTTTAAAAAGTTATGAAGATAATTTTTATTCTAAGGAAAAAATATTAAAAACTTTTATTTTTTCAAAAATGAGTAAAGTTTCATAAAATATAGATTCAAAAAAATCACATAAGAAAATAGAAATTTATTTTTAAAAAAGAAAGTAGTTTTTTTCATTTTTTATATAAAATTTTTTTTTAAAAAAAAAGTATATTTTTACCATTATTATATGTATTATTAATATTAGAATTTTTAAAAATAAAAAATAAAAATAGAAATTAAAATACAAAAACAGTAAAAGATTAAAAAAAATGATTCAATATTTTTTAAATCAATAAATAAAAAAATTAAAAATATATATAATTTTCAGGAAAACAATTTAGAAAAAAATTTTGAACTTTAGGATTCAATCTTAATTATTTCTAAAAAAAATTCTTACAAATATTAATTATTTTTTAAAAAATATTTATCTTTTTTTAAAAAAAAGTGAATCAATTTTTTTTATTTATCTTTTACTATTTTTTTTAATTTCTATTTTTAGTTTTTATTTTTAAAAATTCTAATATTGAGAATACATATAATAATGGTAAAGATATTAACCTTTTTTTTTTTGAAAATAAAGTTTCACATAAAAAATAAAAAAATCTACTTTATTTTTTAAAGAATAAATTTTTATTTTCTTATGTAATTTTTTTGAATATTTATTTTATGAAACTTTACTCATTTTTGAAAAAATATTAGAAACTAGAATAATAATAATTATTTTTATAACTTTTAAAAAATAATATTTTATTTTAAAATATTAAACATATTTATTATTTTCAAATTATTTTTAAAAAAATATTTTATGTTAAAATATTAAATATAATTATTATTTTAAAAATAATATTTACTTTTAAAATATTAAAAATAAAAATTATTTTAAAATTATTTAAAAATATTTATTTTAGAATATTAAATATAATTATTATTTTATTTTATTTTTTAAAAAACTAATATTTTATTTTTAAATATTAAAAATAACTATTTTTAAAACAATTGTTTTATTTTAAAATATTAAAATTATTATTATTTTAAAAAAATAATTTAATTTAAAATATTAAATAATATTATTTTTAATTGTTAAATATAATTATTATTTTAAATTTGTTTTAAAAATAATATTATATTTTAAAATATTAAAAATTTTGTTTGGGTCAAACTGGGTCGGTTGGGTTAAAATGGGTCAAAATGGGGTGGGTTGAGATAAAATTGGGCTGAAGGAGTGGAAACGCCAACAAAATGCTACTTTGAGGACCTAATTGACGAAAATTAAATTTTAGGGACAATTTTAAAAGTAGATGGCAACTTGAAGGGACAGAAGTGTCATTCAGTCTTTTCCAAATTTGTGGAGTCGATCCAAACAAACCAAATATCTTGCAAAGTTCACTTAAATTGAGAAATATATATCATAGATAGGGGTGAAAATCGGTCCGGGATAGCTCGTTTTTGGGGTTAAAATACTGAACTCGAATTTGAGCACAATACTGTTCGCTCATTTTAGGGTTCAAACTTGCCTCTTTCATCTGATCCATACTCGATCTTTACTCTATGAATCCTACACTTTTAGGGGTTCGGTACTTACTCGATCCTTAATCTCTGATAAGAATTAAGGAAGTGGAAAGGTTTAATCGTTTGGTTGTTTAATCTCTTGATTTTTCAGACTTCTTACTTCTGTCGACAGTCGTTTCTTCGTTTACAGAGAAATTAAAAGTTTCTAGGCTTGAGAGGGTGAGATTTGAGAACTGATGAGTGAATCCATCCCACAAAAGAGGCTGTATACATGAAAATTTAGTGATTCAAACTCAGAATCACTAAAGCCTAATTCCCAAAAGACGATTGATGAAGCCATGAAGGTCGAAGTGTAACTACAAGTTATGTAAGTCAGTTTTTCCTTATTTTCTTTTTCTCTTTCACTTAAGTAATCTATATATAAGTATAGCTACTCATCCGATCCGAAAATCAGACTCAAATTTTGATTACTTCTTTTATACCAAAAATTCTCAATCAAAAAAATTAAAACCCTAATTTCTAGCTTTCAAGTTTCAATTCTATTTTATTCAATGGAACATTTTGATGCTTCTGGTATATACATATATATTAATTGATTTAATATGTATAACTATAATATCTTATTGTGATTTGTGCTTGCATATGTTATATTGATTCAAAGTTATTTGTTATTCTGAATTTCTAATTATTGTTTTGTTTGTTTGTTTGAGGTAAAAACGAGTTTATAAGCTTGGTTGGAGATCTATCTCGACCATCTCAAGTGCCAAATACTCAAACTGAAAACCTATCTCAAGTTATTGATGGTCAAGTGCTTAATTCCTCTGGTTCTGGAGATTCTCAGCCTGAAAATGCTACTGAGTTTGAGGTTGAGGCTGGGGCCTGAGCATGGAAAAAAAAGAAAAAAAAGGACCTCGAAAGCATAGGAGGAGTTTATTGTTGTGACATTAAGAGATGGAACCAAAAAAGCTGAGTGCAAGCATTGTCATACAAGGCTTGCTTTTCAGAATACTGGTTCTACCAGTCATTTGAATAGGCACATGAACACTTGCAGTATTCGGTTAGCTTCAATTTTTGGCTCTGAAACACCAAAGCAGCAGGTATTGTCTTATCCTACTTTAGAAATGCAAGGTAAAACTGGAAACTTGAATTTCTTAAAGTATGATAAAGAAAAAGTAAGGGAGGTTTTTGCTAAGATGATATGTGTGCATGAATATCCTTTTCGCATGATTGAGTATGAATTTTTCGTACTATTTTTGATAACTTTGAATCCAAGATTTAATCTCATTTCTAGGGTGATAGTAAGGAATGACTGTATGAAGCTTTATGGTTTAGAGAAAAAAAATTAAGTCTCTGTTTGATGGTATTAGTAGAATAAGTTTAACATCTGATTTATGGATTTCTAATCAAACTATTGGTTATATTTGCCTCATTGATCATTTTTAGGATTCTGATTGAAACTTGCATAAAAGGGTTATCAACTTTTGTACCATGGCACCTCCACACAATGGTATTATGATCTTTGATTTTATTTTGCATTGTCTAGATGACTGGGGAATTGAAAATAAAATATCAACTATTACTCTTGACAATACATCTGCAAATGATTCTGCTGTAAGGCATCTTAGGGATAATTTTACATTGAAAGGTGGCCTTTGTAAGACCCCGAATTTTATAAATAAAGATTTAATTTTCTTTATATATTATTTTGAAATAGTAAGGGGTTAATTTAATTAATGTAGTAAGTTGAGGGTAAAATGCACAAATATTTCAAAATGAGCAAATGGTTATAAAATATTCATTGTTGCCGGGGAATATTCATTTAGTCGTGAAATATTCTTATTGTCGGAGAATATTTGTACGACGGCGCAGCCAATTGTGGGCCCCACAACGGAATAACTGTCGAATATAGAAAGCGACAGAAACAACCTTTTTATAAATAACGGTAAAACTGTTACCGTTAAACTGTTGAAATATTCGGTAATAAAAATACAGTAATACGCGTTGTTGCACAGTAGCACACGGTATTGCACAGTATTTTAAATTATTAATTCTTACGTAGGAAGGCACTTACTCAATTATTGTTATAGTAATTACTGTTCAATATTTTATATTATTGATTCAATAATTGCTACGTTAATATTTTATATGATTGATTCAATAATTGTTACTGCACAGTATTTCACATTATCAAATCAATAATTCATATTATTTGAATAATATTATTAGATAGCATTATTGACAATGTCTAAGAAACTTCTGTCTAGGAGGGATATTTAATTGCCCGCCAGTAAGGAGAAATCCTTATCGGAAGGCCCCCTCTTTCCTGGGGAACGACCTGGTTGTCAATATTGTAGTTATGTAATAATATTTGTGAATAATTAATTATTGATTTATATGATAAGAAAATATTTATTTTGTGGATATAAAAGAAGAAATTAGTGCTGATGTGTTTTTATCAGTATTTTGGTATGAAAAATCATCCGTTTGTGGATTTCGGCCATTTTTGATTGAGAATTTAGAAAAACTTCCTTCTGCAAAGTTGTAGAGAATTAAATTTTCTATAAACAAGACATGAATTTGTATTTTTCTGTTAAAAGGGCTATTTATTATGAATTATTGAAGTTGCGAAAATAAATATTTTTTTATTAAAAAACATGGGTGGGCCCCACTTTTGTTTTTTGGTGGAAAAATTCTGAATTCTAAGCTGATGTGCGTTGGAATGTCAGAAGGTTGAAGCCGTCGGTAGCAGGTAAGTCTACTTTGGTGTTCTGGCATTTTTCTATAAATAGGGTGCTTAGGTTAGAATTAAAAAACACACCAAAATCAGAAGTTTTTTCTCTCTATAATATTGAGCGTATTTTTGTGAGTATTTAGATACTTTGAGTGTTGCCATTCAGTGCAAGTTTCCTTCAGTATTATATCCGATATTCCAGCCAAAAGTATTATTCTTTTGAGGTAAGGGATGTTATTTTCTTTCGTAAATGATATTATTCTTTTCAATATCATTATACCAAAATATTGACATGGATTTTATTATGAAATTCTTACTTTTTCCGTCGGAGTTACTATTCACGTATACAACACTATTCACAAAAAAAATTAAATTTTCTTCTATTTATCCAAGTTGCTTGTTAAGGTTCCTATCTTTAATTGGATCCAAGTTTTGATCTTCATTCTTGAATTTTGCTCCACAAAGTATTATTATGGAATATTCTTGAACTTGGATAAACTAAATTACGAATCCCTAATCTTTGTCCTTTATCTCACTAGATTCGTTATTTATATTATTTTTCATCATCCTCAGTCCTAAATGGTGATATAACTGAATATCTTTGGCCTGTAGAGCAAAGATGAATGATTACCTGATGAATATCTTTAGCCCGTAGTGCAAAGATGAACAGGTGTTGAGATGAACATGACCACTGGTGATACAAATGAATATCTTTGACCGTAGTTGTAACGCCCCCAGAATAGGTCCATTCAACCCAACCCATTCTGAGTCGCCAAATACATGGTACAGAATTCAAATACAAACTTTATATCATACGGTCGTGCAAAATACGACCACACAACTGTGAGTGTCAATACCAATATGTAGAAAATATTAAGATTCAAACTAAGTCCTCATTACAATTATTATCACACTATTTGTCAGAAATAGTGAGGACTACTACTGCTCTAACTCGGACCATCACTCTATCCCCCGACTAGTTCTCGCAACATTCTCATTTCCTGAAGAGGACAACAGATGAAAAGGGTGAGCTCAACTAGCTCAGTAAAGAATATTATGACTAAGATAATGGAAAATAAATCATCGTTAGCCTTCAATAAATCAGATAAAATATAATGAACAACCAATCTTAGATCAATATTCGTAGCGGAAATAACAAATCATTAGAAGAGTTAAGCAGAGAATGAAGTCTACTATCTTCTATGATTTAAAAGTCCATCATCAATATTTTATCCCTGTAACATCAATCAATATACATCTCGAGTCAATATTCATCTTTGCACTACAGGCCAAAGATATTCATTTGTATCATCAGTGGTCATGTTCATCTCAACACCTGTCATCTTTGCACTACGGCCAAAGATATTCATCAGGTAATCATTCATCTTTGCTCTACAGGCCAAAGATATTCAGTTACATCACCTTTTAGGACTGAGGATGATGAAAAATATTTTAAAGAACGAATCCAGTGAGATAAAAGACAAAGATTAGGGATTCGTCATTTAGTTTATCCAAATTCAAGAATAATCCATAATAATACTTTGTGGAGCAAAATTCAAGAATAAAGCTCAAAACTTGGATACAATCAAAGATAGAAGCCTTAACAGACAATTTGGACAAATAGAAGAAAAATAAATTTTCCCGTGAATAGTGCCGTATACGTGAATAGTGCCGTATACGTGAATAGTAACCCCGACGAAAAAAGTAAGAATTTCAACATAAAATCCATGACAATATTTTTGTATAATGATATTGAGAAGAATAACATTATTTACGAAAGAAATAACATCCCTTACCTCAAAAAACAGTATCTCTGACTGGAATATAGGATATAATACCGACGGAAGCTTGTACTGAATAGTAATACTCAAAGTATTGAAATACTCACAAAAATACGCTCGATATTATAGAGAGAGAAAACTTCTGATTCTGGTGTGATTTTCAATTCTAACCTAAGCACCCTATTTATAGAAAAAGCTTAGGATGCCAAAGGAGACTAAAATAATAAAATAACATATTTTTTTAAAAAAATTCCGCCGCCTGTCGGCTAAAAATTTCAGATTTTTCAACAACAAAAGTGGGGCCCACCATTTTATTTAAAAAATATTTATTTTCCGAAACTTCAATAATTCATAACAAATAGCCCATTTGTCAGAAAAATACAAATTCTATGTCCTTCTATAGGAAATTTAATTCTCTACAACTTTGCAGAAGAAAGTTTTTCCAAATTCCAAACATAAATTGTCCAAAATCCATAAACAGATGATTTCTCATACCAAAATATTGATAAAAACTCATCAGCGCCAATTCCTTCTTTAATATCCACCAAATAAATATTTCCTTATCATATAAATCAATAATTAATTATTCACAAATAATATTATAGAACTACAATATTAACAACCAGGTCGTTCCCAGGAAAGAGGGGGCCTTCCGATAAGGACTTCTCCCTACTGGCGCGCAATTAAATAACCCCTCCTAGACAGAACTTTCTTAGACATTGTCAATAATGCTATCTAATAATATTATTCAAATAATATGAATTATTGAGTTGATAACGTGAAATACTGTGCAACGACAATTATTGAATCAATACTACAAAATATCAACTGTAGCCATTATTGAATCAATCATAAAAAATAGCAGCGTAGCAATTATTGAGTCAATAAAATATCAATGCAGCAATTATTGAGTCAATAATATAAAATATCAACGTAGCAATTATTGAGTCCATAATATAAAATATTAAACAGTAAATACTGTAACAATAATTGAGTAGGTTCCTTCTCACGTAAGACTCAATAATTCAAAATACTGTGCAATACCGTGTGCTACTGCGCAACACCGCGTACTGTATTTTAACCACCGGGTATTTCAACAGTACTAACGGTAACAACTACGCCGTTATCTTGTAAAAAAATTATTTCTGTCGCTTTCTATATCCGACAGTTATTCCGTTGTGGGGGCCCACAAATAGCTGCGCCGTCGTACGAATATTCCCCGACAACAATAATATTCAACGACCAAACGAATATTCCCCGACAACAAGAATATTTTATAACCACTTGCTCATTTTAAAAATGTTTGCACATTTCACCCATAACTTTCATATTTATCAAATCAACACCTTACTATTTCGAAATAATATATAAAGAAAATTAAATCTTTATTCATAAAAGTTGGGGTCTTACAGTAGTGCAAAGATGAATATTTGATTCGAGATGTATATTGATTGATGTTACAGGGATAAAATATTGATGATGGACTTTTAAATCATAGAAGATAGTAGACTTCATTCTCTACTTAACTCTTCTAATGAATTGTTATTTTCGCTGCGAATATTGATCTAAAATTTGTTGTCAATAATATTTTATCTGAATTGTTGAAGACTAACGATAATTTATTTTCTGTTATCTTAGTCATAATATTCTTTACTGGCTAGTTGAGCTCACCCTTTTCATCTATTGTCCTCTTCAAAGGAATGAGAATATTGCAGGGACTAGTCAGTGAACAGTGTGATGATTAGAGTTAGATCTGTAGAAGTCCTCACTATTCTATAAAATAGTGGTATAATAATTGTAATGAATAAAGAATGAATTTGAATGTTTATATTTCGTATTATATATGATTTGCATTGAAATTCATAGTTGTATGGTCGTATTTGTCACGACCTTTTGTTATAAAAGATTTGTATTTGGAATTCTGTACCATGTATTTGGCGACTCAGAATGGGTTGGTATTGAACCTATTTTGGGGCGTCACACATCCTGTATATATTGAAGCTTGGACTTTGCCACTTTCGAGCATAGTTTATGTTAGTAGAAATGCAGAATTGAAGTGAACTTAATGAAGTCTATTATGTCCATATCAATTCATTATAACTATTGAATGAAAAATTGAAGTGAAGTACTGAAGTCTGAAGTATTCATGATTCATGGTTGAATGGTTGTTGTGTTGCTGATCAGTTGAGTCATGAACGGTTATTTCTTTGATGTAATGTAATGATGTTACTAGAAATTGTATCATAGTACAAATAATATTGTAAATTTATTCATTGTAATTTTTGTAACACATGTATTTTTATATAATAAATGAAAACTGAAGTTTTTATAAGTTTTCATTTTTATGTCTCATTTTGGTATGATCCATCTTTGGCTCGAGCTCGAAATGTAAGGCTCTCGAATTACTCGTTGTAAAAACGAGTCGAGTAATTCTGAGTCGAGTAGTATCGAGTAATTTATCGAGCCGAAATTGAGCAATCTTGAAAATTGTTAGTTCGAATTCGAGTCGAATCTGAACACAATTTTTTTGATCCGAGTCGAGCTTGAGCATTAAGAAGTTTGGATCGACTCAAGATCATTTTCACCCTCATAGATTCCCCCATTCAAGAGTATGCAGTTATTTTAAACTAGCTCTTGATTCTTTGCAAATACCATATTTTGTATAAATTATTGTTTATATTTTTTAATTGAGAATACGGGAAGTGAGAGCTACCTCAAGCTCTTACACGAGGTATACCTTTGTAATAACAATTTTTTGTACATGACATTATTTAATTATATAAAATGACGTCATTTTGAGAGCTATCTCACGCTGCGTAAAGTAACCTTCACATCTCTTTTTGACTTTTTAATATTATACTATATCAATATATTATAATACTAATAGATTAATAGTATGTACGATGATTTTTGTGATTTTTTTTTAATTTCTTCTAAAGTATATTATTTAACTAATTATTGATGAAAAATAAATAGATTTAAAAATCTACAATAGTTGTTCATCTATTTGTATAATGTAAATGCTAATATTAATATTTAAATTAATAACTTATTTGTTTATATATTCATGTACTTATGTAATAGTAAAATTATATTTAAACTCAAATAGTTATACTTATATAATTTAATAATAAAAAATTATTATATAAATAAAGACAATGTGTGACGTAGCCTTCAAAACGACGTCATTTTACATAATTGAATATAGCTAGTGTCCGCAGTTTAATACTGCAGGCGATAGACTTTTATAAAGAGGGCTATTTTGGACATGTGTTCCGTCCACAGTATTAAACTGCGAATACTGAAAACTAAATTGCGGACGAGAGCTCTATTGACTGTTCGATCTACGGATGGACGGTCACGATGTATTGTAAAGATAACCTTAAGTTGACAACATTGACTATTAATCGGTCCCTATATATATGAGTCCTTCTACGGGGACATGAAAATGGGACATGAAAATTGGACATTTTCAATTTTTTTTTTTTTTTTTTTTGGTTTTTGTTGTGACTCCTAAAAAATGTATAGTATTTATTTTAACTGGAATTTTTTTAAAAAAAAATGTTTTAGGTGTAATTTGGATACATATACAAAAACAGTGTTATACAGACTGTACAACACTGTTCTTGTATATGTATCCAAATTACACCTAAAACATTTTTTTTAAAAAAAATTCCAGTTAGAATAAATACTATACATTTTTTAGGAGTCACAACAAAAACCAAAAAAAAAAAAAAAAAAAAAATTAAAAATGTCCAATTTCCATGTCCAATTTTCATGTCTGCCAAGACTAATTCTATAAATATATATAGACACTTGGTTTTTCATATATACCGAAGGGCATCGAATAAAAGTACCAAAAGTTTACAAGTTGGCTAAAAAAAATCCTTATTTTATTCTATCAGAGAAAGAGAAAGAAAATGTTTGTATTGAAACTCAAAATCAACTTTGATAAGCAATAGGTGACATATGCTCTTCGTGAACAGCCATCAGAAAAACATCCTTCTGAATGCAGCAACCCTTGACATAGACTCCATGAAACTCCTCCTCTACCAGCAGTTCCCGTCCAACGCGCGGCCAATATTCATATTTTTAATTTTTGCCAATATTCATATTTGAAAATGATTAATTATTTTTCAAAAGTTAAAAAGTAATTTTCATTGACCAGATTTTTCATGTCATGTTTGTTTATATCTTTCTCTCTTTTTTTTGGTCTTTTTGATCATTAGGTTGAAAATACTCATTTTGTCTCATAAAACATGTGTTAAGTACATTTTTTCACAATTTTTTTTATAAAAAAATAAAATTAATGAGATTGTATAAATAACTTATTATTTTATTCACATTTGACCACACATAAGTAAACTAAAGATTCTTTTTTTCTTCATAAATGAATGGACCATACTTTTAGTATTTGTCCGCAGGGCCGGTCCTAAGAATTTGGAGGCCCTAGTGCGAAAAAAAAAAATAGGGACCCTCTCGCATATAAAAATACTAATTTTTTTACCAGCACCAATAGATAAAGCACAATTTATATCAAAATTCATCATTAATTAAAATAATAAATGTCAACGTCAAGTAACAAAATTATCAATTAGAAAGAAAATATATCTAAAACTTTAATAAATTATCAATTAAAAAGAAAAGGTAGTTAAAACTTAAATGGACAATAAACTTCACACGATCGCTAGCATCATTGTTGCATTTTTTTGCTACAAAATCATCAATCAAACTTCCATAATCAATTTTCTACATATACACACACAAAAATTCGGAGGCCCTCCGAATTTGAGGGCTCTGTGCGATCGCCCCTTCTGCACCCCCTCAGGGCTAGCCCTGTTTGTCCGTCTATCAGCTTATGAAACATTTATAAGTTTGTTTCGAGTTTTAAAAAATCTTGATAATCTTATTGGTCTGCAACAACTTATTTCAAACTCAATATTTAGCGACACACTATGTCTGGTACGGTAACCAAACACGTTAAACACTATCATTGTAATTTGTAAACACTAAGAAACGTTGTTAACCAAACATCCCTTGAGAACTCTTGAGGGTAAAATTGATTTTATAAGACATTTTTTACATGAGTTGTTTATTCTAAATATCTTTTATGAACAAACTTTTAATACTTAATGTCATCTTTTGAAAGGCGTGAGTGGTTAACATTAAGTTAATTTTGATCAATTAATCAGACAGTGTCGACACGCAGGTCGAGAGGTGGATATCTCTCTGCGTGCCAACACTGTATTAATCAATTGACCAATTTACCATGAAGTTAACTTAATGATAACCAGATCAAGGCCGATGGAGTACATAAAACATTTTAAAATTATTTCCCAAGTTAAATAGTAATAAATAAGCCGTAAATCCGGACATACTGGAATCGAAACCCCGCTAGCAACAAGTGTGAGAATTTATATTCGCGTGGCCACGAATTGTCAGCGCAAACTGATGCGCAAGCCAAAAAAGTTGTGTCTGGCCTGAGTGATTAGTCCGACCCGCGGGTTCGAAAAACACCATGTTAGTAAAAAAAAAATCGTAATAAATAAAAATAAAATAAAATTAAAAACCTGCCCCCCATAAGTGTTTCATGCTCCTCCTACAACTCTACAACCTCATACAAAACTTGCTAGTTGGAGTAGGTAGCCAACCGCTTCCTCAACCGTCATCTCACAACCACCGTGTACCCGCCGGAATTCGAAATCTTGTAATAATTCTATTAAACCTAATTCTAATCCAAAGTAATATTAACTGAAACAAAATCACCATCACTTTGCTTTTATCCCAATTCTAATCCATTTTTTATATACACCAATTTCTTACTTCCACTCCAACAGCAACAAACCAGTAGCTCTCAGCTTTTGCTTACCAACAAAACAAAACAAAAAAACAGAGCAACTTAAGTTAGGCCAACCGTCATATTTATCCATCACATATGGAGCTAATCGTGTTATTTCCTTCGACTCTAAGCTAATCTGTTTGATTCTTGGTCACCATCTGTACCCAAACTTCACCTTCTTTATTCTGTTTCGTTTTCCCAAAATCCCTTTATTTTTGCCTCCATTTTCATCCATTTTTATGTTAAACTTGTGGCAATTTTCTTCTTTTAGGCCTTAAATTTGTTAGTTTTTTATATGAAAATGAATACCCGTTATTTTTTTACACCAGAATTGTTGTGTAGTTCAGGGAATCCAGTCTCATTTTCATCAATCTCTGCGGTGGGGGATGATCGAACGGCTGTGATTGCCCGAAACAGGGCAATTCGAGTTCCCCCTTCTTCATTCTTGATAAGAATGGCAATGAGGGTATCAAGAGCAAGGTGGTATAGTTTTTTAAGGAGGGTGTTTCATTACCAGAATGGATCAAGGTCGGATCTTGGGTCGAATCCGTTTAATTCGGATACTTGGATGGCAATGGAGTTTATAGCTCTGTTTCTTCAATTACTGATCATTTCTTATACATTGACTGTTTCCAAAGAGGAGAGACCCGTTTGGCCTGTGAGGATATGGGTTTCGGGTTATGATTTTGGGTGTGTTTTTAATCTGGTTTTGCTCTGCTGGCGTTATTGGGTTCTCCGGTTAACACAAGGAAATGGTTTGAGCCTCAATGATACAGAACAGCAGAGGAGTAATGAAGATTCTAGGTAATAAGTTAGTCTTATTACACTTGATAGATTATTCGTTTAGTGCATTTAGAAAATCAAACACACTTGAGAATCTAGTTTGTCTACCGGTTTATTTTAAAATTACGTTATTTAACTCACAAATGCAATGTTTAGAGCTCAATCAAACGCGGTATTCCATTTTGGCTGTGGTGGTCAACGCACTAAACGTTATCGTTGCAAACACTATAAATTTTGCCAATAGAATATACTCTTATCAACCGTTTTTAGAATATATTCGTGCTAACGTAACCTCACGTTACTCGCAAAAATAGAAAACAGAAAATGTGTTTAATATTATTTTGACCTATCACGAGAGAGGACAAAAAAACTTGGGTAACGACTCACGTTTCTCTCTTACTGTGAGCAGTGGCGAAACCAGGATATTTTGTCAGTGGGGCTGAAATTATTACTGAGCTACAAATAATTTGGCGGGGTTCGCCGAGCCAATTTTTTTTAATACTCTATACTTTCGGGTCACATATATATATATACTATATTATAATAAAAATATAATAAGTAATAATATACGATATATATACACTATATTAACTCATAATAGACTTTTTTAATCACAACTGTTTATGAAGTAAGTAATTCATTATTTATTTTTAAAAATAATATTAATTAGATTATTATTTAGTTTAAAATATTATAGAGAGATATACATATATTGAGAGGATATGAGTCATATATGGTTAAAATTTGATTGACAAAGTTATAAATTTTCAATTTGAATCCATAAAATAGAAAATTTATAAAATTTTAGTGGGGTTAATTTATATATAATACTTAAAAAATTTAAAATTTACCTTACATTTGCATGTGGCTTCGCCGGGATAAATCAAATTCATCGCAATAAGGCCTTAAACCACTCTGGCAATAGTATCTTATTGGATCATCTTAGCCCACCACAAGCTCATCCAAAATGTCATGACTAAAAGTACTATTGGTACTTACTTAATTCTTATATACAGATAAATTTTTTCCATATCTTTCGATGTGGGAATGGGGTGTTACAATGTCAGCACAATGACATAGCATCACCACTGTATGTAATAGTTTATCGGGTTATAACACATTGTACAGAATTCATTTACAATATTAAACTTTAGGTACAAATTATGTTATGGGGAAAAAACTGTTGCACATAAGCTCTCTTAATTATGCTCACTTTCTTTACATTATTATGAACAGGAGTTTGAGTTTGATGAACAAATTTCGAACCTCTACGGAGCTGTTCTTCGCGATATGGTTTGTAATGGGGAATGTTTGGGTGTTCGATTCTCGATTCGGATCGTTCCATCGAGCTCCAAAGCTCCACCTTCTCTGCATCTTTCTGCTTGCTTGGAATGCCATAAGCTACTCTTTTCCCTTCATATTGTTTGTGTTGCTATGCTGCTGTGTGCCACTCATTAGCAGCCTACTTGGGTACAACATGAACATGGGCTCAGTTGATCGTGGGGCATCTGATGAACAACTTTCTGAATTACCTAGCTGGAAATATAAAGATGTTGGTGCTGATTTAGAGCTGGGAAATTCGGCACTTAAGAATGAGAATCAAGTAAGCTACAAATCGTAATTATTTTTAATTTTTATTGTTGAAGTGTTTGGGGGTAACAAGTGGATTTTAGGCCTAGTCGTGCAAATCATATCGAACCAAGTGCTTGTTAGGTTACACATTATTTGGAAGTCCAAATGCATTCAAAAATCTTGTTTGTCTACAAGTGTCTTATTTCAAATGCAACTTATTTAACTCGCGAACGCAACAGCTGTTGAAGCTCGTATATAATGCACCAAAAGTGGTTACTTCACAGTAGGAAAAATCCGTTTTTTCCTAGTTACTTCGGCAAGATTTGTACCACGAGTAATGCAACGTAACTAGACAGAAGTTGTCTAGTTTAGCTAGACAATGCAGGATTGTACTGCACAACACTGTTAAAGTTTGTCTAGGTAAACTAGACAACTTCTGTTTAGTTACCTAGTATTTTCATACTCCTAATTATCTGGCCTAGTGGGACTTTTGCCAATTGGCCTTAATTCTCAATTTTTAAGTGTAATTTGATTAGGCCTACACAAATAGGTTCAAAGGGTACTTTTTACCTTACAAAAGGCTGATGAAAGTGTTTTGATTTTGGCAGGAATGCTGTATTTGTTTAGCCAAATATAGAGACAAGGAAGATATAAGGCAACTGCCATGTACACATATATTCCATCTCAAGTGTGTGGATCAATGGCTCAGAATTATATCTTGCTGTCCTCTTTGTAAACAACAACTTCAAAGGTAAAAAAAAAAAAAAAAAAGTGGGAAAAAGCAAGATGGGCAAGTCAAGGAGCTGGATTTGATCTTAAAACCTTCACTTTTTCTGGTGTTCAGAAAGATACAAAATTGTATTACCCATTTACTTACATGGTTATTTGAGTGAATTAAATCCTTGTACATTGGATCAGTCTCACCAATACCTGAAAATATGTGTTTTTGTAACTTGAAAGTTTTGGTTCCATTGGGTTGGGGATTTGTTTAATATTCCTCTCCATTAGTTTTAAATGTGGATTTAGGTATGCATTTGTATTTGTATTTAGGGAACTGATAAATCCACAACAGAAAATGATACTCCTTCCGTCCCATAATAAGTGATGTTTTAGGTGATTTCATTTGTCCCAAATTATTTGATGTTTTAGAATATCTAGGAGCATTAATTACAATATATATAACCGTCGTTATACATCTATAGCGACACTTTTCGTGTAAAAATATCAAAAATATTGCGGAAATATCAATTTCCTTGTATTTATCTCTATTATTATTCCACCATGGGTTTTGACCTTGGGCCTAAGCACCTTGGGCTTGGACCCTATTAATATTTGGACTTATATCTCAACACCATCCGTTTTGGAATATAATAGCAAAAATGATTTTTTTTATTTTATTTCAAAATAAATTAGCAATATCACTTTTGAAAGTTAAAAACATGCAAGTTGGTGCCTTATTTATAGGCAGAGATTACATGGTAATACTATATAATCAGTGGCAGACTCGGAAATATTCAAGTGTGGGAGTGGGTTGTAAGTAAAAAAAAAAAAGTCTCCAAATATTTTAATTTTAAAATATATATAGAACAATCATATTTAAAATAAAATTATAACATTCAAAATAACTATACCTATTATAAATATAAACATGCGATATATCAAAATTATAAAGTGGAATTTTTCTTAATTCCTACTTACCACGTGTATGCACATGCGTCGTAAACATAATTCACTTGAAAATTTTCACAATATATGGAATCTTTTCTCTCATGACTAATAAAAGAGTAATGCTACCACGAACTGTACACAAAAAATATGCACAAACAGTATAAAAAAAAGAGAAAATAAGAAGAAAAACTTGCAATTAGATATTTTACACAATTTTACTGGTAAGCAATACATGGGTCCCACTCTTTGTGAAAAATTTTTTGTTTGCACGTAGTATTATTCTTAATAAAATTCCTTACTTTCAATAAAAAAAACATTGTTAAACCATTTATATAAATAACAAATTGACGAGATTTATCATTAAAGATAACTTATTTAACAAGTATATGATTTGCCTAAAAATAAGCTTGACCAATTGTTTAATATAACAAGTGATGGTGAGATAAATGCATTAAAAGTTTTTTAATTTATAACTTTTTGTGAAGTCCTTTTTTCATTAAGATTTTCTTAAACTAAACAATTTAGTTATCATATGTGTTGAACTAAGGTGATGCTAAGGGTCTGAAATTTTTGATCTAAAAAATTGTCTCAAAAATGCATCGTCATAACATTGGTTGGGTAGATCTCATGCGATTAATTAGGTCATAAATTATGATTAAAATATTCAATATCATGTCAGACCAAAAATTTAAAAATTTAAGATATCTAATATTACTCATCGAATAATAAATATATACCGAATGCCTTTGACCTGAGTGGTACGACCCAACCCATGTTAACCATGAGGTTCGGGGTTCAATCCATAGCAGTGGCCTTAATAATAATAATAATAATAATAATAAGGGTCCTCTTAACATGTGCTCTTAGGGCATATACTAAGCACGCAGTTCAAGAGAATATTTTCTTGAACTTGCACCAAGTTCAAGAGAATATGCACATAATTCAAAAAAATATTTTCTTGAACTGTGTGCTTAACATGTGCCCTAAGGGCACATGTTAAGAAATTCCTAATAATAATAAATGTATCATAGACAACCTAATGGATGCGCATTATGTCTGCATAGAGTTTTTCACAAAATATTAACTAAAAACATCCTGTACTCTTAAAACATTTTACACCTTTTATTTTCCAAACATCTAATTTAACCCTCCTAAGTATAGAGACTTTTCAAATGTATCCCTGGGCGTGGGCACCCCACGGCCTCCAGTGTGGGTTCACCTCTATATATAATAGTCAATACTTAAAATCATCAAATTTTGTATTACCTGATAATACTATATAATAATTGACATGGAAGTTTGTCCAAAATTTATTTAATCTTATAAATAAAATATGCAAAATTCAGCTACCTTGTGGAGCTGTAAAATGTAAATAAAATTTAATAGAGGACTGAGAAATTTTGTCACACACAAATACAAAATCAGTGCTGCTGCCTGTTGGGCTACCCACCCTACCCTACCCTACCCTCATGATTTTTTGAATTGTGTGGTGTTTAAGTGGTTAATATTTTTAGCACGTGATACACATTTATAAAATGTCGACTACTTCTATGTTGTTGTTACATTTTGTGAAAGCCCACTTGCCATCCATTTTACTATAACCAAAATAAAGTGTATACAATGTGATGCACACAGTGCAATTATGTAAGATTAAATTAGTATCTTCAATGTTCAAAATAGTGCGGTGTTTGATCTTTGAAAATTAATTTCAGATATTTTTAAATTTAAAATTAAAATAATTTTTTAAAATTATAAAATAATTAATATTTTTTAAATAGTTTATAATATATTCATCATCTTATTGGTTAAAATTAAAAAAAATATCCTAATTTTAAATTTAAAAATATATTAAATTGACTTTAAAAAATAATAATAATCTTATACTATAGGAGGGAGGGAGGGAGGGAGTATTTCCCAAAATAACTCTATAAAGAGCTTTGAACCTAAATCCTCTCATCAAATCCTAATATACAAATACTTTTTTAATAAAAAAAGAGCAAGCTACTATCACATAACTTGGGTCACATAAAATTCTGCATATCACGCAGGGTCCACAGTATGCATGTGTGTGTGTGAGCATTATGTGACTCAAAATTATGTAATAGTAATATTTTATTTTTTTATGTATAGCAAGCTTAACCAACGAATGTTGTCCTGGGTGGAAGGGGCTCTGGTCGCTTGTGGATGTAACAAATTTTTTTGGGAGAGGGTCCCGTTTCGGCGTCCGACCGTATCTGGGAGGTTAGTCATGAAAAAACTTAAAGTGCGAGCCCTAGCTATACCTTGGGGGAATAAAAAAAATACTTAAATAAAATATGCTTTAATATTCTTTAACAAATAAAAAAAAACTTATCTTATCTGAGATAGTACTAATTTGGGCATTTTGTTACAATTAGACGCATTTATAAATGTCTGTATATTTGTACTTATTCAGATTCTTGTCAAAAAATATATCAAGACTCTTATGGGAGTTGAATCAACATACTTAACCAAATTTAGCCGGCAAGACAGTGACCCAATAAAAAAATATGCATAGATACGATTTTTTGATTAGTTTTTATTAAAAAATAATAAATAAGTTTATTTATTGAAAGAATACTCAATATAATTAGGATTGGCAAAAACAAATAAAGGACTATACATTACCTGGCTAATTGCAATTGGTTACAAAAATGCCAGGAAAAAAATAGTATTCACTTCGTCTCTTAATATATGCGGTTTTCGATGATTTTATTTATTTTTTATTAATTGTCGTTTCATATACATTTAGGAAAATTAACTACAATCTTTTCAAAATTATTCCTCATGGAAAAATATTACATATGAGAAAAAGAGATAATATGAAATAAGTATAATAATTATGAGAATTTAAGGGTAATATAGTCATTTAATATTACATAATTATTTTTTTAATTTTTACGTATAACCCTAAAACGACGTATATTAAGGGACGTAAAGAGTATATAAACAAGGGAGTGGTTAGCATGAAGTTAATTTTGATCAATTGACAGTATCGACACACAGATCAAAAGATAATCTCTCTGCGTATTAACACTGTATTGATCATATGATCAATTTAATATAAAGTGTTAACTTTATGATACGATAAACAAGCATCTTTCCACAATGTCTGCAAAGAGAGACAAATGTTTACAGGCCACTTGTGGAATCCTAGACATATGGAGGAGGAGGAGAGCATCCATATTTCACGTGCTACATGTCAGCCTCACGTTTTTTTAACTCCCTTCCCCCATTCCCAAAAAGAGAGTTGTAACATTTTGATTATTTTCGGTATCTCTTCGGCTTTGGTGGTGGTCTAACGTTCGTTTTAGCTAAATAATATTTTCAGGTCCGCACCCGGTATCGGACCGAAAAAATTATCGGATGAATGAATTGTTGGTTCAACTTATGGTTGAATTGATAACGTCATAAATATATAAAAATATATTATTAATAATTAATAAAATTTTAAAAAATCTCATTTTTATAAACTAACACAATAAAGTTAAATTATAATATTACTAAAAGTGGTTAATTTTAACATTAAAAGAAATTAGTACAAAAAATATTAAAAACCGGTTCATCGGGTCGGCTTAACTTGTTTTACCGGTGGTTCTATCCAAATTTTGACCAAACTGGTTCAACCCGGTCAAATTGGACAGGACATAGAACCGACTGATACAATCCGAATCTGAAAACAGTGTTATCGAGTACAATAAAATTTTATAAATTTATAATTAAATTTTAAAAGTAACACAAATGAAAAAGTTATGTAGTCTAAATTTTAATCATTAGACTAAAATGGCAAGTCCATTTATTCTTAAACATAAAAAATTATTTAATGTAACGGTTATTTGTTTTATCATCTAGGATTAGTATATTATTCTTAAATAAATTAGAATTGAAAACAATGACAAAAATCCTATTTATATTTTATATCCTTTGATATTTAATTAAATAATGGCTTATATATTTTTTCTTTTGTAATTTTATATTAGTGGGTGTGATACCAGTCATACCAGACCTTATATTGGCCTAACTTCATCCATAAAGGATGGCTCAAGTTCAAAAATAATTTGTCCTACAAAAAATAACTTAATTACGTTGAAATGCTATACAATAATTATCATACTCTCATAAATACTTAGGTAGAGTCCACTCATTTAAAAAGGGAGGAAGGAGGAGGGACGGGGGAGCGGGGAAGCGGGGGTGGGGGTGAAGAATTTTTAAGTGTAATATTAGTGGGATCCACCATGGGCAAACTATATTGGCCGAGTTAATTTGATCGATTTTTTATTGGTTATAATTTAACTCAAACAATGGATATTATATTTTGAGTTGTTTGTTAAAAAAAATTTAAATTATTATTCAAAAATTTAAGTATTAATAAGATTTTAGAGACATAATGAATAAACATAACGTGTTATTAGTTTTAGGGGATTTTTTTAAAAAAAAAATAAAACAAATTAAGACTTTATTCGGAAATTTAAAATTAAAATAGTTCATTATTTTTCCTTTAAAAAATCTAGAGACTTATTGGATAAATATAAGCTGTGATTTAGTGAATGTATTTTTCAGTTGCTTGTTTTAAATAATAAAATTTTAAAACATTAACGAAAAAATATTAAAAAGATCCATCAGATAAACATGACACCTAATTTATAATTTTAAAAATACTTTCCTAAAAAAATAATTAAGTGTTTGTGTTTAAGTTAAAAGACTTGCAATGTTTCTTAAAAATATTCCCAACTCTCAACAAAATTATTTATTAAACCGATGAAGATAAGAATGGTTCTAATACCATGTTAAAATATTTAATTTAAAATTAATTATTTATTTATTTAAAAATTAAATATATAATTTAATTTTTGAGGTCAAACGATCGTATATTGAACTTTAAAATTGGTATGACTTATAAAGAATGAAATAAATTTTGTGATTAATAGTTTTTAGTATATAATTTATAATTAAAATAATTGTATCAACTAAAATTAAATAAATTCATATAATTTAAAATTTAATATGTCGTCGTTTAATCTCAAAAGTCAAATTGTATCTATAATTTAAAAACAGAGGTAGTATGATTTAAATGAAGAAGTCACTTGAGTATATATAATAAGTTTTCAAGTTAAATTTAATGGATCCGGTTATCATAAAGTTAACTTCATGACAAGTTGGTTAATTGATCAATACAGTACTAATACGTAGAGAGATCACCTCCTAACTTGCGTGTCGATACTTTATTGGTCAATTAACCAAAATTAACTTGATGCTAACCGCTCTCAAATTTAATGGATATGAGACTTTTAATCCACATAAAATGTCAAAATTGGAACTCCACGTCAGTAGGAAAATTACGAACATCACATTCTAACATATTTTAAATCTAGACCACAAAATGGAGATGTTCCTAATTCAAAAATTGTATGCTACAATGGCTCGAGTCATACCAATAAGCAATAAAAACAATGTTATAATACACTTGGGTTACATATTGCATAGTAGGGGTGAGCATGGTGTGGTTTGAAGCTCAAACTGCACACGAAATCGCTTAGGTGCAGTTTGACAAATTCAAAACCGCACATGAAATAGTTTGTGATTGGTGCGGTGCGCTTTTGAACCGTGCGGTTTAGTTTCATTTGGTGCGCTTTCGGTTTCAAAACTAATTGAAATAACAAAACAGTAAAATAATTAGCAAAATCATCCACGTATTATGCAGTGAACACAATCATTAAACTAATTTATCAAAATAGTTTCAAGCATCAACAATTATATAGTTGATTAATACTATGTTATCATAATTGATTTAAGAAATACCAATCCACTCTTTGATTTGCAAACATAATTGATACTGTTGATTTTACATTCAACCTTGCAATATCTGTCTTATAAAATAAAATGAGGAGAATATGTTATAGTATAGAAATTATATATACTCGTAGAAAATTTGAGAAAATATTATAATTATTTGATGCGGTTTCGGTTTTATGCATACGATTTTGGCTAGTAACCAAATCAAAATCGTAAACTTGGTTTTTCAACCCATCTAAAATAGCTACATACGTCGGAACCATTTGTACCATTTTAATTAGTGCGATTTGTGCGATTTCGATTACAATTTAGTTCCTTGCTCAGTCCAATTGCACAGGGTAAAACAATAATCATTCAATTGTAATTATAGAAACATAATAATAAATATATTTTGCCTTGAGATGAAATGAAAGTCCATCTATATATATCCATATTATTTATATTATTAATAAGGGCTCTCTTGAGACCCTCACAAATCTCATAAATGCTACCATTATTAATATCAGAGTTTTTGTTCTTTTTAATCATTTTAAGATTTTTAACACATTGACTTACGCATAAATTTTTTCATTTATTGACTTGCATATTTTTTTTAAAAAAAATGATATAACTTCATACTTCTTTCTTAAAGAGAGAGTTTATTTTGACATCTTGAACGAAAACTAATACAATTTAATTTAATTTAATTTTTATCCATATAATTTTAAACATTAAATTATCTAAAATTACCACTAATTACAAAATTTATTCTTTTAAAAAATCGAATAAATTCACATCAAATTTAAATCTTGTAATTGATCATTTAAAATAAAATAAAAATATTTTTTTCTTTTGTTGGCTCATATATATATATGATTATTAAAAAAATAATAAAACTTTATAATAAATTAATCAATTAATCAAAATAAATTAGAAATTACTCTCCATCTGCATGACAATCGATTAAAATTAACTTCATATGAACTACTCCGGTAAATAGCACATTTTGGAACCCTTGTTTTAAACACGTAAATCAATCACCACTTATTGTTATTCCTCTACGGCCTATAAATAAATAGTAAAATATACACATATATTGTACTATGTATGTATATGTATATATATATATATATAGACCGCCCTTTCTCTCTTCACACGCACTCTCTCTTTCTCTTTCTCCTTCTCCCTCTATCGACCATTTTCTTCTATCAGAATCCTCATCTCACCGCTCTTTCTCTCTCACGCACAAAAACACACAGAATCGCACACACATAAACAGCCAGAATGAGCGATCTGAAGACGAGATTTCTGGAGGTGTACTCTGTTCTGAAATCCGAGCTACTCAACGACCCTGCTTTCGAGTTCACTGATGATTCTCGCCAATGGGTCGAGCGGGTAACAAAAATCAGCATTTCCATTGTCATGCCTTCGAATTTCTTCTCCTTTTTCTCAGTATCTACATTTGCTTCTATTTTGTTTATCGCGTTTATGTTTATGATAACTTGCATTTCACCAATTGAGATTTTCACGAATTTTACTTTGTTTTTAACAAACGCCTAAACTTTGCTTGCTAATTAATTTGTTTTCTTAACACTTATTTACTTGTTCTAATTAGCTTTGGTTAATTGTTTATTTGGTATATTATTTTCTAGATCCATTAATTATGGTGAAAACCAGTTTTCATAGATCTGGTATTGAGCTGGATCGAATCTATATGGCTAGATATTGAGGGCATTGGGAATCAATTAGTTGCAGGCTGCTTATAGAAACTCAGAGTTTTTATTTAATAATATCCTCAGAGAAATGCGCGTTATAGTTTTTAAATAGTTTTGTTTTTTGCAGTATAAAATATTTTTGGGAATGTGGAAACTTGTAGCATATTTCTCAGAGTGCTTGTTTAGCATAGTGATGCGGTGAGTTGAAACACTTATAAATTTAGAGTCAAAGTTCAGAGCGTTTGACAAAACTACTTTTATAAGAAAGTTAAAATACTGTTTGGATACATAATTGTAAAAGTCATTTTGAAAAACTACACCACAAAACTGCACAAAAGTGATAGGTATGGACTTCTAATTCATTTTTAACAAGGACACATTTGTACACTATGTTTCGACCCATAGTGTTTCCCCCCAAAAGCACAGGCAGAAAATTTATGGTTATACCAAAAGTGTGTTTTAAAGTTTATTTATAAGTGTTTTTTTTTCTTGTAAGTAGTTTTAAAAATGTATTGGGTACTACCAAAACACTTAGACTAGTAAACTTGTAAAAAAGTAAAAAGTGTTGGATATTAAAGAAATTGCTTATCACTTATTTAAAGTGTAAACAACTAAAAATGAATGTTTTGAGAAGTAAAGAGGACAATGGATGGTACTATTAAAATAAATTAGGATAGATTTATAATATACTTGATCAAACCTGATTATTAGATTTTGGCAATAACCAAAAGCACCAAATTGGAGCTTGTGATTATTTCCAATAAAAGTGATTATAAGCAGTTTCATAAAATCACCGTATAAGCAGTTTCATAAAATCACCGCACACTTTTTGTTTTTTAAATATGATTATAAATAGGTTTGACTAATTATAAGTGATCCCAAACACCCTCTTAGCTCACATCTCTACTCCCTAAAAGCACTTTTGGAGGGCCACCAAACACTAAAATGTTTCCAAATTTAATTTGGAAAGTGTTTTTGCTCCATCACACCGCAACACAAAATGAGCTTAGAGGTTGTAATGTCATGGTTTTTTTGTACATGCTCTGACTCAAAGGGGAGGTGGGCTGTGGGCATAGGCACATGAAATACTTGAAGAATAAGTGAGAGTTAATTATTTAGTTAGATGAAGTACAAGATAAAAAAAGTTTTAATGTACTTTAACTGTTTGTGTATATTGATGAAAATTTTGTTTGTATTTTTCATTAACTATATGCACAGCTGTTATCTTGTTTTAACTTAATTAGTTTAAAATAACGTAATAATATATTGTATGATTTTGGAAGATTATGTCAAAAGCTTGAATCCTAGTGTGAGTTTGAGTTCATACAGACTGCCAAGGGGGATGCAATTTGTAGACTGAAATAACAACATTCATGATATTGATGTGTATAGGGAAGTCGAGACATGCCCTGCAACTTAAAAGACGTACTTTATTGGGCAACATTTTTCTTCTCTTTTCTATTGAACTTTCTCTTGATATATATGTGAAGAGTTTTACTCCTTTGTCCAGTTAAAATAGGCCACTTGAAGTAAAAGAGGCAAATATGCAATAATGATTTACCAAGCAGATCTTCTAAATGTTACTTATCTGGATTTGCTCAGGCTTCCAGTATTGGACCTATAAAAAATTGTAAGGAACCCTTGAAATGGGAAGAGGATAGTGCATTTATTTAGAGGAAGACATACTTGAAAGTAGTATGAAAAGCTTGAAAAAAATAGGGAGAACGAAGGGGGAACCAGGTTGCTGTTTTTCCCTTGCCCTAAAATGAATCTGAACCTGCCCTTTTTCATACTCTTTTAAGGCTGAAGCCCCTAATATGATCCCAAGCAATTCGTCTCATTGACGTTTTGTATCTGGAAATTTTAGGACTTTTGTTACCTCTAGACTTAAAAAATTTTGTTTGCAAATTTAATAGTAGTTAGATGTAAACCAGAACACTTTTTTTGTGCTATATATTGAGCAAACTAGTGCTCATAAATTCTTTAGACCAACCACAACAATCTGAATTTCCATTGATTGATGTGTTTCTACATCAAAATGAAGGACAATCTATTTTGCAATTACTAACATTTAAAAGAACAAGGGGCTTCTTAGGCTATTACCCTCTGGTCTGGACTTTTGGTCATTCCCAGCGATTGCATGTGAAGTTATAGACATAAGAAAGAATTTTACATGTCTGTGTAACATGTGTACTGGTGTAGTCTCCTACCTCAGTTGAGAACTTTGAGAATTTTCAGTCCTCCCTTTATCCTTTCTATCAATTAGATTCTCCTTCTGAGTATGACTGCTTGTCATTTTATTGCAGATGCTGGACTATAATGTGCCTGGAGGTGGGAGCAGAATAGTTACATCATTCATGTTTTCAATAAAATTTTCAACAAAAAATCTGTTTCATAGTATATTGGGTCTGTATCTCAACATACATTAATCTGTCTTGTTTACAGGAAAGCTGAATCGAGGGCTGTCTGTTATTGACAGCTACAAGTTGCTGAAAGAAGGAAAAGAACTGAGTGATGATGAAATTTTTCTTTCAAGTGCACTTGGTTGGTGCATTGAATGGGTAAGAAAAATAATGATTTTCCAATCCATGGTGTAGCATTTCATTTATTTTCATGATTATTTACCTTTTGTTGCATGAGTATGTGAACCTAATTGGCGAAAATTTTACAGCTTCAAGCTTATTTTCTTGTGCTCGATGATATTATGGATAGCTCTCATACGCGCAGAGGTCAACCCTGTTGGTTCAGATTGCCTAAGGTACGAGTCTATTGATTTTCAATTACCATTTATTCTTTTGGTTAAGCATTTCAATGGTTCACTTTGATTCCTTGAATGACCAGTTTCTGAATTTTTTGTACTAGGTTGGTATGATTGCCGTAAATGATGGCATATTACTTCGCAACCATATCCCAAGGATTCTCAAGAAGCATTTCCGACAAAAGCCTTACTATGTGGATCTGTTGGATCTATTTAATGAGGTGGGATTTCCCGCATAAAGATTATTTGATCAGGATCAGTAATTCACAAATATTATTATTAATTTTTTAAAATCATGAACAGGTAGAATTCCAGACAGCTAGTGGACAGATGATAGATTTGATCACCACCCTTGTAGGAGAGAAAGACTTATCGAAATACTCATTGCCTATGCAAGTGCTGGATTTCTTGTCATCTTCTTCTTAATATTTCTTATTCCCAATTTCCACTTTTTGAAGTACAAAATATTGCGTTCTTCTGCAGTCATCGCCGGATTGTGCAGTACAAAACTGCTTACTACTCATTTTACCTTCCAGTGAGTGATAATTTTCATATCTGTTTGTGGCTTATGGTGTTCTGTTAAGAATCTCTCGTTTCACATTTCTTGCAGTCATGTTATTTTTTGTTGATGAATTCTAGATGTCTAGTCACGTAACTTTATCTAGTCTAGTCACTTAACTTTATCTGTGGACTTGCTGCTGATAGAGTAATAATATACCTATTTACTTGTTTTAATGGAGCATATTTGTTACAAAATTTCTCAGATTTATTCAGATCTTGTTTCTCTTTCTGAAAAATGTTACTCTTTCTGAAAAATGTTACTCCTTGTACAGATTCAAGGAATAATCTGCCTTATTTTTCATTTTCTTATTATTGTTTCTGAAATTTTCCTTGAGCCTAATTATTAAGTAATTCTTTTTCAAGGTGGCCTGTGCACTTCTTATGTCAGGCGAAGATCTGGAGAAACATACTAATGTAAAGGAAATACTTATTGAAATGGGAACCTATTTTCAAGTGCAGGCAAGTGTTATTTCGCCATGAGTCTTTAGTATTCTGTTTGTAAGAACTTGATGCATCTCCAAATAGCCAGTTTGACTCTAAATCACTCTGAAGTTAAATTTTAATTTCTTTTTGTCAGATCAGCATTTTAAAAGAGCTTATGATTATCTCTTTTTTTCCTGATAATTTGAAGGCTATTTAGTATGCCATTTGACAATCTGCCGATATATTTTTAGGATGATTATCTGGATTGCTTTGGTGCACCAGAGGTGATTGGGAAGGTAAACTCCAGTGATATGCATTTTTACTTGTGAATTCGTTCACCATTTTATCTCAGACCTGTACTGATAAACGACCAGATATCTGAATGTCTATTGAATTGACAGATTGGCACTGATATTGAAGATTTCAAGTGCTCCTGGGTTGTAGTAAAAGCACTGGAACTTTCTAACGAGGAACAAAAGAAGTTTTTACATGTAAGCTAGAAGCAGTATTCTAATAACTAATTCTCTGCTGTTAAGGGTACTTATCCAGATGGATTCTGTTTACAGGAGAACTACGGAAAGGATGATCCGGCCTCTGTAGCAAAAGTGAAAGAGCTTTATAACACTCTCAAGCTCCAGGTTTTTTTTGTTTCTCATTTCTAACTTGGGAGCCGATTTCATCTTCTATAAAAGTTTCCATTTCTTGTACATACGTACCCAGTGAATTATCTGGCTATATAGATTGTGCATGGAGTTGAAAACTGAACACTAAAGTGCATGTTTGGTTTTGGGGCTTTTGGAGTCCAAATGTCTTGTTCGTTTAAACTCAAATTATCCCCAAACGCAAACGCAGATTTTAAGCCCCAAACTCATCACCATTTCTGGTGCAGTATGTTTGGGCAAAGCCGCTTGCTCAAACGCACTTTCCCGATGAACCAAAATGAAAAGGCCCTAAATCTTTTCTTCTTCTTTTTTTGCGGTTCTTTGTGTATATTTGTAGGATGTATTTGCTGAGTATGAGAGCAAGAGCTATGACAAGTTGATAAAATTCATTGAAGCTCATTCGAGCCAAGCGGTACAAGCAGTGTTAAAATCATTCTTGGGAAAGATATATAAGCGGCAAAAGTAAGTAATTTGCTCGGCGCCGAGTTCCGATTTCAAGAAATTTGAAGCCTTGCCTGGAAATTATTTGTAATGCTCCAAATGGAGGGGAAGTTGTTGTCTGTATCTTGTAAACATTGGCTTTCAATATGAAGCTGTGCATTTACTTATTTGTATTGTCAATTAAGATGTTGTACTGTAATAATAAAATGAGACCTGGGTTTTGTAGGAGCTTCTCATATTCAAATAAATTTTGTTGATTATTGATTTTTTCCTTTTTTTTTCCAAAAGAAAATGTTGTTTTTTCTTTAAAACAAATATACTGCAGAATTCAATGTGAATTGTATTGTTAACAAGTATTTTCACTAGTGCGTGTGTATATATATATATATATATATATATATATATGTATGTGTGTATATATATATGTATACAGAATGGATTTAAAACATATCTTTTAAATAACATGTATTTCTTAAATAGTATATATTTATTAAAACTATCTTTTAAAAAATAAAATAATATTAAAAAAGAGTGGTCTTGCTCGTTTTTTTTTATTTATAAAAATGTTATCCTGCGACCCTACTTGTTTTTAAAAAAAAATCTTCAAAAACAACGTAATTTTAATAAATATGTGTTATTTAATAGATATGCTTTAGAACCGTCCTTTATTTCCTACTTGATGTGAAGTTTTTGATTCCATGTTGTGATTGACAAATTCATGATATATATTTTAGAAGATGATATTCTTGATTTTTTTTATATATCAAAATATAATCATAATTTTATTATCATATCACCATTATTAAAATAAATACTAATTAAGTTTATGGATAAACATAAAACGAAAAAGATCTTTAAAATTTGCAAGTTTTACAAATGAGATTATTTTACATCGTGTTCCTAAGTTTTAAAATGGACATAAAAGAAAATAAATAGACGTAAAACTTAAGTTTTGTATCTAATTTTGTTGTTATTGAATTTCTTAATGAATAGAAAAGAAAAAAAATTGGATGAAAAAACTTGGCTACTATTTTGGCCCTTTATATTATAAACATAACAAAACTAATATAAGGGTCAAATATAGTATTTTAAATGTAAATTTTTTTAATTTCCTTTTAAACTCAATAACAACATGAAAAAAACTTATAATTTATTTTCAATAATTTTATTTTTATTAAAATTTAAGTTTTTTATTCATTAAAAACTCGCAAATTTTCTATTTTTTAAATTTTCTCTATTTTTTCCCCTCTAGTTCATTTTCTTCATTTTTCATCCATTTTAAAAGTCACAAAAACACATGTCTACAAAGTACAAACAAATAAAAACTCCAAATATTATAGGAAATGAAAGGGAAAATAATAATATTTTTTTTTTTGCTAAACTAGTCGGCACGTGCGAAGCACGCTATATAAAAGGCAAAGTAACTTTTTCTCCTCTTTCTCTCTGCTCTATCCCCGAATTCTCCTCCGTCAATAAAAGACTCTCTCTGCTCTCATCGTCCTCGCCGTATATACAACAACTATTTACTTCTCCAAACAAATCTTCGCTTCCATTTTTACACATTAGAGGTAATTTTTTGAATTGCCTATCAGTTTTTTTCTCTTTTTTAAACGATTCATAATCGCTATTTATTGATTTAGGGTTCCTTCAGTCGTTATCTTATTTTGATTAACTGTTTTTATCAATTTTGCAATTTCAGTTTTATCTGTCTGTTTTGGCGGAAAATTTATGTCAAGAATCCTGATGGAGATTAACTGATTGTTTTCACTAAGAAAAAGATTTTTGGATTGATGGATTAAAATTATGTTGTTTGACAAGGAATATTTAAGTTTTTACTCCAAACTTACTTTATTCAGTTGAAGAAAATTTCTTAAACAGAGTCTAAATAAGGAGAGCGGTAGTGGGAATGGAAAGATTTGTTTTTCTTTTTAGTTGTGCTAAAATTTGAGTTGTTGGTAGAAAATCGTAAACTTGATATTTGTTTCATGCTACTCCTGCTTGGTTTATCTCAATGAAGCAGCCAAAAGGGCTGTCCAGTTTTGCTTATGGAACAACTGATTGTCAAGTTGTCAACTAAATTTTGGTTTAATTATTTGTTTCGTATTGTGAAAGTAATTTTATTGGGTTTTAATGATCTATGGTTTAGCTCAAGTAAGCAGCCGAAGTGCAATAAAAAATGTTATTAACTAAGGTTTTGTCAGCCTCCCCGATATTAAAGTTTTAAAGTGCTCGACTAAACTCGAGAGTTCTGTTCTATGAAAGTTGTATGGCATGTGTGAATAATTCATATCACACTTTATACCATGATTGTTTTTATGATGTCAATATTTAAAATCTTCAGGTGATCAGGGACCTCTTTCATTTACATCAAGATGTCTTCATTGGCTACAAATCCCATTGCTAGCCCGGGTACGGCGCCGCAAGGTATGCGAATGTATATTTTTTCCAAAGTCTTTCTAGTTGATTATACAAAAAAATCAGTTGGTACAAGTTATGTAGCAACTTGCAGAAAATGTTTTTCTGTTGAATTTGAGGTACACAACATTTGTGGGGATATATATTAAGCTTTTCATCATTCTATTAGAGTGTTGACTCAGAGAAAAAGAACATGTTACATTTACATTTCAGATTCTCTATGAATGTTTGGTAGGGTGTGTTTACGTGATCTGCGAATATACAAAGATTTTCTTGAAGTTTCTGGATAATTACTTTGCATGCTTCTTGTTTTTGGTTATAAAACAATGAGCAAAACAGATACTTCTAAAATGCTTAGAATAATTAATATTCTGTGGGAAAGAGAACTAAAGTTATACATGTCTTTATGATTTTGTAATATGGTTTTTAGATTGGACAAATTCAATATTTAAAAGATAAGCTACGTCTGATGTGCACTTGTGTTTGTCAGGGAATGTATCAGCATGCAGAAAGATCAAGACGTGGGGAAATAAAAGTAAAACTTTAGAAATAGTTAATGGAAAATATGCAATGAGTAGTAGATATGGGTGGATTTCGGTGGTTGAATTTCTGATCAATCTCAGTTTAGAATTAGAGCAGTATAACTAAATTAACTAAGATTTGTTCTTTAGATTATTGTCGCAATTGAGCAAAATGTTCAAGTCAGTTATGTTCTTATTTCAAACCGATGAAATGAAAAGAGCTTAAAAAGTAAACATAAAAAATTGGAAAATTGATAACATTAAAAAATGTTTGCAAAGAGTTGGGGCCCAATTTGTGGGAGACAAATACTATCGAAGAAGGAACAAATTTAGATGTGCGAAAAGAATAAGGGTAACTGGGGAAGATTTGTAACATATATATTTTGATCAGAAATGTTTACTTGATTTCCATGTTTGCTCTAGTCTATAGAATATTAGCTCCATATTACTTGAAGAACTCTCTCTCGCACGCGCACGCACACACACACACACAATGTATAATCGTGAACACCAAGGCTTAGTTTAATTTATCATTTTGAAGTTCTTAGTTTCGTACACCAAGGCTTAGTTTAATTTATCATTTTGAAGTTCTTAGTTTCGTGCTCTAAATTTTCCACATCATCTTTTTTTCATTACTCTAGAGATTACCTACATGTCATGTAAGAAGCTGTGTAGTACAAAGAGTTCAGCTTATGCTCAGCGCTACATTTTTCGTATTCTTCAATCTGTATATATCTTGTGTAAGCACACTTTAATCATCAAAGCGCAATCGTATATTGTGAGTCACTCTAAACATTCTTGTTATTCTACGCATGATTCGAAATTGCGTTCGAGGCACACGCTTCATAGCGAAGCGCCGAAGCGGGAGTTTGCCATGCATCAAAGAGAAATTCAGAAACTTGCGCCTCATTTGGCTGAGGCTTCCGCCTCGTTTGGCTGAGGCTTCCGCCTCAGTGCGTTACGCCTCAAGGCGTATCAAAGCCTACACCTTGATTTGAATTTAAAAAACCTTAAGTATGCGACAGATTCTTTAATTTAAGCCAATCGACATGTTCTCTCTCTTCATCAGTTCGTGCGACTTCGACAGGTTTTCTCTTTCTCTCTCTTCTTCTTCTTCGATCGACTCTGTCTTCTTCTTCTTCGAAGTTCGATCGATAGTTCTCTCTCTCGATCTTCTTCTTCAGTTCTTACTTCGTCTTCTTCTTCTTCAGTTTCTCTCTCTTACTTTTTTTATTAGTCAGTATGGTCTGTATTTTTTCGTCTTCTTCTTCGTGTTTATATGATTGTTATTACTGCATATGATTGTTATATATATATATATATTTATTAGAAGAGGCATGACAATTTTTAATGATCTGAGGCATTTTTTTTTATTACAATTATATATATATAACAATCATCATATGTATATATATATACTGATATACAGTAATAACATTACTGTGAATTAACAGTCATATGCTTTTAAATTTCAATTAATGATCTTAGGCAATTTTTTTATTACAGTAAATTGTTATTTATGTCTTTTATGACCTTAATTATAATGATGGATTATTTTATGATTTTATTAGCATTTTTTTATAATTTTGGGGACTTTTAGGTTTTCATTTTGAGGCTTTCGTCTCGCTCCGCCTCGAAGCTTACACCTCGCCTCGTCTCGTCTCGTCTGGAGACAAACGCGTTGTACCGCTTTTAGTTTTTTCGAACATTGATTCTACGCTTGGTTTGGTCGGCGACATCATCCAAGTAGTCTGATTGTATCAAAACATTATGTCCGGCCTGTTTATCAAAATAATTATAATTAGTTGGGGCTGACTATGCTCCCTTTCTAGTTGACTTAAATTATGTTGCACGCTACAATTGTTTGGATTTCTTGTTCCTCGCTTACTTGGTATCGCAAATAAGGGTGTAAATGAACCGAGTCGAGCCGAGTATTGAGTTGCTTAGATTTGGTTCACAAAATTTATCGAGTATAAAAAAATATTTGATTAAGGCTCATTTAGCTACCGAGTCGAGCACGATCTCGAATCAAGTTCGAGCAATTTGAATTTTCGAACGAATATGATCTGAGTATCAATAAAAAATTGCAATTTGAGGAGGTTCGAGTAATTTATCGAATTTTAAAATTTGTTCATATTTGAATCATTTATATTTCGAGTCGAGCTCAAATCGAACTTTTAGTTGAGCGAGTACGAATCAAACCCAAACTGTTTACTCATTTTACAGCCTTAATCGCAAGATGATCTTGTAATTTGTCCATTCCTGAACAGGGAAACATTAAGGCGGTCAAAATTAAAAATTTTGTGAAAACAATAGTACAGGGGAAAAGATTGATGTTATCATATTTTATTTTTTCAACAAAAAGTTATATTAGATACTAATAAATAAAAATTCTTTGTTGAAAATCAGAGGGGCAATGTGCTCCCTTAATTTGCGATTATTTGAACTAGGGTTATAAATCGGTGTCCGAAATATCCGATATTCGCATTTTCGTATCCGTACGTCAAAGTGTATAATATCCGAATCCGTGTCAAAGCGAATATTATACTATACGTATTCGTATCCGCCCAAAGCGTGTATATATATATATATATATATATATATATATATATACCACTGATACACATACATATACATGTATAGATCTCTCATTTAATATTGGTATATTGATTTTACATCTTTTATGCCTATTTTATGATATACGATATAAAAAAATTACATATGGATAATATTTCTAGTTTTAATATTTTAGTTGGTTGATTATACATCATTTTTAATTTTAGTTGATTAAGTGAATATTTTTTGGTTATTAATTTAATGATTGTGCACGGATTTTTTTAAGAAAACTTTTAAAATTTTATGTTGAGCGGATGCAGATACGGATATACGTAGACATGCGTATATTTGATATATTACATATTATATTGTACAAAACAGATACTAATAATATCCATATTCAAATATTATCCGTCATGCGAATTTGGATATTTCATATTGCATATCTGTCGGATACGGGTATATTTGTATCTGCATCCAAAAATATCCGTTTACGGCCCTAATTTGAACCACTGTATTAAGCCTTTATCTTTTTGTCGTAGTTATGGATGGTATAAAAGACATTTAGGATGAAGTATGCCAAACTTGGTGTGGAAAGGAAATAAAGTTTGTTAGGAGATTCTAGATGATAGCATGTACATGGAGAGAAGTTAGTTTTGGTGTAGGTTAATCCTTGTGTGCAGGTTAATGTCTCGTGTTAGCCACTAGCTATTAGTAGTATAAAATAGTAGTGAAGTCGCTCCGTATGTGTGTTTTGATCAATAGATATTTCTGGGCATTTTCTTTTGCTTCTATCCTTCTTCCCCAAGTTTCTCTCTTTTTTGTGCCCATTCTTCTCCCTCAAACTCTAAATCTGTTTCTTCTTTCTAATTTCTGCTTTTTGTTTATTTAGGAACCCCACTAGTTCTAATAAAGTACCATGGTGTATGTATTTTTGTTGATAACATTGTGTTAATTGATAAGACGGACAAGTTTAATTCTAAATTGGACATATGGAGAAGTACATTGGAATCTAACAACAATAACTTAAGTCTGAGTAAAACAGAATATATGGAGTGCCTGTTCGATAATGTAAGAAGAAGAAATGTAAGCATTATGAACATGTCCTTTCTTGTAGTTGGGGTCGATATTGCATAAAGAGTAGATGTTGGTGTGGTGAAAATTAAAGCAGGATGAATGAAGTGTTGTAGTACATCAAGGATGGTGTGCAATTATAAAATGCAGACCAAGTTGAGGGGTAAAGTTCTACAAGTCGATGGTGATGTGAACAATGCTATATGGAGTTGAATGTTGGGTGACCAAGAAGCAACGTATGAGGATATTTCAAGGTTTAACAGGATAAAAAATGAGGATATTTTAAAGAAGGTTGAGGTAGCATTGATTAAGTACAAGATGAGGGAACATTCGGTTGAGATGGTTTGCTCATATTCAATGTCTTCATATAGATAAACTGCTGCGAAGTGAGTCTTGTAAAAGGGAGGCATAGGTTGAAAATTTTTCGGGGTTAAGTAGTAGAAAGAAACTTGAAGGAGCAAATTACAACAGAAGTACATGGCATTTGATAGGAGTGAGCAAAGGAGTAGGTTCAATTCTTTTTCATTTTGTTTCTCTCTTTCCCCTCCATGTTTTTATTTCCCCCCTTTGTTCTTCATTTTAGCTTTTTATGTGCTATGTGTAGTATGTATGTTTCTACATATGACTAGGATTTTTATTTTAAATTTTGATTTATTTCTACTATTCTATTCATCCTTAGTTTTATTTTTATATTTTCTCCTTGTTTGTACCTTTTGGTTTATAGATGGGATTCAGTTTTAGCTTATCCCAAGCTACTAGTATGGCATGAAAAGGTGTTGTACTAAGTTTAGCATTTTAGGTAATGGAGATGGAGAACTAAAGGTTGGGAGCAGTTGATAAGGATTTTTTGCACAATTGTATTGCATAATAGATAAGGAACTTTTGGAATGAGCAAAATTGATACTGTAGTTTTTTAAGTTGTCCAGGAACATGACAGTTTGTCGCAACAATGTGTATTTGTTAAGCTCAACCCCAATGAGCTTAACTTAACCAATTCAAATTAGCAATAAGGATAGGAAAAAGCTTAGGAGAGAAAGCACCTTGAGCAGGGTTACCAAATACTCGTTGACCCAACAAACCGTGTATTGCTACTTTTATTCCCAGACATGGTCCTCTTACATTCCAATACTCTATATTTAGCACACTGAAATATTTCTTTAATTTTTGTATAATTGTACAAATATCAATATTCTAACTTAGTGTTAGATGCTCAAGTATCACATTTGTACTAATTATTTATACAACAAGTCAACTTGTTGATACAACTAATTTTTTTTAATGATAAATAATTTTATTGCATTTAGATTTTAAGAGAATTACTAACTAAATAAAGCGACCCTAACATATCCACGTGTTTGCTTGTCTACTATATCCGTTCCACAAACCGAAACGAACTACGTCTGAACAATGTTCTAAAAATTCTCGACTAGGTCTGGTTAATCCCCACCTAGGTGCTAGGCGGGTCAACTACCACCTAGATTTTATTGGGCACCTAGGTAGAGTCAAACCTCTATCCACATCGATTCAATAAAGGTTTTGAAGCTCTACAATCCTTGAAATGAATTTTTAAGCCTTAAAAGATTATTTTTTGGTAATTTACTAATTTTTCATGTAAAATTTTAAAATCTAGTATATGCTTTGTATAGTATAACAAGTATTAGAAAAATAAATAAATTATACCGCCTTAAGAAAACTCCTAGTCCTCAAGAAAACGCCTAACCACTGCCTAGGTGCTAGGCATCCCCTCTACTGCTAGTCCGCTTGGCGATTTTTATAACACTGCATTTCAGTAGCATTGCTTGAAAGCAATATAATGGACTGCGCATAATTTTCTTTATATATATTTGAAGTCGTACATTGTGCACCTCTCTTTTTTGTAGAACTCCCTAACATGCATCAGAATGCTATGTGATCTATCATTTCTAGATGCTACTACTCCCTCCTGTCCTCAAAAGCTTGTCCAAAAGTACACCAAGATTTTTTCCTAAAAAAGAATCTGTAAAAGTACACAATCCAAATGTGAAATATGACATAAATATTAATTACCCCAAAGTGGCCATATCTCCATACAAACACTCTACACTCCCAACTTAATTATGGTATTTGTGTGGATCCAAATAAAGGGTGTGATCGGAACAAATTTTATACTCCTCTAATTTGTCAACCTGAGATTATGTAGCCATTGTACTCTTAGGCATCCTCTATTTGAGGATGGAGGTAATAATTAACTACTAATCCTTCTTCTATTTATTTACTAGAATTGCCCATGGACTTACAGTATTGAGCATTTTCAAATACTTAGTTTGTGTGATTATGCTGGTTGTAACTTGTAACTTCATCTTTTTTGGTTTTTGTGTGGAAGATTTTGTAGACATTGACTTTACTTGCATATTGTGATGTCTTCATACAGTGGGTCAGTTCAGGAGGCAAATCAAGCATATTGGATATGGTTCATTGACTTTCAGTCCACTTCGTACGCATTCTCATCTATTTAATAAAAGACGAACCATCTCACTTTCTAGCAAAAGAAACTCGGCTTCTGTAATATGCTTTGCTGCTCTGGTAAGTTCATATTGCTATTGATTTGAACAAGTGAAATTATTTCATTGCTTCATATGCAATGTGACAATTGTTATATCTAAAAATAACTAAATATAAAAATAGTGATCACAGAACCAAACAGGTATCTCCTTGTTTTATGTTCCAAAATGAAAATCCTCTCCTTACTTTTGTGTGGGTATAGAGCAGGAGGAGGTACAAAGTGGTTGTGTGAGTATAGAGCAGGAGGACGTACAAAGTTGACATTAAGATTCATGGTTCTTCTCAGTCCTATATTTGATATTCTTCACAGCTGAGAGAAGCATTCATACTACCTTTTCAGTTTTTTATAGTGAGGGTTATGGCTAGAGATAGGAACTGAAGATTTCTCAGGCTGATGTTTGTGTATTTGTTAAAATATGCTCTCTTTTTATATTGGGTTTACATGTTTAAATTTTGGCATGCCATGGGAACTGGCTTAGAAGAAAAAAAAATTAAGTGCCATATCGGCTTAAAATTCAGTGAACTGTAAAACCCAGATATGAGATTTGTGGAACGAATACCTTTTAGCATGGTTGAAATATGTCATTAGCTATTAATAATATGTGCCAACTGCCAAGAGAATATTTATACGTATCTTTCTTTTTCCTGTTGTTTTCTTTATTACTTATCTGTAACTGTCTCATCTCAACTCAATAAAATTAAACTTGTGTAAGAACAGTTTTGAAATTTAAAAAGCCTTATTAGAGTAGTCTACATGGATCTGCTTCGTGAGGCGACCACTCTCGACCTACGACTTAAAGAAAATTTTGGCAACTTAGATCTTGATATGGTTTTGTTTCTTTTGCAGAATGCAAGATGTGGTGCAGAGCAGACTCAAACTGTTACCCGGCAATCATCTACCATAACTATTGCTCCTATTCAAGGTGAATTTTCTCTTTTATTACTTACTTATGAAACTGCGTGCATGATACAGCTATTAATCTTTCATATACTTGAAATGTTCTCAGTTTTATGCCACTGCCATTTGGAAAATTTGAAACATATGGATATCGCTGACATATGGTTTGATTTAAGACTTGAGTTGATCTCTTATAAGAGCACTTTAAAAAAGGTGAATCCGCAAATAAAGATTCACAAGTTCAGTACTTGGGAAAATTATAAAAAGCCTATTGAAATGGACAAAAAAAGGGAATGAAATTAGCAATTACAAAGTAAAATCACATAAAATCTTAGTAATTTGGTTTGAACTTTTTGAACATGTTGGAAAGGTGACTTCCTCGTTCAAGTAACCTGTTGATGTCATCTTGATTGGTTAATTTATCTAGGTTTATTATTTCATTTCTATGCTATGTTTGTAATAAGAGCTTCAACCTAAATTGCGAACACAATAAAAAGTTTTCTCAATTGGCACATTTGCTGCCACCATGCCAGGAGATTTCTATTGTTTGATAATTCTTATTTGTTTTGGGGATTCATATTTTTACACTTTCTAGTTATAACTCATAATTTGATGATAATTTTTGTATACTTTAAACTATAACATATTAGAATTAGAATTTCTTATTTCGTATGTAATGAAATTTAGTTTATATTTGCATTTGAAATGGTTCAATAATATTTCACTGTATTCCAGGGAAGGAGAAATCTCCGGATCTTGATGATGGTGGGACCAGATTTCCTCCGCGTGACGATGGTGACGGTGGTGGCGGCGGAGGTGGTGGTGGAGGTGGCTGGTCAGGTGGATTCTTCTTTTTTGGATTTCTTGCTTTTCTAGGGTTCTTGAAGGATCAAGAAAGTGAGAATTCTTACGGGGATTGAAGCATTAGGTTAAAAGTAACTAAATATGTAGAATTTTGAGAGATTGGAGCTTTGTGCATGTATTCTTTTTACTAGTCGGAAACATTTATGGAATTGTTGCATAAGCTGGCCGGTGTCGACCTTTTCCACACTGCACCTAAATGTAGTAGCTATATAGTAGCGTGCTTATTATAAGTTGTACTGTTCAAGAAGAGATAGATTAGGGCTTTAATACAAAAATGTATTCTTCCTTTTTCTTCTTGTGTTGGTTGGTTGAGGGGAGTGGTTAGTATGTAGTTAATTTTGGTCAATTGATCAATACAGTGTCGACACACAGGCCGGGAGGTGATCTCTCTCTGCGTGTCAGTACTATATTGATCAATTAACGAACTTATCATAAAATTAACTACATGGTATTCATGGTAACCAGATTCAGTTGAGGAGGGTGGGGTTTTCTGTTGGTTTCTTCTTGCTGTCAGGGTGTTTTTTTATTTTATTTTAAATTTGATTATTGTTTATTTAAAAATCAATTATCATATGATATGTATAAAACTAACTAGTAAAAAATCAATTAAAGTATCTCTGCTATGAAACTAATAGACCATATCGTTCGTGCCATTAATGTCTTTCCGTTCATTAACTTGGAATAATTCCTTACTCCAGATCTCACAATAGCAGTTAATTTTTTAAGTGCAAGTACTTTAAATCTCAATTTTTTTCACTTTCATAAAGTGATTTTTAATCTCGCGGCATGTAACAGAGAGGTGAGGTAAGAGAGATGGGTAGTAAAAAAAGGCACTTGTTGAAGGACAAAAATGGCTTTGATAAGTATTGTGAGTATCTCTTATTTTTTAGAAAATTGTTTTTAAATTATTTTAACAAATAACTTTAAAAAGAATGCATATTGTTGGAGTTACCTCATGATCAACCAAAATTGACTGAGTTAGCTTGTTCAATGTGAATAATAGTTTATCTTATTATATATAGAGTATAATAGATATTTGATTGTATTTGATGAATGAAGCTATCAACAATAGGTTTTTTTTTTGCCTAAAACTTTCTTTTCGTTTAAGCAAGTTTTCGAACTCTTTGAATCTCAGTTGTGAACCAATGTAATGGAATCGCATTTTGGGTCCATTTATCTTTCAAAATACTACTAAAACTCGGATGAGTTAGTACATCCATTTTAAACTCATATCAACTGACGACTCTGTCACATTGACCTAAATCTAAAATCAAACTTTCTAAAAAACTGTTGACAAAAGAATCGTTTTCTAAAGATCTCGCCTTTCACACCAAATTAAAAGAAAATGAGAGTGCATTTGGTCCATTTGGAAGTTATAAGTAAGACAAATCTCTTCTTGGCTGTCGACAACGGTTATCGCTTTCCTAATCCTTTCTCAAACTTTGAAAGAGTTGTCTTAGTTGTGTTCTAAGTGTTCATGCCCAGGTGTCTTGTGTCATCCCATAGTCTGTGCGCGCGCCCTTAGTGGTATGCATTGTGAGTGAGTCTATTTTCTTCCAAGTGGGATTCAATTTGGGCTAGAAAAGGACTTTTGATTTTTTTCTATGAAAAGTTAATTCAAGTTTTAAAGATTTATTAGCTTGATTTCTAAACTCGTATATGGGGTGTATTAAAATATGTGAGTTTGACTTCTAAACTCGGAAGAGTTTTAAAAGGTGTGAGTTTGGTTTCTAAACTCGTGAATGTGCACATCTACAAAGGTTCGTGAGTGTGATTTTCAAAGATTTGGAAATTTGATTTCTAAACTCATAAATGTACGTTCACCAAGGTTCATGAGTTTCGTTTCGTTTCGTGAGTTTGGTTCTCTTTCCAATCTTGGTTTTCTTATTTCTTTCATTTTGAACCCCCAGTATGCTATGTTTTATGAATTTCTCCCCCTATAGTGTTTTTCCACTTTTTTAAGGCCAAAATGTGAAATTTAGGTGTCTACACGGTCAATGTATTATATTTCTACCTATATATATATTTTGATAATACATAGTTTAATATTTGATAAAGTAATTTTCATTAGAAAATAGTTTCTTTCTAAAATTATATTATCTAAGTGATAACAAAATTCTACTTATACTTCACAAATAATAATATTATATTTTAATAATAGTTACAAATTCAATTATGAAAGTAATATATATAGCTTGTAATTTTGCTTTCTTCTCAGACTATATTATCTAAGTAAAAATATAATTTTACTTAAATTTGTGTTATTGTATCTGTATTTACAAATAAAATTTACAAATTAATATTATATAAGATAATCTTATTTGATTGTTTTTTTATAAAAATATAGTAGCATGTACACCACGTGCAAAGCACGAGTTCTTATATTGGAGATATGATATTAAATTTTTATAATAAACATATTATGGAACAGAGTAATTATTATTTTTTGTTTAATAATTGAGTCTTATAGTTGGTCAATATATTTTAATTATACTTATTTTTAATAATAGTAAAATTTAAATATTAGATAAGATGATCCTAATAAAAAAAATATTTTTCTTCAAAAATTATGCTCATCTAAGTAATAATTAAATTCTATGAAATATAATTGTAAACTAGCAATATATATATATATATATTATTAATAGTATACTTTAATATTTGGTAAGGTGATTTTAATTGCATGGACATGCAGCGGTGTTAGAAGAATGAAGAAATCCAACTTAATTTATTAATTCCCGATGGAGCATGTGGCAATATTAATGCAAATGGGACTAGTGGAATTGTTGTTGTCGATGGTGGGGCCGGGGAGGATATAGGAGATATCCTATAGGTGGTGGATGATGCTCTGGGGAGGTTGGCCGTAACTCTTAAAATTTATGGTTAGCCAAGAGAAGTGGCATAAGATGCCGCCGGGGGGGGGAGGGGGGGGGGGGGGGGTGTTTAATGCATGTTTAGGGGTGCTGATTCAAACTAATACACCAAAAGCTAAACTGAAACAGTTGGATTGATTTACTTGAATTTTGCTACAAGTCGCATCTTAAAATAACTGTAACATATCAAACTACTACTACAACAAAGTAGTGAAGTATATAATGGTCACATTTGTCAAAAAGCCTGCTTCTTCTACTCAACTTGTTGGTCTAGTCCATGTGGTTTCCGACCTAACAGAATTTCCGTAATACACTTTCTTTGTAGATTCATCCCAGTATGCCTGAAAAAACAGGAAAATCAAAACAGGACGCACCAGAAGGAAGAAGACAGGACACAATGTGGATTCTTATCTTATAAATAGAATATAAATCTAGCGAAAGATGAGTGGGAGACTAGAAGGGGAAACCAACTAGACGTCACAAAGAATCACGAGTCTCGGCATAAAAATTCAGAGCTTGCCATAGTGCTACTGGAGGAAGTACCAGTCCCAACTACTAGCCATAACAATAACTGGAAGCCACTACTCGAAAAGTCTTTAGTGCCCATTTCGGCCAACTCTCCATCATCTTTCTTTGGCTGAGTGGCATGTATTTCCACGGTGCTCGCTTTTCTAATTATAAAGCATGGCTAAGCGACCCGACTCACATTGGGCCGAGTGCCCAGGTGGTTTGGCCAGTAGTGGACCAAGAAATTATATACCAAACCTAGTGACAAATACCCCTTCCATTACGGCTACAGAAGGGTTCAGAGGATATTTTGGAGCGTGGAAAACAGTGAGTATATATATATATATATTGGGACTAATTCATAGTCAACGTTATAAATTTAAAGTTATTCTTACAACAGATCGTGGCTGTCCAATCTCAGATTTCGAACAATTGTCCTCAAGGATCCACACTTTAGTATTGCGAACATTGATTTTAATAATATTCAATATATTATTATAACATTAAAAGTATTATTATAATATATAACTCAGTGGCACTTTTATAATATACCCGTCCGCACAACTAAAGTGCGGACGGTTAATCCTCTATACTGATCATGAGTTTAAACATTTTCTCTCCAGTCGGTAATACTAATTGACGGGAACCATTATGCCATAATTCTTCTCTCCCTTGGTCTTTATTTTGAACCAATACGAAAATTGAGGCAGAGAGACAACAATGGTTGTTCTTGATTAATATCTCTAACTTTTTTTCTTCCAAACATTACCATCAAGTCAGCTCTCTCTATATGAATTTATACAATCCAATAAGGGGAAAAAAGTACAAAAAATGTACTTTGTAATTCTTATGAATATGGGTTTGCTCTTAATTTTTATTATTCCAAATTTCCCTCGCCACCACCACCGCACATCATCGCTCATCACAGGGAGTACTTATAGAGGCCAAAACAGGGGGAAAAGATGGAGATGGGAGAACAAGGAAATTGAGAGGAAAATGAGCCTTGGGTATTTCTTGTTTGTGAGATAATAGTTTTTTAGAGTGAGAAATTAGATTAAAGAAGGGAGGAATTGAAAAGTTGAAGTTGTTGAAGCAAGTGGACTATAGGAAGAAGAAGAATAAGGAAAAAAAAAAGAAGACAAAGACTTGGTTAATAAAAATGGTTTCTTTGGATTTATTTTACCGTCTTCTTATTCCTTCTCCTAATGAGTCGACTTTAAGTGGATTTACAGTCTGCACAACTAAAGTGTGGACTGGGGGATCAATGTCACCAATTTAATTCCACGATTTGTTGCAAGGATAAACTTAAGCTTACATACAACGTTGCCTATGAATCAGTCCCCTATATATATAATGTCTAAATCTATTGTTGATAAAATCTTTGTAGCAAGTAATTATATACATTGGCAAGTGATATGCATTTATCATCAAATGCAAAAGAGCAGCAAGGTGATACCTGCCATCCAGATGGGAGATCTCTTGAAAGTTCATCCATATCAGGCTGCTGATTTCCATCAGTGATACCGTCCAAGGAAGCCTTTATAGATTTACTCAACAAACGAGCTCTCTTCCGCTTCACCCGCTCACGCCTGTATAATTGAAAGACCCAAATTGCATTACAGTGCAAAAGAGGTTATGATTGTCATTGTAGATAACAATTATTAAAAATGCAAAAAGGTGTAAATGATTGTCAATCTAACTAAACACACATGATGTGGGTTCATTTTCACAAACTTAGCCAACCCTACCCCCCGACCACTGCTACAAAAGTTGAGCTAAATTTTCCCCAGCATAGAATAAAAAGTTTAGCTTAAAAAACCACTCCCACCATCAGATCAAGGCCTATTGCTTCCTATATAAGGGTTCAGGAAAAATTACAACAATTAACTATTTATGAGTTTAAGGTCCATACCAATCACCACCCAGAGGCTGAAAATTAGCATTGTCTTTGGCCTCTCCACTGGCAATCTGCTGGGCACGCCATTCCTGCAATCAAAAGAGAACTTGAGTCACCATAAGCAGCCAACACATATCACCATCATAAAACAAAATGACACTGTCTACATACCTCTATTTCTCTTTGTCGTTTCTTCTCTAGAACCTCATAAGCATTTTCAGGTTCATCTTCCTCCTCATCATGCAACTCCTCCTTTGCAGCCTTCCACTAATGCACAGAAGTTTCTGTCTTAGATTTTTGCATATTCAATATGAAACTAGCCATCTTGAAGCAAATAAAGAACATACGTAATAGGTAATATACCTTGTCCACCAAGCTGGAAACTTTCTTATTAGACCTTAGTGTGGACACCACAGCAGTTGAGCGTTTTTTATTTCGTGGAACTGCAAAGGAGAATAACAAGTAAAATTATAAATCCATAAATGATAAATCCATTTAGTAACCCAAAGCACTATTTCTTCAACATTCAGTGTATATAAATGGGTTCTGACATCAATCAATGATATAAAATCTGAAGACGTTTCAAAATTCTTTGCAGGCAGTCATTATGCAATGTTTCATTAGTTACCCTACTTTTTCATTAAATGAGTATAAAAGTAATCCTAATTACAACTAAGAAACTCATATGCCAAGGTTCTATGGAGCACAATGCCAAGGACTAATGAATAAGCATGAAGTGTTTATGTCAAATCCAACAATTAATAGTGTCCACAATCAGTGCTTAGTGTATTTTGAGGATCTACCTTTAGATTGGACCTTAGGTACCGTTGCAGCAACGGCCAAAGTAACAGGAGGGTTTGATGACATAGAAGTGCCCTGTGTCACCGAAATGGTTGATGGAGCTTGATCAGAAACTGGAGAAAAAGAAACCTTGACAGATTTCTTTTCAATCTCCCTGTCAACAGAAAAAGCATCAACTCCAACATTTGGTAACGTGGGGCAGTCCAATCTGACCTGATCAGAATCGAGACTTTCATGACCAGATGCAGAGTGCAATCCAATTGATTCTGCACAACTAACCCCAGGCACAGGGGGTAGAGTCTCATCTTGGAGGCCATAATATGATACAGGTTCAACAGGATTGACTACAACTGGAGCAGAAGTAGGGTACGTATTTGGCACAGCTTCATAGTAATATGGTGGAAGGGTTACAGTTAACTGACTAGGATCAGGTGCATAAAAATTACTTTCTGGGACTTCTGCATTCGTTTGTCCATAATATTCAAGAGTAGAACCTGGATATGTTAGGTTGTATTGTGCTGCATAAGTAAAAGATGGTGCCACCACTGAATCAGAAGGTGGTGGGGGATACGAGGATTCCGGTGGCTCATCGGGTGGTGGGGGAGGAAAAGGTTCATTATCAGGAGGCGGGGGAGGAAAAGGTTCATTATCAGGAGGTGGAGGGGGGATCCAATCATCATTTGGTTGAGGTGGAACACCAACACCTTCAGATACAAATGCTTCCCGTTCAGCAGGGAGATTTTGCCAAATGGGCTGCTTCTCTAGTGGAGCATAATACTGAGAACCTTGTGTAGTATCAATTGTGTGGCTAGCAGGAATTGCATCTTCAAGTTCCATCTCAACATCCATGTCGACATCTTCCACAGAATGGTCCACAACCATGGGAGTTAATTCATCAGGTACTGAAACTTCATGGGCTTCACCCTTTCCTCCTGGATCACTGTCAGAAAGAGAATTAAGATTTTCAATTGATGTAAACTTGTCATTGTGGACATCAGCATTGTAGTCAGCTTCACTGTGCGACTCTTCCAATACTTCTTCAGTTATCCTAGCATACTGAGAAGCATGAGAATCTTCAGAAGTAAAATGGACCGACTTTTTCTCAATTGCCTTCAAATCACTCATTTCTACAGATTCATAAAATTGGAGAACTTCATCACTGATGGCAGATTCCAATTGTTTAAGCTGTCTTTCACAATGCAACCAAAACGGAAGCAAAGATGACCCATAAGATGAGAGTGACTTGATATCACAAAGTCTAATCTCAACTTCCACTGTATACTTTGATATCTTGTCATGTCCTATCAAGCGACCTTTGGACCTGAATCATATTTGGAGAACATAAAAAGTTAATCTCAGAATCAGATAGAGATAGATTATAATAGTACAACACAAAACATTTACTAGTCACGCAAAACATTTACTAGTCATTTCGGTATCATTCTAATGTTAAAAAGAGAGAGCGCTAATGATAAAGACAGATGAGTAAAAAGGAAGAGCAGGCAGATCCATACCCTTTCAGGCTGTTCAACCTTTCTAACAAATATTCACCACGTCTCAACAGACGAGAACAAAGATCTCTCCCTGATTCATGTTCACCTTGATCTCTCAAGTTTTGTATGTACTTCTCAGAATCAGCATCTGTGGAGCTCTGGTTACCACATAAAGCATCATCTAGGTGACTGAAACCTACGAAGTCCCCAGGTGAAGAAGTTTCATGATGAAGTGCACTAACTGTGCCAAGGTTCTTTTTTTGATCAAATTGGTCGACATCATGACCCCCTCTTTTATCATCTGGAATTTCACTTGTACATCCTTCATTCAGCACTTCCATGTTTGACCTAATCTCGAGAATCTCTTCGGTTTTGCAATTTAGATCAGCAACATTAGAATCAACACTAGGCTGTTCAGCTACAGCATCTTCCAACTTTACATCCAAAGTTGAATTTGAGTTATGTGTGCCCACCACATCATTTTCTGTTTCTTCAGCAACGCCTTTTGATTCAAATGTCAATTGCATTCCCTCGGCCAAAACAACAGGAACCTCCCACGAAGTTTCCCCGGTCAAAGTATTCCAATAATAATATTGATTACTCTCTTCATGCAACACCATCTTCCAGCCTGAGCCCACGTCCCCTTTCACTTGCGAATCAGAAGTCTCCGTACCAGAAATATTTTCTGGCAGTGCTGTTTCTGTGTGCAGAATACGTGACTCAATTGCATCATTCTCTGCATTACCATTTTCGCCCAGCTCCTGCAAGCATTCTGTCGAAGCAGAAACATTCTCTATGTTATGTTGTTCAACCTCCTGAGCTGCAAGGTCTTTGTTTGTTTTGACAATATCTTCACATTCTTTATCAGCAGCTACCTTTGCCTGCTTATAATAATATATACTAACAATAGTTAGAGACAAGATATAATTTGCTTGAGGCAAGATGAAAGAACAAGGAGTACCAGTGTACCAAAACTCAAAAAAGATCACAAGGTATGACAACCTGTTATGGATGTTGAGGAATGGGGGTAATTCCAGCTATGGTTTTCCTAGAAATTAGAGACAACATTTCTTTTAGCATGCATATTTACCAGAATTAGACACAACATCAACCAAGTTAGGATGCCATTTATGTAGTTCAATACACAAGTCAACCTGTTGTACTGTTAATCAATAAATTAAAATTCCATTTTAAATAAGTGATTAGGCAGACTATTTCATATTTAACTGTACAAGTCATGTACATTCAGGTAAGATCAGAAAATGAAAAAAACGTGGTAAGATATAGCGCATATTCACTTTTTTCCCAAAATACAGTGCATACTCATTTGTACACTATGCGGTCTTACTTCGCATATTGGCCTTTTTGTAAAGTCTTGCTAATTGATTGAACCACCAGTTCAACTACAATATACCGTTCATCCAATTCTCACAGATTTGAACTAGTTTTATAAAAGAACCCAACCAGCCTAAATTCCAGTCCTCAATTAAACTAGTTGAATTGCAAGACTTTTCTCTCAATTGGATTTGATCATAGAACCACTACCATGAATCCATGAGAGTCGCAAGGAATACTACTGAAACAACACAAATCCTAACATGCAATGCATATTAAGGGGGGTTGATAAAAGTATTTATGATGTCCTAAACAATTATGTAACCCAATATTAACTGAGTTGAGCCCATCACAGGAAAGCTCACTCTTGCGATTGAAATTTGATTTACGCGGGGTTACAAATTGGCTTATGGATCCATAAATCAAGCTCAAATTGTATTCATGGCACAAGCCAAAACTTACACATGAACTGTTAGAGAGCCAAGTGAACAAAAGTAGTGGGAAAGTACCTGATCGTCAAAGTCAGCAGGAGAAGTATCGACCCCAGCATGGTTGACTACTTTACTTGATTCCTCATCCAAGTCATCATCACTATATTGTCCGAGCAATGACAGAGGATTCTCTGGTTGTTGACCTGATGCAAAATATATTGATGTCAAAAACCATTAAAGTATTTGATTACCAACTTTGCACTATCCAACAAACATGCTTAAAGGCTATTCAAAGCACAAGATCATTTTATAACTGGAATAAAGCAACAATAAAATCCAACAGGCTCATTAGCATAAATTCTTCACAGCCACCTGCAAAAATAGGGGGCATTGTCAGTAAGTGATGAAGCAAATAAAGCCAGAGACATACGAACCAAGGAGGAAACATATGCGTGTCGAAGTCTCCAAAACGCCTTTGAAGCCGTGTTAAAAAAGGACATAACAAGTCAGGAGTTTCATTCATTGATTCAATGTGGTAGAGCCCAACAGGATCTGATGTCCAATTGAATTACCAATACCACATCCACCTACAGTCTGAAAACAAAATCTTGCAGGGGCAAACAAGAAGTCTTGTACAAAGTAAATCAATAATTCCGCCAATAGGCGGTCAGGTGCTCTCTACATAGATCAGTCCTTTTGAAGAAAACTGATGGAACCCACCTGAAGAAGATGGTGAATTGGGTAACCCAGCACGATTTTTGGAATTGTCATCCCCTCCAACATCATCTTGAGCTGAAGAGCCACCCAAATCTCCTATAGAGAAAAGAAAAATGCTCATAATTAGAACCACAACAGTGATAAACTGCATGTGTGGTGAATTTGCAAATTTACATCGTACTGTATCTAAAATTTGGTAATACCTATAACTGATTGCAACCGAGTGAAATGGTCAATAAGTTACCGCTAACTAACACTAAATAACCATTACAAAAGATAAAAGATTCTGATTGTAAAAAGTTTAGAGCTGTACTTAAAAAAAAAATCATTTCAATTAGTTCCCTCTGTTTGTAAAGTGTCCGGGTATATTAGTTTAGCTGTTTATACTCCCTAACAAGGAGTTAACAGAAACTGATGGGATACTGAAGTCATATATTGTGTGGCTCCTACCATAAAGGACTTGAAGAAAACCACTTAGTCTGTTGATGAACTGGAATCTCATGAAACCCCAAAAGGAGAGAATCGGTTTATAAGAGTTGTCTATGATTCTTAGTTTTAACTGAAATTAAGGCTAAAATGGTCTATATAGCAGTAAATCAGCTTGGAGAGTTACAAAAAACCCTGTCTTTTACATTGGCATCCATTAACGAGGCAAATAACTTGATTTACCCGATTTGGGGAACTAAAATTAGGAATCAATTACACCCAAAAAAAACACAACATAAAGTATTTAGATAGAGATTTGAGAAGAAATCTAAATATATATATATATGCTCTACAGGAAGAGGAAGATAGGGAAGGAAGGGTATACCAGAGGGTTCCGCAAAAAGATCAAGCTTTACCCTTCGACCGGCTGAAGTCATGGCTGCTAGTCGACGCTCCTTTCTCTTTCCCATGGAGTAAAATTAAAGGTAATTGATCGAAGAAGATGAAGTCGAATCGTTACAGACCTCAATTCATTGATCCAATCCCTAGAACTCAATTGATCGATCCAAACCCTAGAACTCAAAACAAACAATTTCCGCCGAAAAAGGGGTAAATCTGCTTTTATCAAATTTGTTTTCTGGGCTCTATATAAATTAGTAGTTAAGTAGTTATTTCCCACCAAAGGGATATTTATTTGGATCGTCTTGATGCCCAGCCCTTGAGTATTTCATGAGCCCAGGCCTTAAATTTGAAATACTGAAGTTTAAGAAAGTAGTACTTTTCATAAATATAGTTTATTGTAGTTTTCTAAAATTAGTTTTTAAATGTAGAATCAATGTTAATTGGTTTAACAATAGAAAACAATAAAAATTTAATTAGCTGTATTAATTAAAAATTAAATTACTTCACATAAATTTTGAATTTTAAAAGTTTACATAATGACATTAAAGAGTAAAAATGAGGCTCCTTTCATAAAATGGATGAAGTACAATTTTATTATTTTTAATTAATGAGAGTTAATAATTCCAATTATACTTATTGAATCCAACCAAATATACAAGTAGAATGCTAAAAATCATTATATATTTTTCATTTTATTTTTGTATTTATATTATTACGATCTCATTTTATTCATTAAATTCAAATGTCAAAAAGTGGAAGAAAAAAAAAGTGGAAATTTAAGTAAAAAAACACAAGTGTGAAAGTCCAATAATAATCTAGAATGGGAAAGAAAGGTTGAATAGATTATTATAGATTAAAAAATTATATTAGGACTTTTTAAAGTTTTAGATAGTTAATTTGCAGTGTTAGAAAGTAATATGCAAGACAGTAAAAATTTAATCACACAATGCACATAATTTGTCTGGTTCACAACATACATGTCAGGTATGTTGTTACGTTCAGTCTCAAACTCCTCTGCAGGACTTGAGATCCAATTACTTGTAATTAAAACTCCTTCAATTGGTGGAGAAACCTTTAAAAAAATTTATAGACAAAGTTACAATTATTTTCAACTAACTATCTTGGACAACAAGTTCTCAGCTCCCTCCCAAAGCTTAGTTGCATCTTTTTTTTGAGTTCAGTTTTATTCTATGATTTGGTCTTGAAACAACATCTTCCTCACCTCACAAGTACACTAGAGACCCAACTCCCAGTTGATCAAAGAATTACTCATCTTTCTCACACGTACATAAAATAAACTAACTCTAACCTTTTTCTTTTTACAAAATGATTTAACAGAGATATGCTTCTAAAATAAGCAGATAGAATTTAGTACAGATATATATAAAAGTTTAAGTAACTTTTATATTTGATGTTTCTCAAATAAGCAGATACCAATTAAAAATCAAGTAATTATATAAAAGTTCAATGACCTTTATATATGTGAAATGTGCTTCTGTGTAAGCATATGTAAATTTATAATCGGTTATAAAAGTATATAACTTTTATACATGTGTAAATATGATACTTGGTTAAGTTGATAGATCAATTTTAGATTAGCTCAAAAATGCTTCTGTATATAAGTAGATATATAATTTAATACGAGTTTATAAATAATTATTTATTCTTTATAATAAAGAATGTGTTTTATGGGTTAAACAGATATAACTTTAAGTTCAGATATAAAAGCTTAAATAACTTTTATATTTAGAGTGAAAATACTTCTGAGTAAGTAGATAAGTTCTTTTAAGCTTTGAATCAAATATGTTTCTTATATGAGCAGATAGATTCACTCAAGTTTGTGATATAAAATTTTAAATAATTTTTATATTATGCAAGAAGTATTTTATGATTAAATAAATTTATGATCAAATACTTGTGATGACAGATATCAAGTATAATAAATAAATCAATTAAGCAATACTTTATATAACAAATATATTTGTTTAACTCAAAAAATATATAATAATATATTTTATGGCAAAACTAATGAAATACCCATTGTTGTTAGTACGTTTTAATTTTTCAAATTACCCCACTAACTAATTATTATTTTAAAATTGGGTCATTCCGTTAAAAAAAATAAACGGACGTTATTTTTTTATCGACAAAATTAATGAATTACCCACTGTAGTTGACACGTTTTACTGATTACATCATTAAACTTTTATTTTTTCAAATTACCCCATTAAACTAATTATTATTTTGAAATTGGGTCACTTCTGTTAAAAAAATTAAGCAGACATTAATTTTTTATATATGTGGCTCTAGAAAAGAAATTCAAAAATAAAAATATTTTGGGTACTCTAATCTCAGATGTTTATCGATAGAACAAATTTTTTCGCGAATGAAACGCAATGCATCAGCAGTAGAAATGAAAACGCGGTAATTAGCAACAACAACATTTTGCATCTGCCTCTGAATTATCTCCGTATCCATCTGTAAAAACTCAGACTCCTATCAAATCATAAATACAATCCCAACAAAATCACTTTAACCAAATATTACTACCATATGTATATATACACACACACACACACACAAAGAGAGAGAGGTATATATATAGAGAGAGATTGGAGAAGGAGTGGACCTTGTAGAGGCGATCGAAAGTGAATGAGAGGAGTTCGAAGACAGAAGGTTGCTGATAGTCGGAGGTGAGATGGAGGAAACCTACTGTAACACCATTTACTTCATCTGTTGCTATTGTTTGAGATTCAGACTCCATTGTTATATCTAATGCTGCACTTTGAAGCTCAATTCAATATTTTGAGTATTCGGATATAGGAATTTTCATAGATTTTAAAGAGAGAAAATACGCAAATCTATTTGATCTAGAATAAAGGGGAGAAGAGAATGAGAGGAAGGAAGATAGAGAATAAATCAAATTTAGTTTATTTTTCTTTTTCACGTCCACATAGGATAAATACTAAAACGATTTAACACTCGTGAGGCAAATATAATAGAATGACCCAATTTTAAAATATTAATTAGTTTAATAGGGTAATTTAAAAATTAAATGTTCAATGGTGTAATCAGTAAAACGTGTCAACTACAGTGGGTAATTCATTAGTTTTGTCGATAAAAAATTAACTTTCGTTTATTATTTTAACGGAATGAACCAATTTCAAAATAATAATTAGTTTAGTGGGGTAATTTGAAAAATTAAAAATTCAATGGTGTAATCAGTAAAACGTGTCAACTATAGTGGGTATTCATTAATTTTGCCTATATTTTCTCTATTATGTGAATAATTATAAATAATGCCACTTAGAATTTTAAAGACCGTTTTAATAATTCACACTACCATTCGTTCAAGAGTGAATAAATTCAAATTGTATCGGTATCTAAGTACTGACTAAATTTATAGTTTCACAATTAATATTTATATAAATATTTTCGATAGATCATTTGGAACTTCAAATACGGTTCGGATAATTCACTCCATCATTCACTCAAGAGCAATATCTCGGGGTTTTTTTGAAGATCAAGTGTTGATCTACGCTACGATATTTATATGAATAATATCAATAAAAGGCCGCTTAGGACTTTGAGCACACATTCGGCTAATTCCCCCACTTAAGAGGAATATCTCTGTTATAGTCTCGGTGTATAAGTACTGAATTTTTATTAAAAAATAGATGAAATATATATATATATATATATATATATATATATATAATTGTGTATAACAATTTATAATTGTATATCTATAAATGTGAACAACTAAGAGATAGTTTAATTAAATCAATCAAATAACTTATCTCAAATACTTTTCACCAATTTTTTTTTCTTCAAATGATCAGAACTTTTGAGTAGAAGAGAGAAAATTTTTTAGAGAGAGAATATGTAGGTAAGGAGAGTATAAGCTTTTCTTTGTTTCTGAATTGTCAAATTAGAAATGAATACAAAGTTTCCTATTTATTGGATTTTCAAGCTTGGGGCATAAAGATAATTTTGGAAGTTTGATTTTAAAATCAAGGGCTAGGATGTGTTGATTTAAATTTTGAACGCCCAGATGAATTTTCTTGAAATGAAGCACACGAATTGCACTATACCTCGCGCGTATTGGCCAACTAATTATTTTGCTGATAATTTAAAATTCAAAGTCTTGGCTCATTGAAAAAAGTAGGTTCAAATCATTTAGGAAATAAGCATATGACTAGTTGAATTCTTTTTCAAACAAAAGTTCCAGCACGTGCATGAAAGAGACAAAGCCTTGTCCCAATATAATTGTCACTAATTCATTTAAACTTCAAGCATATGCAAGCTATTTAAGACTTATTAAAGCCTTAGGGACTGTTTGATAAAAACTGATGAACCTGAATCTGAATGAGCTGATTCTGAATCTGAATGAAAAAAGTTGCTTGATAATCGATATATCTAAATAACAGTCTTTTACTATTTTACCCTTCTAAACTATGCTGAACAAGTATATAATTTTGTTTGGACGTATTTAAAAAAATTAAATACAAATATTCATTGTACAACAAATAAAAATAAATAATTCAAACAAATTGTCAAACAAAGTATTGCATAATTCAAGCAATTTTAACCAAAGTTTTATAGAAAATAAGAAATGTAACGAGTTAAACAAACATGTCAACATAATAATAAAATTACATTAATGTCGGAATCTATAAATATAGGCGGAGAGCCGGAGATGATAGGTTGAATAAATGATTTTCTTTTAATATATTTTTATTTTTAGTATTGGTGGAACTATGAACAACAACGGTCAACAAAAATACCATTTTAAAAAAAATAACTTGAAACAGAAATCACATGATCCCTGGTCAAAAGAATAAGTATTAATTGGGAAAATTCATGCGAATTGAGTTTGGATATTATAACAAACCAAAATTTGTTCAAACAATGTTAAGGTGGTCATTAGGTAAATAGCAGAGAAAGAAGGAGATAGAGATACGGAGCAACGAGACTATTTGGGTAAAACACGATTATTCAGCCCATTCAAGCCAAATTTTTTAAAAGAATCGCTCGGATGTATTCAGCCCAATTCAGATTTCAAAAGTTGTAAACAAACAGTCTAAATGGCTGAATCGCTCAGATTCAGAGCCATTCAGCCTTATTCAGACCTTATCAAACAGGCCCTTAGTCTATATACATTATACACGCCCACAAGTTACATATACACACACACACACACATATATATATATATATATATATACACAATCCGGATCAGGGGCTCACCCCTCATTTTGCTCACCCAACTCACCTATAAAAACTCTCCCTTATTTCTTCTCTGTCCTCACTTTCTTATCAGGACAAAACATAACAAAGGCCGCGTCCATTTATTCTCTCTCATTTTCAGCCAAAACAAACCCCTCCCCTCATTCGATTCACTGCAAGCAAAAAATCTAGGTCGACAAATTCGGAGGAATCAAAGAAACTCAGAGTTTACTCTCTCGTTTCACCGATTCGGTCAGAGTTTGCTAACCCAAATTCGTCCGACATCTCTCGTTTCACCGATCTGCTAAGGTAAAACCCTCTACTTCGATTGTGCTCGTAAGAGTTCTAGGTTTAACCTTTAATCTAGGTACTACAGGCGTTCAAAGGATTTAACCTAGATTTAACCTTTAATATAGATAGTATAGATTTTATTTTGGGATTTCAGCTATTTGAGTTTTTTCATTGGGTTTATTACTTGTAGAATCTGTTTCTCTGTTTTTTTTATCTAAGTTGTGACGCCCCCAAAATAGGCTCAATACTCAACCCATTCTGAGTCGTCAAATACATGGTACAGAATCCAAATACAATCTTTTATAACATACGGTCGTGTAAAATACGACCACACAAACTATGAGCTTCAATACAAATCGTATATAATACGAAATATAAACACTCAAATTCATTCCTTATTCATTACAATTATTGTCCCATTATTTTATAGAATAGTGAGGATTTCTACAGATCTAACTCTGATCATCACACTGTTCCCCAACTAGTCCCCGCGATAATCTCATTTCCTGAAGAGAACAATGGAAGAAAAGGGTGAGCTCAACTAGCCCAGTAAAGAATATTATGACTAAATAGTGAAAAATAAATTATCGTTAGTCTTCAACAAATCAGATAAAATATTATAGACAACAAGTTTTAGATCAACAACTTCAGCGAAAATAACAATTAATTAGAAGAGTTAAGTAGAGAATGAAGTCTACTATCTTCTATGATTTAAAAGTCCATCATTAATATTTTATCCCTGTAATATCAATCAATATACATCTCGAACCAAATATTCATCTTTGCACTACTGGCCAAAGATATTCATTTGTACCACCAGTTGGTCATGTTTATCTCAACACCTGTCCATCTTTGCACTACGGGCCAAAGATATTTATCAGGTAATCATTCATCTTTGCACCACAAGCCAAAGATATTCATCAAGTAATCATTCATCTTTGCACTACAGGCCAAAGATATTCAGTTATATCACCATTTAGGACTGAGGATAATGAAAACAATACGAATAACGAATCCAGTGAGATAAATGACAAATATTAGAGAATTTATCCAGAGTTCAAGAATGAAAATCAAAACCTGGATCCAAATCAAAGATTAAAAAAATATTTTTTTTACTGTGAATAGTAACTCGTGAATAGTAACTCGATATGAAAAGATAAAAATTTTACGAGAAAGTTCAGAAATTATTCCGGTGAAATGATACTAGATGAAGCGCAAAACTCAAATAATTTTTGATTATTTCAGAAATTATAAAAGCAATACTTACTGTAATAATTAAATATAGAAATATGAAATGAAATATTATAACTTTTATAATATGGAATATGAATGAAAATAATATTCTATATGAATATTGAAAGAAAATAACATCATTCATGAGAAAAATAACATCCTTTACCTTAACAGAAGAGTAGTTTTGATTGAAATATCGGATATTATGCTGACGAAAATTTGCACTGTTATCAACACTCAAAGTATATAAATACTCACAAGAAATACGCTCGATATTATAGAGAGAAAATTTTCTGATTCTGGTGTGATTTTCATTTCTAACTAAGCACCCTATTTATAGGAATTGTGTGACACACCAAGGTTGAATTTTTTTTTTCCACGGGTGATTTTCAAGCCCCCAACTTTTGACAAAGCTTAGCACACCAAGGATGATTTCAACAAAGTCTCCACCAATTTGTCCCACATGTTTATATAATATATATATATATATATATATATATTAAAATATTTATTTTCGAAACTTCAATAATTCATAATAAATAGCCCATTTATCAGAAAAATACGAACCTTATTTTCATTCCATATGAAATTTAATTCTCTACAACTTTGTAGAAGAAGGTTTTTCCAAATTCCGAACGAAAAAATGACCCAACTTACATACGGATAATTTTTTCACACTCATTACTCTTGAAAATCTTCAACACACTCAAAATTTCAAAGCCTCCATTTTTAAAATAATGAATTCCACCACATATTTATATATATATATATATATTAAAACATTTATAATTATTAAAAGAATTTCAAATTTTATTTTCTCTCTTCCACCTCATTTTATTCATATATCGTGAATTTGTTGTAAAAATATCATCACTATTATATTATTATATTATCAAATTATACACTTATAATGTAATATTATAATAATATATTTGAATGAATTATTTTATTAGAACAAATAAAATATCCATTCTCAATAACTGTCACTTTTGCTGAAAACTTCCTCCGTTTAAATTCACATTAAATAAATATTTACTTATCATATTTATCAATAATTATTATTCACAAATAATATTACAGAACCACAATAATGACAACCAGGTCATTTCCAAGAAAGAGGGGGCCTTCTGATAAGGATTTCTCCTTACTGGCGCGCAATTAATTAACCCCTTTCCTAGACAGAACTTTCTTAGACATTGCCAATAATGCTATCTAATAATATTATTCAAATAATATGAATTATTGATTTGATAATTTGAAATACTGTGCAATGACAATTATTGAATCATTAATATAAAATAACAAAGTAGCACTTATTGATATAAAATATCAACGTAGCAAATATTGAACCAATAAAATATTATGCAATTATTGAATCAATAATATAAAATATTGAACAATAATTACTGTAACAAAAATTGAGTAAGTGTCTTCCTACATAAGAATCAATAATTCGAAATACTGTGCAATACCGTGCGCTACTGTGCAACACTGCGTATTACTGTATTTTAACCACCGGGTATTTCAACAGTAGGTAACAACTATACCGTTATTTTATAAAAAAATTATTTTTGTCGCTTTCTATATCCGACATTCATTCCGTTGTGGGGTCTACTAATGACTGCGCCATCGTACGAATATTCTTCGACAAAAAGAATATTCCTCGACCAAACGAATATTCTCCGACATAACGAATATTATAACCACTTGCTTACTTTAAAATATTTGCATAATTCACCCATAACTTACCACATTTATCAAATCAACACCTTACTATTTCAAAATAATATATAGAGAAAATTAAATCTTTATTCATAAATTTTGGGGTCTTACAATAATACCCCTTACGAGTATAAAATCACATCCTTTACCAAAATATCTTTTATCAAAATATCTTTTACGAAAATAATATCATTTACGAAAATAATATCATTTACGAAAAATAACCTCCTTTACGAAACATAATAACATTCCGTACTAGAAAAATAATATCTTTTACGAATATTAAACGACAATAGCATCCTTTACCTTAGTAAAATACTAGATCTGACTGAAATATCGGATATTATATTTTAAAAATCTTGCACCGTAATCCACACTCAAACTATCCTTATCCTCACAAGAAATACGTTCGATATTATAGAGAAAGAATTTTCTGATTCTGGTGTGATTTTTATTTCTAACTAAGCACCATATTTATAGAAAAATGTCAGAACGCCAATGTTGACTAAACAAACCTTCAGGTGGCTTCTCAGCACACTCCCCTTGAAAAATATATTCAGCACATCACATCAGCACACCAATAATCAAAAAGGACTTCCTCCACCAAATTCTCACATTTATATATATATATATATATATATATATATATATATATTAAAATATTTATAATTATTAAAAGAATTCAAATCCCATTTTTTTCTCTTTCACCTCATTTTATTTTTATACCATGAATTTATTTATAACAATATTACCACTTAAAATTATACTATTATATTATCACATTATAATATTATAATAATATATTTGAATAAATTATTTCATCGGAGAAGATAAAATGCCAACTTTCAATAAATGTCTTTTGCTAAAAATTCTTCCCTTTATATCAAAATTGGATAAATATTTACTTATCATATTTATCAACAATTTTTATTATTCATCAATTATTATTCATAATTAATAATATTATAGAATTACAATATTGACAACCAGGTCGTTCCCTAGGAAAGAGGGGACTTTCCGATAAAAAAATTTCTTATTGGCGCGCAATTATATAACCTAACCACTTTTCTCGACAGAACTTTCTAAACATTGTCAATAATGCTATCTAATAATATCATTCCAATAATATGAGTGACAATTATTGATTTAATAATGTGAAATATTATGCAGTGGTTAATGTGAAAACTATTGAATCAATAATATAAAATAATATGCAATTATTAATGTAGCAATTATTGAATCAATAATATAAAATACTGAACAGTAATTACTGTAACAATTATTGAATGAGTGACTTTTTACGTAAGAATCAATAATTAGAAATTACTGTTCAATACCGTGTGCTACTGTGCATCAACGCGTATTATTGTATTTTAATCACCGGATATTTCAATAGTTTATCGGTAAAAGTTTTGCCGTTATTTTTTATAAAAAGGTTACTTCTGTCGCTTTCTATATCCGACAATTATTCTGTTGTGGGATCCACCAATTATTGGTTATTTCGGCGCCGCCGTCATACTTTACCAAATATAATATTCTCCAACATAACGAATATTTTATGACAACTTGCTTACTTTGTAAAATTTGCACATATTACCCTTAACTTTAACCTTTTATGAATTTAACCATTTACTGAATAGAATAATAATTATTAAAAAATTGAATACTTTTATTTCATAAAATTCAGGGTCTTACATGTATTCCTTAAACAAGAATATCATTTGAACAGTGTTTAAAGTTCTAAAGTGGTCTATCGAAAATATTTATATAAATATTAATTGTGAAATTTTAAATTCGGTCAATTTTAGATACCACGTTTTGGAGGTATTCCTTAAATACAAATACCATTCGAATAGTGTTTGAAGTTCTAAGTGGCCTTATCTAATATTCACATGATAGATAAAATATATCATTATATATTTTCGAATTTAACAAATTTATTTGTTATATCAAGTATCGTTTAACTGTTTAATTTATTATACGTGGTATTTGTCATTGCAAGTATTTGAACATAAAATTATTTATTCATAAAATACTTGTTGCATAATATAAAAGTTATTTAAATTTTTATATCACAAATTTCAATGAATTTATGTGCTTAACAAGAAGCATAACTATAAAAGTTATTTAACACATTATTTATTTATATAAAAAAAATTCTTTAAAAATTTGAACAAAAGTTATATATTATACAGAAGCACATTTAAATCAAGCTTAAAGTTATATATTTGCTTACTCAGAAGCACCTCTCACACAAAATATAAAAGTTATATAAACTTTTATAACAATGTATAAATTTACATATTTGTTTACACAAAAGCATTCTTTGATCGAAGCATAAAATAATATCTGTTTACAAAGAAGTATATTTACTAAAGTATAATTAAAAGTTCTTGAACTTTTATAAATATATATGCTCTTTAACGGCTATCTGCTTATTCAAGAAGCATTAAATATAAAAGTTATTTAACTTTTATATATATTTGTACTGAATTTTATCTGTTTATTTTAGAAGCAAAATTATGTCAAACACTTTGTAAAAAGAAAAATGGTAGAGTTAGTTTATTTTATGTACCTGTGAGAAAGACGAGTAATTCTTTGACCAAAATCAGAGTATTAGAGAGGTCGACTGGGAATTGGGTCTCTAGTGTACTTGTGAGGTGAGGAAGAGACTGTCATTTTAAGACTAGATCATAAAGTAGAACTGAACTCAAAGGAAAATATGTAACTAAGCTTGAGGAGGGAATTGAGAGTTTTTTTTGTCCAAGATAGTTAATTGTGAATAGTTAGAAGCTTGTCAATAAAACTTTGTAAAGACTTATCCGCCTGTTGAATGAGTATTTATTATTGGGAGTAATAGGATCTCAAGTCTTAGAGAGGTGCTTGAGACTGAACGTAGTAGCATACCCGGATGTATGTTATGAACCAGACAAATCTCTTTGTACCATGTGATTGAATTTTTATTGTCTTGCATATTAATTTCTAAAATTGCAAATTAATTAACTAAAAATTCAAAAAGACCTGAGATAAATTTTTAATCAATAATAATTTATTCAACCCCCTTCTAGATTGTTATTGAACTTTTATAATGTCAAATTATTTTTAGTTTTAATTAGATAATATAACTCAATATTATAAATTAAGTGATAGGTGTTAATTCCAATTATACTTATATAAAACATGTACATTTAGTGTATAGAAATTGGGAAGAAATGTGTATTAAAGGGAAACCTAAATTCTCAAGAATTTTTTGCAGCGGAGCCTATGTTTATTCGGCTACCAACGTTTGGCAACTTGTATATTATGTTTTTGAGTTTTTATCAATAAATATATAAATAATAGAAAACTTAAATTTAATGAAAAAAGAAAAAAGAATACAAAATTTATAAATTTACTGAGTTTATAAAAATAAAATAAACGAAAACTTAACTTTTACACTCAAAATATTCATTTTGTTCCAAATTATACTAATATTGTTGAGTTTTAAAAGTCAACTTAATATATTTTATAATTAAAATTAAAATAATTTAATAACAATTATGAAATAATAAATCTCACACTAAGCAATTTACAATATGTGCATCATTGTATGACTTATAAAGGAGTGTGTCCTATTTTACCCTTATATTAGTTTTGTTATATTCTATAATGTAAATGGTACAATAGGGATTATAAAATATCTACTTATGTTTATTAGTTTTTTGTCCAAATTTATTTATTTTTGGATATTTTTAAATGACCAAATTTTTTGTCTATTTTTTTCTTTCTATTTGTTAAAAACTCGATAATATATAATTGAATAAAAAACTTACATTTTTCGTTAATTTACTTTCTTTTTCATCCTTTTTTATTTTAAAACTCAGTAACACATTGTTAAAACAATAATGATTGTAGTGTTTGTACCTTTAAGTGCACCATAGTAATTTTTGTGAGTTATATATGAGCCCCAAACTTAATTAAATAAATTGTGTTTGAAATAAGTTGTTACAAGTCGAATAAGATTTTTGAATGACTTTTAAACGTTTCAAATGCATTAAAAGTTACAAACGCGGAATAATCAAACATAAATAAGTAATGCTAGAGACGCAATTTATTTTATAATTTAATAATGTGATATATTCCACCTCAGCATATTGATGAACAAATTGATTCAATGTAGTCTTCGGCCCCACATAAATGCTGAGGTGTAATATGACATATCAACAAATTATAAAATAATTATAGAATAAGTTGTGTCTCTAGCATTATTCAACATAAATTACATCTATTTTAAGCATTTTGTCACTTTAAATTTTGATTTTGAAAAAATAAATAAATAAAAAATAAAAATAAACTTGCTATAAATTCGTAATTATCGCTGGCGTTCCGTATCGATCCTCTCTCTCACGTCTCTCAGTACATTCAAGAGTGTTACGAAGCAGCTGTACTCAGCTCATCACCTCAGCTTTCGTTTTATCTCTCTAAAGGTAATAAGCTATTATACATGAAAATTCATAAGCTACTAATACAATGTTTTTGTTTTTGTTTTTGTATATTTCTTCTGGAATTCAAAGGTTTTTTTTTTGCTAGATCTATACACCATCATCATTTATGTTTGAATCGAATTGCCTCAAGATTTCTCAATTAAGCACTGTGCGTACTTCAATTGTTGATGAATTTTCATTGATTTGAGAATGATTACTTGTTGGATCGAATTATTTGAATCTGTTGATCTTTATCTCAGCTACTTTTTGAATTTAGAGATCTGTGAATTGTGTTCCGGCTCGTTTTGGGTTTGTTTATGTTGGTTATCTCCATAATTGAGGAGGATTTGAAGCCGAATTGTTGTGATTAAGATAGTTGGAGTAAAAATGGTACCTTTATGAATTTTTTGCATGAAAGATGTAATATGTGAATTATAGGATAGTTTTTGTGTGGTGATTATGAATTTCCTGTTGGTTATAAGGAGTGGAAGAAGTATCTTTTGTCGAGATTTTGGTAACTGCTTAATTTATATGCCAGTATGAAATTGGTTGCTATTGGTGTATGTGATATCTTCATTAAAAGGAATGATATCCATGACTTCATGCCAATAATTGAAAAAATTGAGCAACAATACGACAAATAGAGTTGACAAGCACCAAAAGAAGAAAACTATTTTAGCTTGATATGCGCGGGCTACTGAAGACACCAATTATATACAATTGTAGTTGAGTCGTGGAGGAAGGGGTGCAAGATTGAGATCTTCCTCTCTATGAATTTGATCTTCACTTTCATAGTATTTTTCTTCACAATCAGCTCTGTTTCTGTGTGTCCAAATTTCTTTTATTTCTCTTTCGTTGGATCTGATACAGTTTACTTGTGGAAATACCCTTTAAGAAGATACCTAATTACATCAATTTCTTCCCAATTGAAAATTTATAAAAACTAAATAACACAATTTTGGGTTGCATTTCTCATCGTCCGATTCTCTGCGGTGCATTAGTCTATTTTGGTTGCTATCAAGAGACTAAGTTTTTTAGCTGCCGAAGCTGAAAATTACATCCTTATTACTTTTCCATTGTACTGCATCAAGTGGTATCAAGAGTTATTAAATATTCACAACAACCCATTGGAGAAATGGCCATCACGCTTGATGTTTTGGGGCCACTTCGTAGAGACTAGAGAGTACTCATATCCACAGACAAAAGATTGATCACAATCGAATCTCTGTAGTATTTCATAATCTCTGTTGTGTCTTAAAGTCTCTCAATATTTCATAAGCTTATGTTACTATTTATTATTTAAAGAAAAGAAAAATCTTCATTCATGATGTGGTAGGAAAACCAAAAGCTTAATGAATTAGGAAACCTACTTCCTGTAAGTTACCCTAAATTCCCAGTTATTTAATAAAATACCGAATTACATAAATTTCTACCAATTGAAAAATAAATTAAATACCTAAACTTTGGTTACAATTCCTCATCAAAGCATTTTGTCTTGGCTTTTTAATAATTGCGAAACATCTAGTTGGTAATATATCCTGATGGAGAGTTTCATTTGCTACCTCAACACAGATATTGTTCCAATTGCTGCAGTTGCTACAATTGTTTGTATTTGTGGAATAGAAAAAGCACCAAATGGCCAATAGGTTACTTCTCTTTTCTGACTTTGTGGATATAAATTTTTAGCAGAGGAAGTAGTAAATGTTTTAACCTTTTTCCTTCAACAGGTATCGAGTGTTTTGATGTGCAGGATACCATGTCGCAGTGCTTAGAAGGGATCAAACATTTATGTGCTTGCCTGCTGCAGTGCTGTGATCTCGATTTGCAGAAACAATCGAGGGGCCTTGAAGATCCTGAAATCCTCGCAAGAGAGACCGTGTGTATGCAGCTTCCTTATATTGTCCTAACTCAGAAGTTGATATTTTTTAGGTTTTTGTCTGGAGTGTGCATCTTAATTTCTAGAACAATATGAATGTGTGTTATGACTTAATTTTAGTCCCAAATTTATGTTATTCCATCGCCATATAAATATTTTACATGTTGCTCCAAAGGTTCCTTTAGCTAATAACTGATTTTTTCCTCTCCCTTGTTTCTAGAAGCATAATTGTTGTTTTTTAAATAATTGTAGTATAATACTAATAATATTTTAACCTTGATAACCAATTTTGGTTCTCTCTAGTATTTATTAGTAACTACTCATTGTAAAAATTTCTTTTGCTAATTATTCATCTTCTATCTACATTTATGATGAAAAAATTACCTGACCTTTGTACCTAACATTGTGATTTTTTCCCCACTTGAATGCAGTTAGTGTAAGTGAAATAGAAGCACTTTATGAGCTATTCAAGAAGATTAGCAGCGCAGTAATTGATGACGGGCTAATCAACAAGGTTCTTACATATCCTTGTCCAGATCATTATTCAATTTATGGTGTCATTATTCTGTTTGCATGTTGAGATGCAGATGCCATTTCAGTACATCCATAATTTTATCCCTGTGATTTATCTTGCTCTTATAGACTTGTTGCCACTTTAACAAAATCTAACGGTAGGTTTTGATGATCTTCTTTTGTATCAATATTTCAGGAAGAGTTTCAGCTGGCATTGTTCAAGACAAACAAAAAAGAGAGCTTGTTTGCTGATCGGGTACACCATTCTTCTAAAGATAATACTTATTACTTTGTTTAAATTTACTTTTAAATAGCATTTTAGCTGGACACGTTCCTTAAATGAGCATTCATATTAGTGTGTAAAACCCCCCCGTCATATCTCTAATTAAACAAACACATGCATATGTGCACAGAACTAAAGTTGTTAACGTAATTTTATGATAAAAAGATCGGATTTAATCAATGATCACACATTATCTCTATTGAAAAGTGGACGATGCTTAACTCATGCATTTTATTGGCAAAGCTTCTTATACTGTTTTTACTTCGTATTTGATTGTAGGTGTTTGACTTGTTCGACACAAAACATAATGGTATCCTGGGGTTTGAAGAGTTTGCTCGTGCGCTATCTGTATTTCATCCAAATGCACCAATCGACGATAAAATTGAGTGTATGTCTTATACTTATATGTACATGTGTTGTGCATTTTGTTATTTGTCCTCCATGTTCTTACCCACTTTTTCTTTGACAAGTCTAGTAAATGTTCTTACTATTTAAACCCTCTCATTTTGTGTGCAGTTTCCTTCCAACTATATGATCTCAAGCAGCAAGGTTTCATCGAGAGGCAAGAGGTAGCTAGTTTTGTTTAGAATTGACCTAAATCCTAATTCAGCCTAAGTCAGTAGAGCTCGAGTAATCTATATGGATGTCATGACCTTAAATTGGTCATGATCTAGTTTCATATGCTATCCCAATTATGTATCTTATTTTTTCATTTTACATATTTTCCATTTAGACCCATTTTAGAAGATCCTTGAGTGTAGTTTCTTAACGAATTTTTGCGTTTTAACTTTAACTTATAATAATTTTAATCTTTTCTTTTAGCATGGATATACCATCAAAGGTAACATTATCTGGCAGATGAATGTTATTTAGACTACAGTACAGTCGAAAGGCTTCTATGCACAAGATATCTATTTTCACATCAGACAAACACACTGAGAGAGAGAGAGAGAGGAAAGATGTATATATAGAGACGTTATGTTCTAAAGTTTACACATGCAATTCCCAGTCACATTTTTTGTTCCCTTTCTGTATAGTCACTTTTGTAAGTTTAAACGTGGAAAGAACTGTTTAGAATTCAAAGGTGATAGTTTAACTGAATTATCTTACTTTTACCAAACCTTTTTTCAGAAGTTATAGACCTTCTAATGAATTCTGGTTACGTAGGTGAAGCAAATGGTTGTGGCTACGCTCGCTGAATCTGGTATGAATCTTTCGGACGATGTTATAGAGAGTATCATTGACAAGGTACTTCTTTCACCTAATTTAATTTTCTCTGGACCGATAGCACTTAATTGTAGCTTTTTTATTTGTATGTTACCATGAAGGATGTGAATTGATATGTTGTTCAACATTTATACACCATTTGAACCATAATCCATAGTAGCAATTTATTTTGTGAGCACAATCAATTCTGCATCTGCTTGATGTTGTAGGTAATGCGTTGTGTGATTTATTCATATCACTTTTTCTTCTTTCCGTTACAAGTATTCGCTTGTTACTTTGTTACTCAAATAATTTTTGTTCACATATGTTACTAATCCACTTTCACGGAACTGTTTGAGCAATAGCTTTATGGTTCTTGGTACTTTATAGCTAGCAGCTTCTGTTTAAGTTAATCAAATGATAAGCGCATTCATCTAGCCTGTATGGATGGTCAATTATGAGTTATGTGGAACCTGAGGGGTAAAATTCTGTCCCACCTAAATATCTGTGTATATGGTTTTTCAGATGTGCTGAAAAATATTGTTAACCTATTGAGATTGCACATTTTAAGATAATTTGACTTAGAATCCCAGTTTTAAAATCTGAGTGAACTAGCTTTGGCCTTCTTACATCTTTAAAGAGAATTGATGCGTCTAAGTACACGATACAACTTCTAGACGTGGTAAAATTGATTGTCAGTCTTGTGGTACTTGTCACATTTTTTTTGACAATCAGTCTCGAGTTAAGTTCTTGAATTCCTCTACAACATTTGGAGTTTCATCATACTTATGAGCTTCTTTTGAGTAAAAAAGTACTTGTGCAGGTTCATCTTGGTTATCTTGCTTTCCTGATGTATGTGTTATATTGATTTTCTATTAGCACTATCTATCTGCCTCAGTTTTTGGCTTTGTTTTAGACTTTTGAAGAAGCTGATACAAAACATGACGGCAAGATTGACAAGGAAGAGTGGAGAAGTCTAGTTTTGCGACATCCGTCCCTTTTGAAAAATATGACCCTTCAATACCTCAAGTAAGTCCGATTATTGTATCCACCTTTCTTCATTTTTATATTGGTTTTCTTTTTATAATATTCTCAAAAATTCATGTTCAGTATAAACTTATTAAGTCCTTTGATTAGTAATGTTTCGAGTTTTCTGTTCGAATGGGTTTAAACAGTTTCGCCTGTACCATAAGTTGTGTAGTAGATACACAATACTGCTTCATGTCGGCCGATGCCGGAGGCAGACTTCTTATTTAATGAGGGGATCCTCAACAATTTTTTGGCGACAACAGGAAAAGATTTTCGGCTAACAACATTGTTGCTCATTTATTTTTTTGAAGAAGTGAGGATTCCTATTTTCACTATTATCAAAAAGTTAAATAGGAAAGTGGGGTTTTGCAAGGGAATTCTGATTTTCAAAGATTTTTTTGAAGCTTTTTGGTGATGGCATTACATGAACTACCATGACTTCAATTTTGAGTATTAAACATGATATTTGTGTATACAATCGGTATCTGATCAGCATCCCAGGCATCTATGGCTTCAGCTGCGGTTAAGCGAACTAGCTATTCTATATATTCTATAGAAGTGAATATGAGAGAAATTCTTTAGATTATATATCCGAGTTCAGATAGGGGCGGATCCAGGATTTGTTTCCACGGGCGGATATTTTTGAGCTAAAGACTGAAGTGAAGGGATGAAGTTTAGTGAGTTAGAGAGCGAGAGTTTGAATACATTATACACCGTGTGTTAAGTATTTTTTAGAGTAGTTGTAGTTGTAGTTTTTTACCCAACTTTTTCATAAATCTGTCCCCTTAAGTTTATTATTATTATTTTTTGCCCCTGTCCCTATACCTTAAAAAAAAAGTCCAGCATAGGCAATTGCATATTCTGCCCTTTGAATAGATCCGCCACTGAGTTTAGATGAAATCTTGGGACTATGGGGGTAAAAAGTACACGCTATACTAGTAACTCTTTCAAACATCCAAGTCTGCACACATTTATGGATCTTATTAGAAGCAAAGGCTAGTTTCGAAGATTATTTACTTCTGATGGATTGCTAAATGCTTTTGTAACCCCCCACCCTCCCTCTTCCAATTTTTTTTAAAAAAATCCCTGTTGATCGGGGGAGGGCTTAGGAGGATAGATCACTTAGTGTCGCCACTGATTTAGTCTTGGATACTTGTTGAATACAACAAATATAATCTGGTATTATGATATTCTCCATTGGAATTTGGAAAAGCTGTAAGGATTCATCAGGTTATTTGAATTTATAGTTGAAACTGTGTTACAATGGTGGTTCTCAGTGATTTGTTAGAACTAAACATTTATGGCTTTCTTAAACAGGGACATTACAACTACATTCCCAAGCTTTGTATTTCACTCGAGAGTCGAGGATACCTGACTCTAACTCTGCGCCGAAGTTTAAAGACAGCTGTTGGTGGTGTTTTGCAATTTTCCTGAACCTGCAACCCTTTTCCCTGTAATCAAACCCTCTAGGATGTTTTTGCTTTGTGTTTCTTTGCCAAAATCGTGGTGGTTGTGTTTTTATTTTCGAAAGATTAAAATTTTGCTGTTTCTGCTCTGTCATTAATTTGTCTCCATCCAATCCGAAACGAAGTAGTTTGCAGTGATAGAAATGATTTACTATTGTTGTAGTCTTCGTGTGGTGACTACAATTTTTTTGTGTACAAAAATATGGAGGCATGATCAACTTGTCATATTTAGTTGCTTTATTCTTGGCAAAAATATACTCTACTTCGTTCGAGTTGACACGTTTTATGCAATATATCACTGAACTAAAAAAAACTGTAATTAAGAAACTTTACTTTTAAAAATACTGCAATGGTCTCATTTTGTTATTTTTTATGAATGTTCGTTAAATTGAGTACAATAATTTCTTACGTGACTTTTTAAAAAAAAAGAGAAAAATGAGTCGATAATAAATATAAAATCAATTGAAATGACATGGAAAAATTCAAAGACGCGTGAGAAAAAACATAAGAACTGACAATATATTCATAATGGCAAAATATACGAGTGTCCTAAACGCCTCATTTACATGTGTGAGTGAAATTTGTGTTTATACGATCCAAATTCATGATGTAATTGAATACAAAGGAAAAATAATCAGATTTGGGTATTCAATTTGTCAAAATAACATCATCATTTTGATGAATTTCATGTGCAATTTGTAATATGGGTCCATTGCTGGGTTTGAAAATGTGGTTATTTGGGAGTCCAATAGATGTTAAATGTATGAGTTGAAGGTTTCAGCAAACTAGTTGTGTTGGTCATTGTCAAGTCGACGTAGATGATTGTGATAGAGAAGATGGTAGTAGGTTGAAAGCATATTTGTTTTTTTCTTCCAGATTTGAAGGCTAGGAATATGCTTGATATTAAGGAGGAAAGTTGATTTTTAGATTTTTAAGTTTTTGGGGGAGAGTTGTACTTTTGTCATAACCAAGGTATTACCTGAACTTGAAATGTTTATGTGAGAGATCAAATTTGGGCTCAAAACAGCCATATGATGGATGTGGTGAGATCCGATTCTTTCCACAACAAAATTTTTTATGTTCTATATATTATCTGTCTGTCTATCTGAACCATCCCTCACCGTATGCATATATTTATTGATAATCATTTTAATAGTTTATTAACATTTTGAAACATACATGTATCAATTAAACATTTTAATTATTATATAATTCATATAGTATGTAAAATAAACCAAGGTTTAATTTGGACACTTGTGGCCCGTGGGTATGGAATATTATATAACCCAAACCAAACTATGGGTGTAAACAACTCCGACCTTGTTGCCCCCTTAAATCTAACACCCCCACCCCCCCCCCCAGAGCAACTGTTCAACCTATGAACTTTAGCACAGCAAAAATTGAATCGAACTTCTTTACTCTCACCTATGATGAATGAACCCAACCAAATTTATCGACAAACTAAAATGTCTCTCAACTGTGTAGTAGTAGTAGTCCAGATAATTAACTTCGTAATTGGGGTAAAAAACATCCAATAACATACAACTCCCATCATCATCATACCATAACAACAAACCATTGAACCGAAAATTTAACTAGCATTACCAAAATATCAGTTTAAATACCACCATATTTGTCCGAAATCATTCTCAAGCAAACCAAAAAAAGAAGCATAGTAAGATAATTATAGAGAAGAGAGCTAAAAATGGACTAGAGTGCAGGGGGTAAAAAAAAACTTAATCGACTTCTTCCATCTTGCTGCCCTCAGCATCAGCATCAGCTTCCTCCAACGGGGGCATGTCCGATTCCGCTTCACCAGCATCGTCGTCAATGCTCAGACCAAGCTTCAGCATCCTGTGGATCCTGTTGCCAAAGGTGTTGGGCTCGTCCAGGCTGAAACCAGAGGTCAGCAATGCAGTCTCAAACAGCAAGAGAACAAGGTCCTTCACAGACTTGTCATTCTTGTCAGCATCAGCCCTCTTTCTGAGCTCCTCCATTATGGGGTTCTCCGGGTTGATCTCCATCGTCTTCTTGCTTGACATGTAGCCAGCCATGCTCGAATCCCTCAAAGCCTGAGCCTTCATGATCCTTTCCATGTTAGCTGTCCAGCCATACTCGCCGGTCACCAAACAACAAGGTGAGTCCACAACACGGTCAGACACAATTACCTTCTCAACTCTGTCACCCAATACATCCTTGACAACCTTGCAGAGACCCTCAAACTTCTCCTTTAGTTCCTCCTTTTTCTTCTTCTCATCTTCACTCTCCTCAAGCTTGAGGCCTTCCTTTGTAGCAGACACCAACTTCTTGCCCTCAAATTCCTTCAGCTGACCAACAGCATACTCATCAATGGCATCAACCATGAAGAGGACCTCGTACCCCTTCTTCTTCAGCCTCTCAAGGAAGGGAGAGTTCTCAACAGCCTTCTTGCTCTCTCCGGTTATGTAATAGATGTCACTCTGACCATCCTTCATCCTTGTCACATAGTCCTTCAAGCTAGTCATCTCATCCCCACTCTTTGTGGAGTGGTATCTGAGCAATTCAGCAATCTTGGTCTTGTTCTGGGAGTCCTCATGGATACCAAGCTTGAGGTTCTTTGAGAAAGCCTCGTAGAATTTGTTGTAATCCTCCTTGTTCTCAGCAATCTCAAAGAAGAGCTCAATGCACTTCTTAACCAAGTTCTTGCGGATGACCTTGAGGATCTTGTTTTGCTGCAACATCTCCCTAGAAATATTGAGGGGAAGATCCTCAGAATCCACAATACCCTTCACAAAGCCCAAGTATTCAGGGATCAACTCCTCACAGTTGTCCATGATAAACACACGGCGGACATAAAGCTTAATGTTGTTAGGCTTCTTCCTAGTATCAAAGAGGTCAAAGGGTGCCCTCTTAGGAACAAATAGAATAGCCTTGAACTCCAACTGTCCCTCAACAGAGAAGTGCTTCACATTCAAGTGCTCTTCCCAATCGTTTGTAAGGCTCTTGTAGAAAGCAGCATACTCCTCCTTGGTGATCTCCTCTGGCTTCCTCATCCAAATGGGCTTTTGCTTGTTTACCAAGGACCACTCATGAGACACTTCCTTGATCTTCTTCTTTTTCTTCTCTTCTTTCTCCTTCTCTTCATCAACTTCCTCTACCTTTCCTTCCTCGTCCTTCTTCTCTTCTTCATCCTCATCGTCTGAAATTTCTTTTTCAGTTGTTTTCTCAATCCACAAAGAGATTGGGTAGCTGATAAACTCTGAATGCTTCTTGACCAGATCCTTGAGCCTGCGTTCTTCAAGGTATTCTAGCTGGTCCTCTTTGAGATGGAGAACAATTTTAGTACCCCTGCCAAGTACCTCACCAGAAGTATCCCTGGTAACTGTGAAAGACCCACCAGCTTGAGACTCCCATACATACTGTTCATCATCATTGTGCTTCGTGGTTACAATGACTTTCTCAGCGACCAAGTAAGCAGAATAGAAACCAACACCAAACTGTCCAATCATGCTGACATCAGCTCCAGCAGCAAGAGCTTCCATGAACTCTTTAGTGCCAGACCTTGCAATGGTACCCAAATTGTTTACCAAATCTGCAAATTTAAAATTGACTCATAAGCAATACAATTCCACACTAAAAAAACTTGAAACTTTTTAAGCTCAAGATTGCTTGACGCCACTACTTACCAGCCTTGGTCATGCCAATTCCACTATCAACAATGGTCAAGGTATTGTTGGTTTTGTCAGGAATAATGTGGATGAAGAGCTCTGGTTGGGAATCTAGCTTGCTCTTTTCAGTCAAGCTCTCAAAGCGAATCTTATCTAAAGCCTGATATGATTCAATAAGATATTAATTTCCAGAATAAAAATTAGCAGACCAAATGTCCCACAAAGTAAAAACCGTTGATGAGTATTAGCATTGATTAAAGGAAACTGCTCAATATACAGTACGTACACACAGCATAATTATCACTGCCAAAAATTAAACCACCCCGCCAATAATCCCAACTGAAATTATTATTAAATTTAAAAGTCAAACAAGACCACCCTCAAAACATGGATTATCTGAAATAAACATACTAAAAAAAAACAATTAATTGCTATACCAAATTATGCACCGGATATGACAATTTCTGAAGAAAAACATGGAATACATTATTACATGGCTTTGGTTAAAATACCATACATAATAAAGTAATTTGCCACTCATAAATTATGATCCTCAGTAATGCAAAGTCAATGATAAATTACACTATAAAAACAGAGAATCCAAATCAACTTAAAACACTGAAATTAACCATAAAGACCATCCTTAGAAAACTATGATCACAAAGTTCACTAATTGACCAGGTAATGTTATAAAAAATTTAATTAATCAACATATGCCTAATTCCCATATGATTGAAAAAAAATTTAATTAATAAACAAAAACATCAGATACCTAATTCCCAGTACGTGTTGACTAATATGTAAAAGAACAATAGCTAATAGTTTCTCTGTTCTAGCCTAATCAATGTATACTATGAAGACTACAATTTTTTCTTGGAGAACATAAAATACATCATAGTAACAAATTCAGACATCTACTACATTAAACCTATCTATACATATCAGCGACTCCAACACTAAACAAATACAGTAACATATTAATCTCAAATTCAATGTAAACTGAACGTAAAACATAATCGATCTACTTCAGAAGAAAATTCATCAAATTAATATAACAGACAAAAAACTTTAGATAAAAAGCGTAAAACTCACATCAGAAGCGTTGCTGATAAGCTCACGGAGAAAGATCTCCTTGTTGCTGTAGAAGGTGTTGATGATCAAACTCAAGAGCTGGTTGATCTCAGCTTGGAAGGCAAACGTCTCTGTATCCGCCATTATCGATAAGCCTTGCTTTTTCTCTCCTTAAGAGACGATCAAAAAGTAGAGATCTAGGGTTTACAGAGAGCAAAAGAGGCTGCCGAGCTGACGAGTTAAAGTGGGGAAGAGAAGGACTGAGGAAGCGCGATTATATAGGTCTCCGTTAGGGTTTCTAGATCCTTCTGTTGGAAAATTACTCCTATTTGGTTTTTCTTTTATGTTGAGTGGGGCGATTAATTCACCCTTTAGGGAACGAAAGTACGATAATACCACGTCTTTAAATATGACGAGGAGTGTGATGGTATCCAATCAGCGATGTCATTCATGTGATTAGATACTACTCGGGTGATGCAAACATTAACGTTGAGAGACGAAAAGTATTTGATTGGGCAAACCGGCTGTGAGTGGTCCCCACTAACAAAATGCGAGAGGCTGTTTGGGTCTCTCCCAGAAAAGGTCTACTATATCCCTTACGTGTACACCGAGTTCTAAGTTAAGTATCCAAATTTTACGTTATGCATATAAAAAAAAAATTAAAGAAAAAAATATATATTACATTGTTTAAATTTTAAATTATTAGTATTTTTGTTCCAAAATTAAAAATATATTTTGACATTTTAAAATTAATTTATGAAATCTTAAAATTTAAAATTAATGTAATTTCGTTCAAATTTTGTAAACAATAAATATGATAATTAATACAATTGTTAATTGTTATATTTATTTATATTAAAATTAAATAACTTCATATCGATTTTAAATTTTAAATTTTCGCGAATTAATTCAAAAAAGTCAAAATATATCTCTAATTTAAAAATAGAAGGAGTATTAGATATTTTTATTTTAGTAAACATTGTATATTTGAGTGCTAAATTACATTTAAATTTGTTTAGTTATTAATTATATTATAGTGTTTAGTAAAATATATTAGATTGTGGTGTTTAAATTATAGTTTCAAATATGTTATTATTAGTAAGGTATAATAGTTCAAACGATATTTTTTTAATTCAATCTTTTAATTAATCCTGGAAAAAACAAACATAACATAAGATTATTTTAAGTTATCCCATGAATAATCTCATAAAAAATAAACATGTGACTATGACTATTTAATCCTAAGATTAATAGTATTAGAATTAAAATCCTTGCAAACAAAATTGATATTTTTAGGATAGAAAATGATACTACATAAAAAGTGTCGCTATAAATCGTTTATCAACAGTTTTTCTGTCGTTATATATCTATAGCTACAGTTTTCATGCAAAAATATAAATAAATATATATATATATATATATATATATATATATATATATTTTGTAATCTTCATCGAAGCTATTGTGGGCCCAAAATGTTTTCATACACAATATCAGGCCCATTCTTATCCGGGCGTTCATATCTGCAACTTCTTTGTTCAGACTGTGCAATGGGAGCTTATTCTCTCACATCCCTAATCCAAATTCCACGCGCTTTAGCATCTCTAAGGTACAAAGAAACTACTTCAATACCGTATAACATTAATTTGGAATTTTACTTGAAAAAATAGGTGATTATTTTAGTCCAAGTATTAATTTTGTGATGCATTTGAATTCGGCAAAATTTATAAACCATGATACTTTAATGGGTTTGTCGATTGACGAATTTGTACTTGATGGGATATCAAACTAACAAGAAATGTGACAAGTTCTCCATGGTGATTCTTAAATTATTCCAATTGTTTGGATTTTTTTTTTAGAATTTTGATATAATTGAATCTCATATTGGAACTGTTGATACTTGGGATTGTTAAATCTCAAAATTGTTAATGAGGAAGATGGTTTAATATGATTCTAACTATTTTTATCAATGTAGCATTCAATTTGTTTTATGTCGAGATATGGTTGAAAATACTAAAAGTTGCATCAGATTATAGAAGAGAGATGTGGGTTTAAAAAGCTCGTATGAGTTTTATTCTTTTGTTTAGTAAAATTGTTCAGTTATGATTCAGTTTTAAAGTTTATCCAATATTGATGCACACTTGTATATATGGACAGTGTGCTCGCATATGATCAATGCCTGACATTATGTCTTTTGTTAATAAGATAATGACTAAGTTGTGATTTTTTAAATGAGACCAGTTCTGTGGAGAATGAGCAATCCAAGATTGCCGTGCCTCGGAACTTGGGTGATCAGTTTTCTTCCCTAGTTGTCAACAAGGTGCCAAGAAGGTCATTTTTGCAGTTCATTGGATTCAGTCCCCTCTCACTAAATGGTTGTCCTGTTCTTGCTGCACAAATGCTAGAGATGAAGGAACCTGAAGTGATTCGGTAAATGTTGTATGAATCTGTTTTCAATCTGTAATTATCTTGGAAGCAGGGAGGCAATGTTGAGCTTCCTTCATAATATATCATGTCATTAGTTCTTAAACGTGATTTTTATTTGGAATTTGAAGCATCCAGAACTCAGAAGTTTGCTAGTGGAGTCAGGATTCAAGGTAAATACTTTTTTAAGGTTTCACATTTGAGGTATTGAATCCATTGCATATTTTGTTTACAGTAAATAGTTGAATCCAAATCTTTGATGAAATTACATGACGACTCAATGATAAAGATGAACATTTAATGAAATACCATGAATTTGTATTAAGCCATTATATTGTGTTGCTGTTTATCTCCTGTGAACATGGTATGACCACCTTTAAATAACAGTTATTTATGGGAGAATTTTCTCCCTGCCATATACGTTGCATAACTTTTCTTGAAATGGGTGGTATCCATTACATCTGGACCATTTGGTATACCATTAACTAAGATCAGTATACATTAGATGAACAGTTACTGAAATACATGAATTTATCGTTGCCTTAGTATTATTTATTGAAAAACATGATGCATGCCCTGTAAAAGTGTGCGTGACTGACTATTCATTAAGAAAGTCATATTTGTCATTACAGTATTCATTTCTAAATTTTGTTCTAATTTTCTGGGTTCTCTTTCAAGATATTGTTGAAGGGGAAGGACCAGAGGCTCGTGAAGGAAATTTGGTTGAAGTTAACTACGTGTGTCGGCGCTCAAATGGATACTTTGTTCATAGGTATTTTTTTCCCATTATTTTTGGGTGTATGGAAGAATATTTGCAGTATATGGATCCATAAATTCTTGAATCAGTCTTTCAATACAAATTAAAGTCATAGTAAGCATGTTTTTCGTTTTCATCTGAATGATTTTGTTGTTTCTGAATCTTACTTTGTTGGTCATAAGATTGTCATTTTTTCTCTCCTCGTATTATGTTCAACTTAGACTCTGGTGTTTCCATGCAGTACGGTGGATCAATTTAGTGGAGAAAGCACACCTGTTGTTCTTCCTCTAAATAAATACCAGGTTGTCTGTGTTTTATTTTCATAATGTTTGTAGGAACGTTGTTTGAAATATGCTTTTACTTTTTATGGATCTAGTTAAGGAATACATTGAGCATACTTAAAGTAAAGTGCATTGCTAGTGATTATTATCATGAAATCAATCGGCCGTTGTTATCACCTATTGCCTACACTTTTCCTTCTATTTCTGTTCCTTTTTTTTCATGTGATTGTAGTTTATATTTCTGATGACTGTATATATGAGAAGTATGGGTGAAGACTTGTTTTCCAATTTGTGAAGATTATCCCATTTTCGTTGTTGATTCTCTCCCAACCCCCTAGATAAGAGAATCAGCTATCTCGTGTAATTTATCTAACAAGCGATTCAATTCGACAGATTATAGAGGGTCTAAAGGAGGTATTGGTTGGTATGAAGGTTGGAGGTATACTTCTAATCATCGTTGGCAGATATTCCCTCCGTTTCAAAATATAAAATCAATATTGACTTTTGAAAGTCAATTTCAAATTTCAAATTGATATTATTCGTTTAAAATTCCGAAAAAATAAATCTTATATTAATTAATTGTTTGGATATAATATCTCCAACTGGGCCCAATACACAGTGCCCAAATATTTTATATGGACATGGCCAAAGCCCAAGGAAAAGACTCCACACCAAGCCCAAGTGGCCCATATAGTTGCCATCTATCTCTATATATGGAATGGCACAAGGTGAAGGTATGCTCTCATGAGCTCACTAGCACTCTCTAGAATACTATGTCCCTCGTATTAGTTAATGCCTGTACTAATTCCTACACCGGAAGATTTTCCTGGCGGCTATGGCCATCGGTCACTAGTTTGTTATAGTGTGCAGACGATATTTATTCGGCGACATCTTCAAATGGCGTTAACATTAGTAATACTCTACATAGTTTACAATCTTCATTATTGCATCGAGTAAAATGAAAGAAATCTATCTCAATATTGAGTTTGAAAATATCTTGAAATGTCTTTGAAAAAGTCAATAATAGTCTTATATTTTGAAACGGTGGGAATATTAGATTTTATGCTTAACCGGTTTGCGAGATTGTGATAGTAAATGATAATACTTGCTGTTCCCCTTAAGCATGTTCCAATTACCGGAACTCCTTTCCATTATTTTCAGGGAAGAGAAGAGCATTGATACCCCCTTCTCTAGGATACACTAATGAGAACTTGAGACCAATTCCTGATGAGGTTTTGCCATCTTTTATGCCTTTCTAACCTTATTTATTTCGTACTCTTCTTCTGAGATCCTTTGTATTTGTTTTTGGTTTTGGTGCCATTTCTTTGAGTCATCCTCCTACGATATTTGCTATTCAATTATTTTGTTTCTTGACGAAGAACTTTGGTGTTATGTTATTGGTTGCAGTTTGGTCCTCGACGTAGCCTCTTGTCTCATGCAAACGAGCCTTTGATATTTGAGGTTCAGCTCTTGAAAGTTCTATAGTTATCTTTCGTACAGTTATTTAAATTATACTTTGTAAAACTAAAGCATTTATATTCCTTCGGCGCATTTGATTTCATTATTTTGGGGAATATTTATTTTACAAATACACTTTTCTTTCTGATTCTATATGAACTATTCTATATGAACTTTGTATTGGTATATCATATCATCTGAAAAAGAGAGGGTAGTATTGTATATTAAATAGTACCAACCAATGTTGTTCTGTATTAATTGAGTAGCATTTTCCTCTGCATTCCAAACTTGCTTATCTCGCCCCCCCCTCCCCTCCCCTCCCCTCCCTGGATGGAGTTTACTAATGCTTTCAGCAGATAACATTAAGTAGCAGCAGCAGTTACTACCACTGTATGGTGGTTGTTGCTATTACTATGTTGGATAAAAAAAATTATGCATAGTTTATGGGATATTGCATGTACACTATGAAAGTTTGTCCAGGTTTTCATTTAGATGCATTAATGTCATGTTATACTCCAAAATGATTTTTAATCGTAAAATTTGTAAATTTTAAGGATATATTTTTGTTTCATTTATATTGAATATTAAGTTGTTAGTTTATTAGTGGTGACATAATAGTGGTATTATAGCGAAATTTCGGAAGAAATTGTGTCATTCTTATGGATTTGGATTGACGAGCCTCAACCGTTCTTAGTTGTACCAATATAATTAGAGAGCTCATTTGGTTGACCTTTATCATACAAGTAATATATTACTGTTCCAAAATTAGAGATACAATTTGATTTTTGAGGCAAAACGACGGCATATTAAAACTTCAAATTGAAATGACTTATAAAAGTTTAAAATAAAATAAATTTTGTGATTTAATAGTTTTTGTTATATATTTATAATTATAATAATTGTGTCAACTAAAATAAAATATATTCACATCAATTTGAAGTTTAATATGATATCAAAAATCAAATTGTATTTCTAATTTTGGAACAGAGAGAGCAGTTAATTTATACAAGTGTAATTCAAATTTATAGGACGACTAATGAACATTCCAAAGCCAATTTCTTGGACAAAAAACAGAATCTTTTTGCAAAGGAGAAATTGACAAATGATTTTATTTAATTATTTTTTTGAGAAACAGGGAGAAGGCAAATAAAAACCTTTAAAATACCTTATTATTTGTGTTCCTCCATTTCTTTTTACAGCTCACAAAATGAACTTTAATAATATTGATATTTACTTATACAAAGTACACAGTTCATATTGCCAACAACAGCAAATGCAACCAAAAAATATCCCTGAAACGTATACAAGAATCTCACTCAATTGTAAAACTGACTTCTTCTTCTTCTTTTATTATTATTATTATTTATTTCTAAAACTTTAATCTTCATAATTCCTCACAGAATAGTATATTTCTCTCTATTATTAGTTTTGGGATAAAACCCAAGTATGGGGTGAAATATGAATATGATAGGTTATGTTTGTTTTGTTTGAATAACTCATGAAAGATATTATCATATTCCCACAATTTAAGTAGAATCCAAGATTTATAAATCCTCCCTTTCATACTTATTGAAGCAATTTTTGTTGGAATTATTTTTTCATCATTTTAAAGAATTGGTTAGTCGTTGTGATCAATAGTTTCAAATAAAAGATTTTTCATCAAATGACTCTTCTATTATATATATATATATATATATAAGGGGCAAGAAAACTCTATAAAAAGATGGTGATTCAGTTCGATATTGTTTGAGAAATAATCCGAACACGTGTGGGCAAAGTAAATTAATGAGTAGTCTTGGTCCTATTGAAAATACCAACGAAAGTAAAGATCCGAATAAAATGATATGAATGAAAATACTCATAATTGAGGTGATCGTGATATAACTAACTAGTAGAGGTAAAAGAAAAAATAAATTATTATGTCACAAAGACACCAAGTGATGTGTAAAACTTGCAAGGGCCAAAAGAAAAATATTAAGTGAGCATATTTCCACATGTGTTTTAAATATTTCCATATGACTCACATGAAAATGAGACATACTGTATGCTCATGTGAGAGAGGTAGAGGCGGTCAACATTTTAGTTTATTTTCTGGTTTTAAGGTAAATCGGTCCGAACCGTCCAGTTCGGGACAAAAAAAATTGGTTTAGTATAAACCGATTTTCGATACCGGTCCGGTTAGTTATTTTGATAGTTCGGTTTGTACGGAATATCCCAACTTCATCATATTTGTGACTTGTGAGGATCTTGATTTGTTAACTACTTAACTGATAAACATGTATTGTGCAGGTATGTTTTCTTTCATGTAAATATACTTTTATTGTTATCCTTCGTTCCCTCTCACGGACTGGTTATGTTTTTATTTATTTGCATGTATATATACACTTTTGTGACTAGAGGTAATAACATCGGACAAAAGAAAAAATTATACTGTAGAAACAACTTGGTTCTATTCTCTGCTTATCCGAGTTACACAAAAACCTTATTCATCACAAGTATCTTGCATCCCTCTACTCTTTATCCCACTATCAAGTCATGTTTGTTGCTTGTTATTGGATAACAAGAGCCATAACAAAACTAAAATTGTCCCAAATTATGTATGGAGATTACATTGTTTTTATGGGCATATTTTTCAGTTTCAGTTTTAGGAAACTAATCTGATTGGAGACTAGTGATTGCTTATTTTCAATTTTAGTTTTTGTGTTTGGTATTTTTTTGGTAGAAATCGGTTTCGGTACGCAATTCTAACTACATTCGATAACTGGTCCGGTTCGATTCAGTAAATAACCGATGAAAAGGCCCAGAAAGACCACCATGTGAAAATATCAAAAATATATGTAGAAATATCAGTTCCCAAAAATTATTATCACATATAGGTCTACTCATCAGTTATTTACCGACCGTACCGTACCGGTTACCGAATGTAGTTAGAATTGCGTTCCGAAACCAATTTCTACTTAACCGGAACCGATATCAAAAACCAATCTATACTGAACTGGTTTTTTCTGTCCCAAAATCGGCCTATTCAGACCGATTCAATTTTCCTTACAACCAGAAAAAATAGAACATTTGGACCACCCCTAGTCACAAAGAAACCAAGTGACGAAGGCTTTATTATTATATAGAATGATAGATGGATGGATACAAGCGCTTGTTTAAGGGTCAGTTTTAAAACACGGCCTCTTGGTTCAAATTAGGAGGTAGGGGCCCAATTATAACATGGGTAACGTTTGTTCTTTTATGGGCTATTGTGACTTGTGAGGCCCAATACTTGGTTCTCATCAACTCCATTTATTTCATTCCACAATTGGCTTGACCCAAATCCAACCATAAGCCATCCTTTTCTAAGGGGTAATTTTACTAATTTTTCCACTTGGCTGATTATATTATGAATCTAGATATGTATTGCAATAAATTTGTGCCGTTGTCAATTATAGTTACAAAATATATCAAATGAGATTGGATAGAATTATAAAAAGACTTCATATACAGGGGCGGATTCAGAATTTTTTCTCAGCATGAGCGGATTTTAATTAATTTTTTTGTAGAAGTTAAATAAAGAAAACTTGAACTAATCATAATAATGTTTATAAATTGCAATAAATATTCATAATTCAAACTAAAAAAAGAAATTTCAAATAAAAAATATTTAGATACAATTTAGAAACTTATTTTAGAAACTTATTTCGGTTACTTGTTATATTTCAATTTGAATGATTCTCTAAATACTTAAAGTCTCAAACCGAATTTGCTTTCTATATTTAAGCAAAACTATACATTAATTTCAAAGCATAAACTAATTTTGGTATCTTTTTATAATTTTCAAATAAGTTTTACTTGAAACAAGAGAAACAAATCATCCAAAATTTATACTCAGAACACCAATAATTATACCTGATCCATTAGTTAGATGCAGGAAAAAAAAGTAATTATAACAAATAAAAATGAGGGGTTACTAAAGACTCATAGTCATTTTCCATTTTCTATTTCCCATTATAAAATAATACAAAATTATTGTAAGTTATTACAATAAAAGACAGAAACTCAATGAGACCAAAATGATACCAAAATGATCCCATTTTCAATTGAAAATCAAACAAATCAAAAACAAAAACTCAATCAAACCAAACAAACAGTAACCACAGTCAACCAAATCAATAACAAAAAAAAAATCAAACAATTCTTCATAGTTCAAACGCTGATGAATATTCAAAACCAAAAATTATATAAAAAATATTTTTAAGATTTCACCAAGCTTTAAAACTAAGAAGATTTTTGTACTTGTAATTAGAATTGATTTATGAATTTTTTTTTGCCCCTTCCAAATTTAACTCTTCTATTAATCTGCCCCTTAAATTTATGAATTTACATATTTGTCCTGCTTCTATACCTATATAAAAAAAATTTCAGTAGGGGCAGCTGCCTATATGTTGCTCCTTAATAGATACTCCACTGTTCACATATTACACATTTTTCCAAAAAAATTACCACTAATATTTATATACGTAACTGTCAATCAAAAAGTCGACGTAAATAATAATAATAGCTATCATTTTCCTTATATTACTACCCTTTTCCCAAGGGATTAATATAATTTGACCATGGGATTTCTATAAAATGTTATTTTGTATTTTACTTAAAGATTAAGAATTTAGTAAAGCTAATGAGTCAAAAAAAATGAAAATATAATAAAGCTAACGAGTCAATAAAATTTAACAAAGCTAAAGTTAAGTAATTTCTTTCCCACTTTTCATCCATCATTTCTATTTTTATAATTAATAATAATATTAAAAATATTATTGAGGATGCGAAAGCCCGGTATTAGGGAAAGATTAGGACAGCTATATTGAGATTAGGGGACAATAAATTGACTATTAGTATGGAGCCTTAGGCCGGCAAAAACATTGTTTTTATATATAATTTTTTTTTGGTAATCCTACTAAGCAAAGCCATAATCTCTAATGAGGAAAACAAAGGAAACAAAAGTGTTATAAAAACATAAAATATACCCTTAGCTTTAGGTCATACTTACTAGTTCAGCAAAAGAATCAGGCAAAGCCAAAATAATTGTCAAATTGTCCCATTTTTTTGTCGATAAAATTATATTTTTTTACGGTAAAAACCAAATAATATTTTAATTTTTAGACTTTATTTTTTTCTTTGAAAACCAAAAAAGTAAAAGCCACCTAACAAACATTATAAAAATTAATCATGAAAACTGAGTAATACTCTCTGTTTCGCAAAACGTGTCCAGAAGTCGGTGTTTTACTGGTAAATTGACACAAAACCGATGAATCTTTTACTAGTAAATCGATAACTGTGTAAATCGATGGACTTACTAGACTTGATCATATTTTTATTGTTAGTTATATAAAATAACATAACATCCATAAATTTAATATAATAAGCTAATTATCATGTCACTTCTGCTAAATTAAATAAGCTCAGTATAATATAAGTTAATGTTGAACAAAAAATACATGTCTTATATTTATAAATCTTAAAAATGATATATTCTTATAAAACATAGGGACCCGTGAAGACTAATAGGCTAATATATCTTAGAATTTAGATAGTACAGATCTAATAAAGTGTATCAATTTTGTCCATATGGGCCAATCAATTCATGGAAAAATTAAAATAGAGTCAAATTATGATCTACTTGGCCCAATTGATACCATGGCATTTAGTTGATGGGATCAGAATTAGGCAAAGATTGAACCCCAACAAAAGAGAAAATTAGGCAAAGACAATTCTCTTTTTTGGATGGTTATACTGTATTATTAGGGTTCATGTCTGATTTGTCAACTATTTAAAATAAATATATATAAAAGGTGGGCCATTTTTCATGTTATATGGTGTTGACAACCTCTCTCTTTCTTTATCCTCCCTCTCATCTAAGATAGGATGATAACATAATATAAATTGATATGCCTTGTTATTTAATTATTTTGGGAGAAATTTAGAGCACTCACCTTGTTATATAAGTTAGATATCTAATTATCTAATTTTGTTTATTTTTTAGATGATATATCAATAAATATAAGGAAAATGAAATGATTTTTAAGCATCTTAAATGTATGTTTGGTTGTTATTGGTGATTTGATGGTGGTCGTAGTTGTGATAGGATGGCAAAATTACTAGATACATGCATTCTATTAAAATAAATCTCATTCTACCACGTCTCACGTGTAATGAAAATTAAGAAAATAGAATGAAATAAAAATTAATTAAAGGAATGAAATGAAATTTCATTCTATCCAAATGGTTTTTCATTTTGGATTTTTGAATTCTCCGACTAATTGAATATCTTCTTTTGATGAATAAAAAGGTTATTTTGTTGTGAAAAAAATTAAAAAAATCATACCATGCCGACCGAATATCCGCAAACCCTTTTTTTTATTGGATAAAGAATACTCCCCTCCCTTGGTTGCCACATACACTATTGAAGTAACCATAATCTACACCATTGATCTTGAGATTGAATGACTCTGATTGAAATTAATTTCCCCTGCCACTATAAGTTCTAATGGCAACAACATGGCTTTTAGCGACACGACAAATTACGACAAAGCCCCTCTTTTGCCCCTCAGTCCCACGTGCTACACTGCCTGCCGCTATAAGCTCTTGTGGCAGTGTAGCTTTTTTATTTTAATTCTCTTGCAACTTGGTTTTTTGTTAAGTTACCTTCATATCCTTTCCTTTCCCAGAACTCCTGCAGCTTGGTCTCCTCTCAAATGATATATTCATTTCATTTTCCAGATCTCCTTTCCTTTGCTTGATCTCGTTGTCCATTCTCACTCCCAATTTCAGGTTGAACTTGTGCTCCAACGATTCTTCCTTCTTATTCACAAGTTTTTCAAAATGGCAAGAAAATAGCATGTGCAACATTTATTTTTGTCTAGTTCTTCAGATTTTGTTGCTAGTTTAGATTGTAAAAATACATCTGAGTTTGTAAGTGAAGTTAAAAGTAATAAATCTGAAATGGTTTCATACGTTGGTCAATTGTTTTCTAAGTTGGAAGAAGTTGAAAGTTTTTATAGAGCCTATGCTCAAAAAAATGGATTTGAGATTAAAATTACAACTAGTCATAAATATGCTCATAAGAATGATGTGTCATCTATGTTGTATGTATGTAAAAAAGACGGTACACAAACTGTTGTAAAGAGTTTATCAGATGATGAAGATTGTAGTAATAAAATAACTAGACAGAGAGACTTTATAGGATGCGCACATTATGCAAAGCTAGAATATATGTTGCCAATAATAAGAAAGAAGACTATTTATGTATTTCTACTGTTGAATTAGAGTATAATCATCACTTAGTGAGCCCTACCAAGGTAGATTTGATTGAGACACACATGAATATTACTCCGGTTGCAAGACAATTAATTGACACTTTAAATAAGTCTGGTTTGGACCTAGTATGATGATGAACATTTTGAGCACCATGGGTGGCGGGATGCAAAATGTTACTTTCTCTTATGTAAATATTCAAAATGTGGTTATAGATTTAAGGCGCGATTCGGAAGATAAAAGTGATGCAGAAGTTACTGTAAAATAGCGTGTATATTATGGGTTGATGCCCGATCAAGGTTAATGTATCAATAGTTTGGAGACATTGTGACATTTGACACTACGCATAGGACAAATAAGTATGACATGCGGTTTATTCCATTTATCGTGGTTAATCACCATTATCAGTCTATATTGTTTAGGTTTTCATTGTTAAAGGATGAGAAAGAGGACACTTTTGTTTGGGTATTAGAGATGTGGCTCGAAATCATGGACTACAAGACACCTATAACCATCATCACTAACCTAGATAAAGTCATGAGTAATGCTATTTCTATAGTACTCCCTTCCACATATCATGTATTGTGTTCTTGGCATAGTAGTAATAAATTTCCTGAGAAATTGTATTATGTTTATTCTAAGAACCCATTGTTCAAAAATCAGTTTAACAATTGTGTGTTTAATTCATTGTCCATTTGCGAGTTGAAAGAGCGTTGACTGATTCTGATGAGAAATTATGAATTGTATAACAATGAGTGGCTTAGAAGTTTGTATGATGTATGGGAGAAATGGATTCCTACGTATACAAAGAGATATTTTGCTGCGGGAATGACTACCACAGAATGAAACGAGAGCATGAATTTTTTTTTTGATGAGTACGTTCATGTTTCAACAGACATGAAAGAATTTGTAATGCAAATTCAGAAGACTATAGAAAAATAATTCAATAGAGAGAGGAAGACCGACTACATAACAAAACATCGAAAAAGGGATATGAAATGCGGGTCATCTTTGGAAGTGCATGCTACAAAGGTGTACACAAAAGAGATGTTTAGACTTTTCCAACGTCAACTTGTCGATTCTATGAAGTACAGTGATAAAGTTAATGAGTTGTGTGTAATTGAAACTAAGGTTTATGCAGTGTATATGGCAGATACAACTGAAAGTGGTCGGAGATATAAAGAAATCTCCAACAATCATCAGTTGGGGTCAGTAACATGTAATTACCAAATGTTTTCTCATTCTGGTGAAATATGTAGGCACATCTTGAGATATTTAATTTTTAAGAGTATTTCACAAATACCGGATGATATGATTCTTCTTCGCTGGATAAGGGACACGAACATGAGCAATGGTGAAGAATTACTTGTTAACCCAACGACGGCTGACTTTGAACAAGATCAAGCAATGCACTATAATCATTTGATGAGTGATTACTAGGAGTTATTACGAAAAACCCTGGTTCAGCAGTATGATCTGGATGAGAATATTACCGAACTGACAGACGATGACATTGAATGTGCAGTCAGAGATACACCTCAGGATATGGGCTTCGATAATGATGATGAAGGTGAAGCGGAGGAAGTAGAAGAGGATGAGTTATTGTCGCCAACTGTTTCTCAAACAAAGGGATGGAAAAAGCAATCCAGATTTTAAAGTGCACTTGAGAAAATTATGGGTATTAAGCCAGTAAGCCTCATCGAAAATGTGCAACTTGCGAATTTGAAACCAACCACGATAAGCGTAATCACTATCAACTGTTAGGGATTCCTAAGCCTAAGAAATAGCCTTCAGTTAATGGACATGTCATTGAGAGGTTAATTTCTATGTTCAGTCAATATCAGTTATTTCTCCATTTCTCCAAATATTATTAAAAGATATTAAATGTTATAGGTGAAAACAATTAGTATTAATATATATTAGAAATGAATATTAATATTTGTATTAGTAGTAATAATAATTATCAATATTAATAATTAGAAGTACTAATATTAGTAATGAAAATTAACGTGACTTTTCGGATTATCAATCAATATCTTTTAAGATTTCGTAAGGTATTTTTTCTTGTATTGTATTGTATTGTATTGTCAAGTGTTATAAATGTATTAATATTACTATTTATAACATTTTATAATACAATACAATACAAGTAAAAATACCTTACAAAATGTTAAAATATATTAATATTAGTAATAGTAATAGTAATATTCATATTAATATCAATAATAATAATAATAATATAACTATTAATATTAATTACTATTATTAGAATGTTAATACATTATGAACCAAAAACATATTGTAATGTGCATGCCTGCCTAAAGCTTTTCTAAATGCATGCATGCCTAACCTGCTTAAAGCCTGCCGATTTTGTTTGTTTTCTCCAGCAGCTACAAGCTGTAGCGGTAGATGCTCTTATGCCTCACCCTGTCGCACTAATCCTCGTGCTTGCCTACCTTGTCCCTGCCGCTACAGCTTGTAGCGGCAATTGCAGAAAGTATGCTCTTCATACCTTAGTTTTTTGTGTTTTTTCCCTTGCTGCTACAACTTGTGGTGGAAATTGCAGAATGTTTTGGGCCAAATGCCTTAGTTTTTTGTTGTTGGCTCCCCCTACAAGTTAATTTCACATCATTCACACTACCTGTTAGAAATATAAACCAATATATCTAAACCAACAATTTCCTTAGCTCTAAATCAATCCATCCACATTACCTGTTACAAATCAACCATATGGATAATCTTATTCATAAAACAATTACAATTATATCAATTTATAAATTTATAAATATTCACATAACCGTTAAATATACTCAACCATTAAACATAAACAACTATAAACATTACAATAACCATTAAACCTCAACCTGGATATTTAAATTAAATTAATGTTCAAATTTATTAACATCCACAATTCCATCAGTACATGAAATGAAATCTACAAGATTTCCTATATCTTGTGACGCCTCCAAAATAGGTTTAATACTCAACCCATTCTGAGTCGCCAAATACATGGTACAAAATTCAAATACAATCTTTTATAATATACGGTCGTGCAAAATACGACTACACAAACTGTGAGTTTCATTACAAATCGCATATGATACGAAATATAAACACTCAAATTCATTCCTTATTCATTCCAATTATTGTCCCATTATTTTATAGAATAGTGAGGACTTCTACAGATCTAACTCTGATCATCACACTGTTCTCCGACTAGTCCCCGCGATATTCTCATTTCTTGAAGAGAACAATGGAAGAAAAGGGTGAGCTCAACTAGCCAGTAAAGAATATTATGACTACGATAATGGAAAATAAATTATCGTTAGTCTTTAACAAATCAGATAAAATATTATGGACAACAAGTTTTAGATCAACAGCTGCAGCGGAAATAATAATTTATTAGAAGAGTTAAGTAGAGAATGATGTCTACTATCTTCTATGATTTAAAAATCCATCATCAATATTTTATCCCTGTAACATCAATCAATATATATCTCGAATCAAATATTCATCTTTGCACTACGGGCCAAAGATATTCATTTGTATCACCAGTTGGTCATATTCATCTCAACACCTGTCCATCTTTGCACTACGGGCCAAAGATATTCATCAGATAATCATCTTTGCACTACAGGCCAAAGATATTCACCAAATAATCATTCATTTTTACACTACAGGCCAAAGATATTCGTTTGTATCACCATTTAAGACTGAGGATGATGAAAAATAATATAAATAACGAATCCAGTGAGATAAAGGACAAAGATTAGGTATTCGTAAATTAGTTTATCCAAGTTCAAGAATACTCCTTAATAATCAATTGTGGAGCAAAATTCAAGAATGAAGTTTAAAACTTGGATCCAATCAAAGATAATTTGTATAAAAAAAATTATATTTTTTTATCGTGAATAGTAACTCGTGAATAGTAACTTGTCATGAAAAGATGAAAATTTCATAAAAAGTTCAGACCAATATTCCAGTGAAATGATATTAGATGAAATGCAAAACTCAAAGAATTTCTGATCATTTCAGGAACTATATAAGCAATATTTACCGTAGTAAGTTTAAATTTTGGAATATTAAATGAAATATTATCACTTTCATAATATGAAATATGAAAAAAAATAATATTCATTATGAATATTAAAAGGAAATAACATCATTTACGAGATAACATCCTTTATCTTAACAGGAGAGTAGTTTTGACTAGAATATCGGATATTATGTTGACCAAAATTTGCACTGTTATCAACATTCAAAGTATCTAAATACTCACAAGAAATACGCTCGATATTATAAAGAAAAAATTTCTGATTCTGGTGTGATTTTTATTTCTAACTAAACACTCTACTTATAGGAAAATGCCAGAACACCAAAGCTGACTTAATTAACCAACGGATGAATTTTCAATCCCATCACTTTTGAAAAAAACAATTAGCACACCACCATTCAAAGCCTCCACCAAAAATCCCACCAACCACATGTTTATATAATATATATATATATATATATATATATTAAAATATTTATTTCTGAAACTTCAATAATTCATAATAAATAACCCTTTTATCAGAAAAATACGAACCTTATGTCCATTCCATATGAAATTTAATTCTCTACAACTTTGTAGAAGAAAGTTTTTACAAATTTCGAACGAAAAATGACTCAAATTTACATACTTATGCTTTTTTCACACCTCCATTCCGACAAAATACATATACTGATAAAAACAACCATCAGCACTAATTCCTTCATTTATATCCACATTAAATAAATATTTTTTTATCATTTTTGTCAATAATTAATTATTCCCAAATAATGTTATAGAACTACAATATTGACAACCAGGTTGTTCCCAGGAAAGAGGGAGCTTTCCGATAAGGATTTCTCCTTACTGGCGCGCAATTAGATTAACTAACCCCTTTCCTAAACAGAACTTCCTAGACATTGCCAATAATGCTGTCTAATAATATTATTCAAATAATATAAATTATTGATTTGATAATGTGAAATACTGTGCAATGGTTACTGTGACAATTATTGAATCAATAATATAAAATATTGAACAGTAATTACTGTAACAATTATTGAGTAAGTGACTTCTTACGTAAGAATTAATAATTCGAAATACTGTGCAACACCGTGTGCTACTGTGCAACAACGCGTATTATTGTATTTTTATCACCTGGTATTTTAACAGTTTAACGGTAACAGTTTTACTGTTATTTTATAAAAAGGTTATTTCTGTCGCTTTCTATATCCGATAGTTATTCCGTTGTGGGGCCCACAAATGGCTGCGCCGTCGTACGAATATTCCTCGACAACAAGAATATTCCACGACCAAACGAATATTCCCCGACAACAATGAATATTTTATAACCACTTGCTTATTTTGAAATATTTGCACATTTTACCCATAACTCACCACATTTATCAAATCAACACCTTATTATTTCAAAATAATATATAAAGAAAATTAAATCTTTATTCATAAAAGTTGGGGTCTTACATATCTCATTCGTTGAAGGTTATCTGCCTTGACGTTTGAATAGTTTCCACGAGATTCGGTATCGAAAGACCGTTACATCTTCTATGAAGTAGTCGACGTACTTGCAGACTTAAATGTCACAGTCTGATATGTTAAGTTGCATAGGTCGGGTCTTTGGTACGTGCACGTGGGGATCCTTAGTGTGTGCCACTCACGCATCAGATCACCAACACTCAAACAAAATGGTATCAATTTTACCTACATGTACAAAGTAGTGGTTACTAACGAGTAAAATGTTTGACATTTATAAAAGTAAAATAACAATTACTACACATACCGCTACGTCAACGAATTCTTTGTACATGTCCTGGATCTTAATATACTTGCTATCACTGTAGAGAGGGTCAAGGATGATGACTATACGCATTCCCCAACCGAGAATATCATCAAGATAAAATGACTATTATCTGGATTACACACTGACATAAAGATATACTCGCATTCGTGTAAAGTTGGGCCCATATCCAGATACACATAGGGTTGGCAGAAACTCACTGCACGATTTACCTCAATAGAGGGCACATAGTTCTTGTCAAGATGCCCCATAAAAGCAAATTTGACCCACCTTTTCATTTCTCGCATCCTGTAGTACTCATCTCTATCCTGCAGTAACTGCATGTACGCATCTAGGACATGCTCAAAAATCTAGTGGCCAGGGCATAAGGACTTGAATTCGTTGTGCTGTAAAGTTTACCACTTCCGCGGATGTGATACATGAAATATTTCTGGATCCACCACCGTGTCCCCAAATAATTATTCATTTATGAACGTCATCTTGTGCTCCCTCAATTTTTTGGTTGGGCACCCTTTCCGTCCATAAGAGATGTGCCCTCCCACTTCTTGTTCTTGAAGGTCCTCGTTCTATATAAAGTTAGAAATACTCTCAAATGAGTAGGAGGGAACATAGGCCCGGGTGGTGGGGGTGTAGCTGTCTTGTACTGTAAAATCAGTTGTCTTCCCCCGCTCTTTGTTGAATTGGGAGAATTGTGAGTGTGATCCTTCACCATTGGGACCCCTCTACTGAAGTACATTTTCCCCTCTTATATCAAATTTTTTTACACCGTAATGGTTGTCCCATCTCTATTTCTCCAGAACATACTTGGGAGACATCTAAATAAATGCAAAACACTTATCATGTAAGAACTTTGCATTCTAAACTTGTCATGTAAGATGAACACAACTATTAACAACAATAAATAAGATAAATAAATGTAATATGTAGATACTAGAATGCCAAAAAGTTAAACTAAATGATGTTTGTGTACCATGTTAATAAAGTGATGTCGGTTGTAAACAGCCGAAGGCTCATAAGTAGGGTTTAGGTCCCCTTTCGGTCGAGGTCGATGCAGTTTCCTATGTGTAATTCTGTCGTAGCAGTCCACGTATTCATCAAGTGTCATGTAGTTAGAAATCTCATACTGCTGTCCATCGAGATGATCCATGTAAGCCCCAATGCGTGATGTACCCTCGTCTCAAGGCCATGCAATCATCGATGTCAAATCTATGTTCTTTAACCTTTCTGAGATTGTCGTGATTTTTCGATTGGAGAGGGTATACCTTGCAGAAACCCAAACTGTCTCATCACTCGATCTGACATCTGGTATTCCACGATATCAAAGTGGATCAAAGGGACCCTACTCGATCCCAACAACCTTCCTTCAAAATTAAATCCAATCATATTATCATCACACCTTATGTAAGAGCGCCAAAGTACCTGCCATGAAGGTTGGAAATCTAACTCCCCTCGGTAAAATATGAGATGGTAATAGGGACTATCTCGTATACCAGGGTAACTGTGGGTTGCAGAGTATGCCCACACTACGGCCCTAGGTAACCATAACTCTGATTGTGGCCAAGGATTTGACCTTCCAACTATTAAATGCTCATAGGCCCACACATGTAAAAGTGTTGCACAACCATTAATATATTTCACCCATTTCCTACTAGCAATATATAATGACATATACAAATAATCTAACAAAGTCGCACCCCAAGAATACATTACACAATCTTCAGTGTTGGTAATAAAATACATATACTTTGGGTGAATAATATTCTTAGACCTATTAGGGAACAATATTTCCCCACACAACCAAAAAATGTAGGCTTTTATGTACCGACCTATAATTTCCTTACTCGCTCTAGAAGTATAATTATTAAAATGTTCGTGCAGCCACACTAATGAAATAAAATCTCGTTTTTTTGATTCCTGATATTCAATAGCTAGTTCAGCACCAAAACATTCCCTAAAATGAGTCATTGGGGTGTCAAATAAGGGATAAGTTAAGGGTTTGCCCACCACGGGAAACCCAAAAAATGAAGTGGACATTCTTTAAGGTTATTGTTATTTTTCGACAGTTTAGGTGAAAACTATTGGTCTCCGGCCGCCATCTCTCCACCAGGGTGGACACAAGACTAATGTCAATTTGGTGTACAATTAGTGTGTGTTTAAAAACCCCAAACCCACATTTATCTAAAAGAGTTTTTTGAACTTTTGTTAAGTTCCATGGATCGTATTTTTGTTCATTTAATTGACTCGAGACTAGTTTTCCTTTATTTTTTTCGTGATATACATCATTTGACACATGATTTTTTTTTTGTCATAAAGAACACTTTGGTCAATTGGTCCATATATTCCATTTGTCCATCTTTTACCTAAAAAACAACATAGAACCATTTTGTACCAATTTAACAACTATGTAACAAAATTATATTCCAATCATCATAAAAAAACCATTTAACAATAATTTAAAAGATTTTATTTTACAAAAATTTTATAGTCATTATTAGTCCCAATAAATTATCACATGCATATATTGTCCCCAAAACATAACTTATCCTTTCCAATTACGTACTATGCACAGCCATTTAACAATAAATTAATAAAAAATAATTTACAACATTAATATAATCACTAGTTCACCACATAATAACATGCATATATTTATCCAAACACACAAGTCATAACTCACTAATTTTAACCAAAATTCACATGCATATATGTTTTAGACAGACATAGTTGTTAACTTTCTCTAAAAATTCACATGAATACATTTGCGTAAAATAAAATTTTCAAAAATAATCATAATATTTATTTATTTTTAAAAAGAAAATAGGTAAAAGAAATCTTACAAATATTTTGCTTGGACAGGGAAACTTGTTGCTGAAATTAGTAGGACAATGGTTGCAGCAAGACCTTTCCTCTTCTTTCTCTCTTTTTTCTCTCTTATTTTGGTTGCAGACAAACTCTTAAGGTTTAGTTGTAGGCAAACTATTAAGGGTTTGTAAGCGGCTGGATCTAATCTAAGGGGGCTGCCACTAGAGCCTCTAGAGACAGAGACTATTTTAATGGGGACATTATGGTACATACACCTAATTAAAGGAGGGGAAGTGAGTTAAAAAACTACATTGTTGTTAGAGCTTGTAGCGACTGAGACTATTTTAATGGGAACATTATAGTACGTACACCTGATTAAAGGAGGGGCAGTGAGGTAAAAAAGTTACACTGCCTTCAGAGCTTGTAGCGACATGCAGTGTAGCACGTGGGACTGAGGGGCTTTGTCGTAATTTGTCGTACCGTTAGAAGCCATATTGCTGCCGTTAGTACTTCTAGCGGCAGGGGAAAATTAATTTCAATTCGGGTCCTTCAATCTTGAGATCAAGGGTTTAGATTATGGTTGCTGCAATAGTATCCGGGACAACCGATTGACACGAATGGAGACCCATATATATATATTAAGGTGATGTTAGGGTTACTGTTATTATTTTTTACTCCATAATAAATAGTACCATAAATTAAGCGATTGGTTGAATATTTTTTTTTGTGATTGATTGTGTCATAAAGTATTGTTTGTCTTATTCAAAGTTAGATATCATTCGACATATATTTGAGATATAAAATTTGAGACCTCTAGTGTCAATGAAGTATTAACGCAGTGGTTAAGACCAAGATATTATGATCTTTAGACCTAGTCTGAATTATATTTGATTATGAAATTATATCGTACTTTTCAAAATTGAAATATGGGGTTATAAGAAAAACTAAAAAATAATATAAAATACACAATGTGCTCATATTTACTAAGCTATTTAGAGATAAATATGAAACATAAATTCATCTTTGATATTTATAAACTTTAAAAAATGAGACTATTTTTGTGGTATCGAGGGAATATCAATTTTGACCTATTAAAGTCATTTTTAAATATTAAAAAAAATTAAAATCTTATCATAAATATTATTTTTAAATTTTTTATATTTTTAAAAGTTATATTCTTTAAAACTAAATAAGTATAATTCATAGTATTATTCAAAAATTGAAAATATTCAAAATTAATTTATATTACGGAATGGAGGATGCGTAATTTATTGGTAGTTAGATTTTTGTAGGCAAAAAGGGGTAATACCCCATTGTGGTTGTACGAATTTAAGCATTACCACTAAACTTTAAAAAAAATAGAATTGACACACTAAACATTTTAAAAGTTATTAATTGGACCATTTCGTCCAATTTTTGGGACGGACGTCAAATATGTTCTACTATTTTTATACGTGACTTTTCAAAGAAAAAGGAAAAGACAAGTAATTGTTGATATGTCTAAGTTGGCCTCCAACGTGGATTAGGTGAGAGAAATGAAAGGTATGTCTTTATAATGGTCGTCAATTGGAGCGACTTCAAGAACTGAAGAACTATAGTTTAAGTTTCTTACCAAAATTCCATACAACAAGCTTGGAAAAATTAGGGTTTTTGATCGGTAAATTCTATTGAGATTAGTGCGAACCTGCCATGCAACTTATATGGTTTCATCACGATCTAGATCGTTGTCAACCACTACTGCAGACATGCACATGTGTTTTTGTGATGTTCTAGCTCGAATTTGTGTTTCCAAGAAGGATAGGTAAAAAGGAAGAAGGTTTTATTGATACCGCAACTATGGGGTTAGTTTCTTCCTAATATTTGTAAACTTTGTTCGTTATTCTCTCTCTCCGAAATTATGTTCTTTATTTGGCTCTGTTTTCACCTTGTGATACCAATTTTGATAGGAAGCAATGATATATTTTGGATATTTTGAATGGGTTGAAGTGCCTCCCAATGAAGATGAAGCAGAGGCGGAACCAGGGGCGGAGGGGGGGGGGGGGGAACCCTGGAATATCACAAGGCTAAATAGTAGTTTCAACAAGGGAGGACTATATCAAGATAACTTCTCTCAAATAGTATTTTTGGTAGAATAACTCAAATTCCAAGTGCTCGCCTGTAGCTCCATATTCCAGATACTTGGTCCCCTTCTCGTGAGAGACTACTTTTGGAGCTAAAATATCACAAGGCTTGGGTATTTGGGGTGAAACTTTTCCTTCTCCTTTTCAGACAGATGGGGAGCTTCCTCATGTCATTCCACCTATAATAAATTAACAATATTACTATAAGATAAAATAATGTTAAATAAGTTTGATGATTAATTAATTAATATTGCATTCGTTTATCTTACTGACTTAATCATACCTTGGTATCAATTTTTTATAAATGAGAATAACTTAATTCATTTTCTTGATTTGAGTGGCTCCTCTCAGTTGTCTCCAAGAAAAATGACCAGAACCACAATATAAGGTTTTGAATATATAATATTATAATTTATAATTTATTTATAAAAGTAGCTAATCAGTTGACTAAAAACTTTAAAATCTTATTAATAGTCTCATAGTTTGGAGTAAATTAAAATATATATAAGTATATATATATATATATATATGTATATGTATTTAAAGCCATTAGATTCACAACTCAAAGGTTGACAATGTTGGAATAGGATGTTGTGAAATATTATAATTGGGCAAAATGAATTTGAAAGAATCACTTCAAGCGTCAATAAATATTTTTTTTACTGATGTATTTTGACCCCTCTAAAAATGTTCTGATTTCGCCACTTAGATGAAGCAACGAGTGCGGTGAATAAGCCACTTGAAGACGTGAGCTTACTGATGGATAAAAATACAAAGTATAAAAATAAAAATCTTAAGGAGAAATTAAAAATTTTGAGAAGGGAATCACTTAAAAAGGAAATGGAAGTTGATAAACTTAAAAAGGTAAATTCAAAACTCATTATGTGCAGTGTATTGTTGTAAGACCCCAACTTTTATGAATAAAGATTTAGTTTTCTTTATATATTATTTCGAAACAGTAAGGTGTTGTTTTGATAAATATGAAAGTTATGGGTGAAATGTGCAAACATTTTTAAAATGAGCAAGTGGTTATAAAATATTCTTGTTATCGGGGAATATTCGTTTGGTCGTGGAATATTCTTGTTGTCGGGGAATATTCGTACGACGGCGCAGCTATTTGTGGGCTCCCACAACGGAATAACTGTCGGATATAGAAAGCGACAGAAATAACTTTTTTACAAAATAACGGCGTGGTTGTTACCGTTAGTACTGTTGAAATACCCGGTGGTTAAAATACAGTGATACACGGTGTTGCATAGTAGCACACGGTATTGCACAGTATTTCAAATTATTGAGTCTTACGTGAGAAGCCATTACTCAATTATTGTTACAGTAATTACTGTTCAATATTTTATATTATTGACTCAATAATTGCTACGTTGATATTTTATATTATTGACTCAATAATTGTTACATTGATATTTTATTGACTCAATAATTGCTACGTTGCCATTTTATATGATTGATTCAATAATGACTACAGTTGATATTTTGTAGTATCGATTCAATAATTGTCATTGCATAGTATTTCACGTTATCAACTCAATAATTCATATTATTTGAATAATATTATTAGATAGCATTATTGACAATGTCTAAGGAAGTTCTGTCTAGGAGGGGTTATTTAATTGCGCGCCAGTAAGGAGAAGTCCTTGTCGGAAGGCCCCCTATTTCTTGGGAACGACCTGGTTGTCAATATTGTAGTTCTGTAATATTATCTGTGAATAATTAATTATTGATTTATATGATAAGGAAATATTTATTTTGTGGATATTAAAGAAGGAATTGACGCTGATGAGTTTTATCAATATTTTGGTGTGAGAAATCATCTGTTTATGGATTCCGGATAATTTATGTTTGGAATTTGGAAAAACTTCCTTCTGCAAAGTTGTAGAGAATTAAATTTCCTATGGAAGGACATAGAATTTGTATTTTTCTGACAAAGGGGCTATTTGTTATGAATTATTGAAGTTTCGGAAAATATATATATTTTTTGGGCGGGCCCCACTTTTGTTGGAAATTTTTTTTAGCCGCCAAGCGGCTGAAATTTTGAAAAAAATAATATTATTTTATTATTTTAGTCTCCTTTGGCATCCTAAGTTTTTCCTATAAATAGGGTGCTTAGGTTAGAATTGAAAATCACACCAGAATCAGAAGTTTTCTCTCTCTATAATATCGAGCGTATTTTTGTGAGTATTTCAATACTTTGAGTGTTGCTATTCAGTGCAAGTTTCCTTCGGTATTATATCCGATATTCCAGTCAGAGGTACTATCTTTTTGAGGTAAGGGATGTTATTTTCTTTCGTAAATGATATTATTCTTTTCAATATCATTATACAGAAATATTGTCATGAATTTTATGTTGAAATTCTTACTTTTTCCGTCGGGGTTACTATTCACAGTATACGGACACTATTCACGTATACGGCACTATTCACGGAAAAATTAAATTTTCTTCTATTTGTCCAAATTGCTTGTTAAGGTTACTATCTTTGATTGTATCCAAGTTTTGAGCTCTATTCTTGAATTTTGCTCCATAATTGATTATTACGAGGTATTTTTGAATTGGATATACTAAAATACGAATCCTTAGTCTTTGTCTTTTATCTCACTGGATTCGTTTTTTTTAAATATTTTTCATCATTCTCAATCCTAAAAGGTGATGTAACTGAATATCTTTGGCCTGTGGAGCAAAGATGAATGATTACTTGATGAATATCTTTGGCCTGTAGAGCAAAGATGAATGATTACCTGATGAATATCTTTGGCCTGTAGTGCAAAGATGACAGGTGTTGAGATGAATATGACCACTGATGATACAAATGAATATCTTTGGCCTGTAGTGCAAAGATGAATATTTGATTCGAGATGTATATTGATTGATGTTACAGGGATAAAATATTGATGATGGACTTTTAAATCATAGAAGATAGTAGACTTGATTCTCTGCTTAACTCTTCTAATGAATTGTTATTTCCGCTGCGAATATTGATCTAAGATTGGTTGTCCATTATATTTTATCTGATTTATTGAAGGCTAACGATAATTTATTTTTCATTATCTTAGTCATAATATTCTTTACTGAGCTAGTTGAGCTCACCCTTTTCATCTGTTGTCCTCTTCAGGAAATGAGAATGTTGCGGGAACTAGTTCGGGGGACAGAGTGATGGTCCGAGTTAGAGCAGTAGTAGTCCTCACTATTTCTGATAAATAGTGTGATAATAATTGTAATGAGGACTTAGTTTGAATCTTAATATTTTCTACATATTTGTACTGACACTCACAGTTGTGTGGTCGTATTTTGCACGACCGTATGATATAAAGTTTGTATTTGAATTCTGTACCATGTATTTGGCGACTCAGAATGGGTTGGGTTGAATGGACCTATTCTGGGGGGCGTCACAATTGTCATATATTGTCACTTTGGTCGTAATTTTTACATTGATTTGCATCATGTAATGGTAGTTAATTGATTGTAATGGATGATGTTTTAAGGAAGTTGTTCAATTATGTATTTTCATTTTCATGGATTGTAATAGATGATGTTGATAGGAAGTTTGAAATTCAGAATATAGTTATGTTTTGAAAATGTTTGTTATGGTTAGAATGTATTTTTTTAATGATCCATAAGCTCTACGATCTCTTTCAGACTCTACGGTCTTCAACTTACTTTACGATCTCAGAATAGACAGCTCTACGATCTTCGATGTGCTCTACGATCGTAGAACACATCGAAGATCGTAGATGACACAACGAAAGACGGTAAAGAGAATAGAAACAATAACAAGAATTGAATTTACATACTTTGCAATCACGGGGATTCACAAAGTTTGGGATAAATTGACTAAACAGCCAAATTTCATAAACCAGAATAATAATAATGAGTTGTTAATTAAATCAGCCTTGCATCATATTTATACTACTAAAAGAAACTCTAATCCTATAAGGAAATAACAAATTGTTTTGGAATCAAAACCCTACCTTAAAAGCTTCTTAATTACAATAGAATTTAAAAACTTCCTAAAATTATTAAATAATAATTAAACCTACTTTTACTAATTAATAAATAAAAAAATACATCAAATATTTAAATTTTTCATAAATACCAAAACATAAATTATATCGAATCTTGACAGATAACTCTTCCCGTGTCATTTCTTTTTTCTTGGAGAAAATTTAACCTCGAATTTTAAAATGAAGTAATATCAAGGCCCAACCGCTAGACATTCGCAATCTTCTTTGTACCATGTATTCACGATATTATTTCTCAAAGAAAAATTTTGGAAATAATTTTGAAGTAATCAAAGCCTTCGTATTAACCTGCACTTGCAACAAACGATTAGGAATGATGAAATCAAAATTTTCCAAGTTGTCAAACATAAGATTTTGAACAATCTCATGATCAATCTCAATTTTTACGATATTCATATCCTTATGTCGCGATAACTCCAAATCGTGAACATCCTCAATCACTAACCTTGATTCGTCTTTAACTATAATCTCTTCCTCAACTTGTTCCTTCGTGTCTTCCACACTCTCTATTAGAACGGACAAATCAAACTTTCTATTAGAAATAGGATTGATGACACTACTACTTTCTTGAAGATTTTTCCTGCTGGCTATGATATTCTTGCAACACCTTCTAACTTTATTAAAAAAATATCATTTTGACGCACTTCTCTAGCTCTTATTTTCTCAACTTGATACTGATATTTCAATCCGACAAGTCTATAATGTGCTTATTCTAATTCCTCCAAAAGATCATCATATTGGGGCAACAATTTTTTACAATGACGAACATAAATCTCATAATCGAACCAATCACATTCACTCTTAAGAAAGTCAATATAACCTCATATTTATTCAATCCGTGCCTTTGTAGCTTTAGAAATTTTCGATACACAGATCTGGATTGATTTTTTTTTTTTTTACGAATCAACAAAAAATTAAATGACTAGTTTTACCTAGTCCCCAAGATGAAAGAACGGTTGCTTGCAATCCCCGACTAAACAGCTTCAATTGACATTGTGACGCCCCTAAATTCGGGTCCCTTCTATTACCTCAGATCCGGTGCAGTCATGATACTACTAGTCAAATATTTACATCTTTTATTCATAATTTAAAGAATAAAACTTGCTTTATTACAATTCAGAATATAAATTCTTTTCATTTCTAGGATCTTGTATAATGACCCCAAACTTTTATAAGTTACAATATTGGTCATTTATCATCCCTGTCTAAACATCAAATTCGATGTTACAAAAATGCAGAATAACTTAAACTTTTTTAATCCTCTTGAATAAAATCTTTTATTGATTTCATAATCTTGAATCAATTACATAACCTTTAATCAATATATTATGATTCATCCTATTCGAATTACTGTATAAGATTTTATATCTTGATTCGATATCCTCTATGTATTAACTAATACATCTTTACAACACTACTAGTATTAAACAGTGTAAACAACTATCAAGTACATCTCCTAGAACCTAAGCATGGTTCAAGAACATAACTTTAATTAAACAGTAATCTTCTTTCAATGCTAACGAACTCTATCAATCACTTAGCACATAACTTTACCGTGGATCCTTAACCTGCAAAAATGGTTATTTGCAAGAGTGAGCTCGACAGCTTAGCAATTCTAACAGTTTTCATACATCACATAGCATATAATATCATGCTCAGTTCATGCATTCATAATCATTTAAATATACTACGCATGTTACTTCTCACATAACATGCATAGAGATTAACTTCATAACTATATCATCAAAGATCAGCTTTCAAATATCATACATATTCCATATGCATTTCATATCAACATTCTCATAGAATAATATAATTCAACTAACAGTTATCGAATTCATATAACAAATAGAAACTGAAAGACTTGCCTGGTTCGTAATTTATCAACTACGACTTAACTGCTTAAAGCTATCTGCACTTCGTGTATTCCTACACAGTTATATAATCATGAATTCATATCCATCAGTCATACATTTTATACGCTCTTAATATAAGAACAAATTGTATATCGTTTTCTAACTTGGTTTCATTTTACTTCATCTTAGGATAACCACGATGTTACCATATCATACTCTCATACGTATTCTATTGAAATCATACTGTTTCAGTCCTTAGGGTCCTTAAGGAAAATATATAAACATAACTTAAGACCAGGCAATTAACAAACTGCTCTTGGCAGCTCTGCAACACGGCGCGGCAGCATATAAGCTTGGGAGTAGCGCAACCGCGCTACTCTCTGCCAGAACCAGACTTGAGATTTTCATTGCTCAGTCTAGTCCTAACATACTATGCATACTATAAACATACATCAAGTAGGTTCTGTTATTTCTTCAAGTTCGTATTTCAAACCATTTAGTTTTGAATTACATAGCTCTACGTTGAATTACTTAAATCAACAAGGCTCAACATCTTCTTTTAACAAAGGGTCATTGACATAAGTCTTTAAACCATATAATGCTACTAACAAGCCTCTAATAGCATGCTCACATTGTGACGCCCCCAGAATAGGTCCATTCAACCCAACCCATTCTGAGTCGCCAAATACATGGTACAGAATTCAAATACAAACTTTATATCATACGGTCGTGCAAAATACGACCACACAACTGTGAGTCTCAGTACAAATATGTAGAAAATATTAAGATTCAAACTAAGTCCTCATTACAATTATTATCACACTATTTATCAGAAATAGTGAGGACTACTACTGCTTTAACTCGGACCATCACTCTGTCCCCCGACTAGTCCCCGCAACATTCTCATTTCCTGAAGAGGACAACAGATGAAAAGGGTGAGCTCAACTAGCCCAGTAAAGAATATTATGACTAAGATAATGAAAAATAAATTATCGTTAGCCTTCAACAGTTCAGATAAAATATTATTGATAACATGTTTTAGATCAATATTCGCAGCGGAAATAACCGTTCATCATCAATATTTTATCCCTGTAACATCAATCAATATTAATTTCATCAAATATTCATCTTTGCACTACAGGCCAAAGATATTCATTTGTATCATCAGTGGTCATGTTCATCTCAACACCTGTCATCTTTGCACTACAGGCCAAAGATATTCATCAGGTAATCATTCATCTTTGCTCTACAGGCCAAAGATATTCATCAAGTAATCATTCATCTTTTAGGACTGAGGATGATGAAAAACATTTAAAAAAAAACGAATCCAGTGAGATAGAAGACAAAGACTAAGGATTCGTATTTCAGTATATCCAATTCAAAAATACCTCGTAATAATCAATTATGGAGCAAAATTCAAGAATAGAGCTCAAAACTTGGATACAATCAAAGATAGTAACCTTAACAAGCAATTTGGACAAATAGAAGAAAAATAAATTTTTCGTGAATAGTGCCGTATACGTGAATAGTGCCGTATACGTGAATAGTAATCCCGACGGAAAAAGTAAGAATTTCAACATAAAATCATGACAATATTTTTGTATAATGATATTGAGAAGAATAACATCATTTACGAAAGAAATAACATCCCTTACCTCAAAATAATAGTACTTCTGGCTGGAATATCGGATATAATTTCGAAAGAAACTTGCACTGAATGCTAATACTCAAAGTATTAAAATACTCACAAAAATACGCTCGATATTATAGAGAGAGAAAACTTCTGATTTCTGGTGTGATTTTCAATTCTAACCTAAGCACCCTATTTATAGGAAAAGCTTAGGATGCCAAAGGAGACTAAATGAATAAAATAATAATTTTTTTTTCTCCAGCCGCCTCACTCCAGCAGCCTCCAAAAGCCATCAGCCACCACACCAACCAAAAGTGGGGCCCACCATTTTATTAAAAAATATTTATTTTCCGAAACTTCAATAATTCATAATAAATAGCCCCTTTGTCAGAAAAATACAAATGATGTGTCCTTCTATAGGAAATTTAATTCTCTACAACTTTGCAGAAGGAAGTTTTTCCAAATTCCAAACATAAACTATCCGAAATCCATAAACGGATGATTTTTCACACCAAAATACTGATAAAAACACATCAGCACAAATTCCTTCTTTTATATCCACAAAATAAATATTTCCTTATCATATAAATCAATAATTAATTATTCACAAATAATATTATAGAACTACAATATTAACAACCAGGTCGTTCCCAAGACAGAGGGGGCCTTCCGATAAGGACTTCTCCTTACTGGCGCGCAATTAAATAACCCCTCCTAGACAGAACTTCCTTAGACATTGTCAATAATGCTATCTAATAATATTATTCAAATAATATGAATTATTGAGTTGATAACGTGAAATACTGTGCAACGACAATTATTGAATCAATACTACAAAATATCAACTGTAGCCATTATTGAATCAATCATAAAAAAATAGCAACGTAGCAATTATTGAGTCAATAAAATATCAATGCAGCAATTATTGAGTCAATAATATAAAATATCAACGTAGCAATTATTGAGTCAATAATATAAAATATTGAACAGTAAATACTGTAACAATAATTGAGTAGGTTCCTTCTCACGTAAGACTCAATAATTCGAAATACTGTGCAATACCGTGTGCTACTGCGCACCACCGCGTACTGTATTTTAACCACCGGGTATTTCAACAGTACTAACGGTAACAACTACGCCGTTATCTTGTAAAAAAGTTATTTCTGTCGCTTTCTATATCCGACAGTTATTCCGTTGTGGGGGCCCACAAATAGCTTGCGCCGTCGTACGAATATTCCCCGACAACAAGAATATTCCACGACCAAACGAATATTCCCCGACAACAAGAATATTTTATAACCACTTGCTCATTTTAAAAATGTTTGCACATTTCACCCATAACTTTCATATTTATCAAATCAACACCTTACTATTTCGAAATAATATATAAAGAAAATTAAATCTTTATTCATAAAAGTTGGGGTCTTACAACCTCCCCTCCTTATGAAATTTCGTCCTCGAAATTGACGTACGTACCTGGTATGTCGAAAAGGTGAGGATACCTCGCTTTCATTTCCGATTCCAACTCCCAGGTCATTTCCTCAATTGCATGGTTTCTCCACAAAACTTTAACTTGAGGTATAATTTTCGAGCGTAGGACATGCTCCTTCCTATCCAAGATCTTGACAGGTACCTCCTCGTACGTTAAATCTTCAGCTATCTCGTCTGGTTCTAACTCAATAATGCGGTTTGGATCCTTCACATATTTACGTAACACGGATATGTGAAACACATTATGAACACGAGACATGCTTGGAGGTAAAGCGAGTCTATAAGCCACATTTCCTATTCGGTCAAGAATCTCAAATGGACCAATGAATCGTGGATTGAGCTTTCCTCTCTTCCCAAACCTTGTAACTCCTTTCCATGGAGCAACACGTAATAACACATGGTCTCCAACATTAAATTCCACGTCCTTTCGATGAAGATCTGCATAACTCTTTTGTCGATCCTGTGCCGTCTGTATACGTTGTCGGATTATTTGGATCTTTTCTGTAGTCATACGTACTAACTCTGGTCCCAACAATGTTGCTTCACCCACCTCATCCCAACATACTGGAGAACGACACTTTCTCCCATACAACGCTTCGAATGGAGCTACGCCTATACTTGCCTGATAACTGTTGTTGTAAGAGAATTCCACCAATGGTAAGTACTTATCCCAATTCCCTTTGAAGTCTAGAACACAAAGTCTCAATAGATCTTCAAGAGTTTGGATAGTCCTTTCCGATTGTCCGTCTGTTTGAGGATGATAAGCCGAACTGAATCGTAAATCCGTACCCATAGCTTTCTGCAAACTGATCCAAAATCGTGAAGTAAATCTGGGATCACGATCCGAAACTATGGATACTGGCATGCCATGCAATCTTACAATCTCATTCACGTACATATGAGCAAGACGTTCAAGGGAATAAGTCTCTCGTATCGGCAAGAAATGAGCAGACTTGGTTAATCTATCAACAATAACCCAAATCGCATCTAAGCCTTGAGAAACCTTGGGAAGACCCGTAACGAAATCCATCGTAATGTGTTCCCACTTCCATTTCGGAATCTCCAGTGGTTGCAATGGACCCTTCGGCACTTGATGCTCCGCCTTTACACGTTGACAAGTTAAACATCTAGAGATGAACTCCGCGATCTCTCTCTTCATATTGCTCCACCAAAATGTATGTCGAAGATCACGATACATTTTAGTACTCCCAGGATGGATCGCAAACGGTGTGTTGTGTGCCTCCATCATGATTCTATACTTCAAGTCGAAATCGTTAGGAACACAAAGTCTGGAGTTGACTCGAAGTATTCCCTCTTCATCGATTCTTGCTTCTGGAATTGCACCTTCTTGCACCTTCTTCTTCATCTTCATCAGCTCCGCATCTGTAGCTTGAGCAGCTTTAACTTTATCAAGCAAAGCTGGTTCTACGCGTATACTTGACATCATCGCACTCGTTCCCACATATGATCTTCTACTCAACGCGTCAGCTACCACGTTCGCTTTTCCAGGATGGTATTGGATAGTATGATCGTAATCTTTCAACAGCTCAAGCCAACGTCGTTGCCGCATGTTGAGTTCCTTCTGAGTGAAGAAATATTTAAGGCTCTTATGATCCGTATAAATCTCCACTTTCTCTCCGTACAAGTAATGTCTCCAGATCTTCAACGCGAAAACGACTGCTGCCAACTCTAGATCATGAGTAGGATAATTCCTCTCATATTCTTTGAGTTGTCGCGAGGCATAGGCTATGACTTTCCCATGTTGCATGAGAACACATCCTAACCCTTTGCCTGAAGCATCGCTGTAGATAACAAATCCATCCGAACCAGATGGTATTGTCAGAACAGGTGCCGAAATAAGTCTCCTCTTGAGCTCTTGGAAGCTCTTCTCGCATTCCTCGCTCCAAACGAATTTTGTATCTTTCCGAGTCAACTGAGTTAATGGAGTAGCGATTCGAGAAAATCCCTCTACGAACCTCCGATAATAACCAGCTAAGCCCAGAAAGCTTCGTACTTCAGTCACCGACTTAGGTTGCTCCCAGCTTTGTATTGCTTCAATCTTCGCCGGGTCAACAGATACTCCACGTTTCGATACCACGTGCCCAAGGAATGCTACTTCCTCAAGCCAGAACTCGCATTTCTTTAACTTGGCGTATAGCTTGTTCTCACGAAGCTTTTGAAGTACCAGCTTCAAGTGGTGCTCATGATCTTCACGGCTTTTAGAATAGATGAGGATGTCATCAATAAAGACAACAACGAATTGATCTAAATACTCCTTAAATACACGGTTCATCATATCCATGAAAGCAGCAGGAGCATTAGTCAATCCAAAAGACATGACTAAGAACTCATAATGCCCGTACCGTGTTCTGAAAGCAGTCTTTGGAATATCCTCAGTTTTAATCTTCAGCTGATGATATCCAGAACGAAGATCGATCTTTGAAAAGAATTGCGCTCCTTGCAACTGGTCGAACAGGTCATCAATACGAGGTAGCGGATACCTATTCTTGATGGTGACATGGTTCAACTCCCGATAGTCAATGCAAAGTCGCATACTCCCGTCTTTCTTCTTTACGAATAAAACAGGAGCACCCCAAGGAGACGTACTAGGACGAATAAAACCGATATCTAACAACTCTTGTAATTGGACCTTTAACTCCTGAAGTTCAATAGGAGCCATTCGATATGGGGTTTTAGAAATGGGCTTTGTACCGGGCTCAAGGTCAATAAAGAATTCAACTTCACGTTCTGGGGGTAGACCGGGAAGTTCTTCGGGAAATACATCAGGAAACTCATTAACAACGGAAATATCATTCAAATCTGATGTATTCTGATTTAGATCAGTGACATGAGCTAAGAAAGCTTGACATCCGTTTTTCAATAAACGAATAGCTTTATGACTTGAAATGATATTGACTGATTTTAGTGGTTTGGTGATTTGGATTCGCACAACAGGTTGATTAGGAATATGAAAACTAACAACCTTACGAAAACAATCAATTTTGGCATGGTAAGTGGTTAACCAGTCAATTCCTAAAATCACGTCAAATGCAAGTATTTTCAAAGATATAAGATCAACAGGTAAGGTAAGGGTACCAATCTGAATCAAGCAAGATTTATAAACTGTAGATGTAACAAAGGTTTCTCCTAACGGAGTTTCAACAGATAAGTCAAAGTCTAATTTATCAGAAGTCAAGTTCAAACGTTGAGCACAAGCAGGTGAAATAAAGGAATGGGTAGCACCGGTATCTAACAAGGTATAAACTTCGCAAGAGTTTATGATCAGCTTACCCGTAATCACCTCGTGTGGATTCCTCGCGTTTTGGGCTGTAACGACAAACGCTCTTCCAGGAATCACCGACTTTGACTTGTCTGCAACCGCCTTTGGAATCACCACCCCCGCTGAACTTGGTTTCGCTATAGGACAATCTCGAGCTATATGTCCTTCCTTTCCACAGTTGTAACATGCTTTGAATAGTTGTGGACAGTTTGGGCTGATGTGTCCCTCTTTCCCTGCACTTATAGCATATGACTGGTGGTCGTTCTCCTCCCCTCGAAACAGTTGATTCTGGTGCTGATGTTGACATCTTCGTGTTCTCATTGTTGTACCTTCTCTTCTTGAAATCTCCCCCCGATTCGCTTCTTCTATTATCATGGCCACGATAACCACCGGAGTGGTTACCGCTTCTGTCATACTTTCCTCCTCGCTGGTTGTCATTGCTCCGATGACTACTGCCACCAGTACGACCTTGGTTGTGGTCCCTCGGTTGAACATAATCATTATCTCGTTCTAATAACTAGGGCCCTGTTTACTACATCCGAATATAAAGAAAACTTATGAGAAATGAGGTATTGACGTATTTCGGGTTTCAAACCTCTTAGAAACATCCGCGTCATACGTTCCTCATTCTCCACCAAATGAGGTGCAAACCTGGACAGCTCCGCGAACTTAGCCTCGTACTGGGATACCGTCATGTTGTTTTGCTCGAGTCTGATAAACTCTACTTCCTTCATATGACGAATACTTTCAGGAAAGTACTTGTCATTAAACAGTTTCTGGAACGCTTCCCAAGACATCTGGAGTGCAGCAGGCTGGGTACGCTTCACGGATTCCCACCAGTAATCTGCCTCTCCACGGAACATAAACGTGGCGAATGGAACCTTCTGTTCCTCTGTACATCCCAAGACATCAAATATCTTGGTAATTTGTTTAATCCACGTCTCCGCCTTGATCGGATCTGGCTTTCCCAGAAACTCTGGTGGTCCCAATTCTTTGAACTGCTTGGCAGTGACAGCTCGCGTGTTGTTATTATCTCCACCTGTATGTTGCACACGAGTCTCCCTCGTCTGATTTTGCATGAACTGCAAAAAACTTCTAAACATCTCATCGTTTATCGTCTGACCAGCGTTATTTTCAGGATGAACATTGCCTTCTTGTTGCACGTTCTCCTGGTTAACGATTAAAGGTGTCTCCACGGTCTCATTCACTTCGTTGTTAACATTCTCAGCTGCCATTCTCAAATACTGCCATAAAACAAGGGTTAATTAAACAAATCAACATATCACATATTAACCCTATGCTCCGACTGACCAATTAAATACCACATAAGCTTAGGTAGGACACACTAGCGAAGGATTTACTCGTCTCTCCCCTCCTAGTTCTATTCCCCGATCTCCGCTAGAGATCATATCCCTAAGCTCTGATACCAACTGTGACGCCCCCAGAATAGGTCCATTCAACCCAACCCATTCTGAGTCGCCAAATACATGGTACAGAATTCAAATACAAACTTTATATCATACGGTCGTGCAAAATACGACCACACAACTGTGAGTCTCAGTACAAATATGTAGAAAATATTAAGATTCAAACTAAGTCCTCATTACAATTATTATCACACTATTTATCAGAAATAGTGAGGACTACTACTGCTCTAACTCGGACCATCACTCTGTCCCCCGACTAGTCCCCGCAACATTCTCATTTCCTGAAGAGGACAACAGATGAAAAGGGTGAGCTCAACTAGCCCAGTAAAGAATATTATGACTAAGATAATGAAAAATAAATTATCGTTAGCCTTCAACAGTTCAGATAAAATATTATTGATAACATGTTTTAGATCAATATTCGCAGCGGAAATAACCGTTCATCATCAATATTTTATCCCTGTAACATCAATCAATATTAATTTCATCAAATATTCATCTTTGCACTACAGGCCAAAGATATTCATTTGTATCATCAGTGGTCATGTTCATCTCAACACCTGTCATCTTTGCACTACAGGCCAAAGATATTCATCAGGTAATCATTCATCTTTGCTCTACAGGCCAAAGATATTCATCAAGTAATCATTCATCTTTTAGGACTGAGGATGATGAAAAACATTTAAAAAAAAAACGAATCCAGTGAGATAGAAGACAAAGACTAAGGATTCGTATTTCAGTATATCCAATTCAAAAATACCTCGTAATAATCAATTATGGAGCAAAATTCAAGAATAGAGCTCAAAACTTGGATACAATCAAAGATAGTAACCTTAACAAGCAATTTGGACAAATAGAAGAAAAATAAATTTTTCCGTGAATAGTGCCGTATACGTGAATAGTGCCGTATACGTGAATAGTAACCCCGACGGAAAAAGTAAGAATTTCAACATAAAATCCATGACAATATTTTTGTATAATGATATTGAGAAGAATAACATCATTTACGAAAGAAATAACATCCCTTACCTCAAAATAATAGTACTTCTGGCTGGAATATCGGATATAATTTCGAAAGAAACTTGCACTGAATGCTAATACTCAAAGTATTAAAATACTCACAAAAATACGCTCGATATTATAGAGAGAGAAAACTTCTGATTTCTGGTGTGATTTTCAATTCTAACCTAAGCACCCTATTTATAGGAAAAGCTTAGGATGCCAAAGGAGACTAAATGAATAAAATAATAATTTTTTTTTCTCCAGCCGCCTCACTCCAGCAGCCTCCAAAAGCCATCAGCCACCACACCAACCAAAAGTGGGGCCCACCATTTTATTAAAAAATATTTATTTTCCGAAACTTCAATAATTCATAATAAATAGCCCCTTTGTCAGAAAAATACAAATGATGTGTCCTTCTATAGGAAATTTAATTCTCTACAACTTTGCAGAAGGAAGTTTTTCCAAATTTCAAACATAAACTATCCGAAATCCATAAACGGATGATTTTTCACACCAAAATACTGATAAAAACACATCAGCACAAATTTCTTCTTTTATATCCACAAAATAAATATTTCCTTATCATATAAATCAATAATTAATTATTCACAAATAATATTATAGAACTACAATATTAACAACCAGGTCGTTCCCAGGACAGAGGGGGCCTTCCGATAAGGACTTCTCCTTACTGGCGCGCAATTAAATAACCCCTCCTAGACAGAACTTCCTTAGACATTGTCAATAATGCTATCTAATAATATTATTCAAATAATATGAATTATTGAGTTGATAACGTGAAATACTGTGCAACGACAATTATTGAATCAATACTACAAAATATCAACTGTAGCCATTATTGAATCAATCATAAAAAAATAGCAACGTAGCAATTATTGAGTCAATAAAATATCAATGCAGCAATTATTGAGTCAATAATATAAAATATCAACGTAGCAATTATTGAGTCAATAATATAAAATATTGAACAGTAAATACTGTAACAATAATTGAGTAGGTTCCTTCTCACGTAAGACTCAATAATTCGAAATACTGTGCAATACCGTGTGCTACTGCGCACCACCGCGTACTGTATTTTAACCACCGAGTATTTCAACAGTACTAACGGTAACAACTACGCCGTTATCTTGTAAAAAAGTTATTTATGTCGCTTTCTATATCCGACAGTTATTCCGTTGTGGGGGCCCACAAATAGCTGCGCCGTCGTACGAATATTCCCCGACAACAAGAATATTCCACGACCAAACGAATATTCCCCGACAACAAGAATATTTTATAACCACTTGCTCATTTTAAAAATGTTTGCACATTTCACCCATAACTTTCATATTTATCAAATCAACACCTTACTATTTCGAAATAATATATAAAGAAAATTAAATCTTTATTCATAAAAGTTGGGGTCTTACACACATGTATCTATCTTATTTACATAGACATAGCATAGTTCATTATTTAAAAATTTGCTTTTAATCCAAGTTGAAAAAGTTCGTATCCTATCTAACTCGTTGGACGTATATATCAACCTTGCTCAGAGGTATAAAGAGTATTATCATACTTGCATATAAGGTCATAATGCAATTAATACAATGTTTATCAAAAATAGTTTCAAAACTTTTAAATTCCCTTTCAAAACATTTTAACCCAAACTATAACCATTCTAGTATATGCAATGTGGCTTAATAACAAGCTACGTTTCATACTTACGTATATATGCTCCAAGGTTAGATTTCAAGGACACTAGGTACTTCAAAGTTTTCATTTTCAAAACCTTAAGTTTTCATTTGGAAAGTCATTAATACCAACTAGTGCAACCTATTGGATGCAAGGCCACTGTAGGCCACAAGTCAAACTATTAATATAGCTATCTAAGTTATTCACTCATGCTCAGATTTCCAGAAAGCACAAAATTCACTTTTCAAGAACTACCCACCAGCGCGGCTGGTTTTATATAGGGAAGTGGCGCGGCCGCGCCACCTCGGTTCAAGTCCAGAAGGCTTGTTTCTGCAGAATTTTTCAGAAACTTGACTCCTAATACTTTAATGTAGCATGCTTTAGACAACTACATTACATTATAAACATGCATATAACTTATATAACACATTGGTAGTCCATTACCAAACCAATTATCAAGAATCTAATAACGTCCTAAGAATTTATAAACTTAGAAATTTTAGAACATAATATAGGAGTTATACCTCATGAAGTAGAATTACACAACTAGCTTCCATCTTAGATTTCTATATCATCAACACTCTCTCCTACATAAACTATCAAGAATCTAAGCAACTAAATTTGAGAAGAAAGAGCCTCTATATATAGAGAAACCATTACCCATGCCAAAGTTTTGCCCAACATTTTAAACCAAGGGAAAGAAGGAGAATATGATGGACAAGGAGAAGTTGGTGGAGGGTCACTATTCAAGCCACTCCCCCCCACCATCATTGCACTCATTTCATAGCCATTATCACCAATCTAGCAAGCCTTTTTTTCCCAGCATTTGCAATTTGGGTATTAGTACACTAGGTTTTATTCTTTTGGACAATATAAGTCACAGTATGTTCACTTAATAATTCTACATTAATATAAGTAATAGGTACATATATACAAACACATATGTACACCCACATAAGTATATCCATACTTTAAATATACACCAACACATATTATCATGTACCTCATGTACATTGGGTAAATATTTTAAATGGGACTAGATATAAAATAGTTGGGTATTCTCATCCCATAATTTTTCATAAAATTATTATCTCAATTACACCCAAATATTAAAATGATAATTAATATCAATTATTTATTAACTTGTCATTTCTTTTAATAATTCTAATTAAATGTCCTTGATTTAACTTCACTATTTATGCCACACAAGACATAATTATGTGAACTTAGTAATTAATAGTCCACAATCTCACAAAATAATATTACTCTCAATGCCACATCTTATAATAAGTTCATGATGTAATGTAATTAAATTACTTATTTATATTCTCCCATAACATATATACTTGCATTTAGCAAATAAACTAACAAGCTCTACACACCAATGCATGGTATCTAATTATAGCCAAGCTATTACCCTCCTGTGGACATTACCCAAAGGGAAAAGGAGAGTTGGTGGCTAACTCCCACTAACTACTACTATTCATTGTACCCTAGCCAATTGGTTAACCATCATTGCTATCACATGGGCTATCATGCAAGCTTATTTAACTACAATTTTCAGCATTCTAAGGGTCATGGGAGTGGTCTATTGCACCATGCTACATAATTAATTCTCACATTGTACACAAAGCTAGCATACGAATCTTTTTACACATATGTAATTAAATACCTTCCCTACACATTAATACACATATATACCTATACATATATGTATATATGCATCCCTCTACTTATATTACACATGTACATTTGACAATACTGAATATAGTTTAATTGGGTATTGTCACACCACATTATTACAATTCTATTATTTTAATTATATTTAATTATTAAAATAATCATTAAATAACAATTGTTTATCTAGTGTAATTTATTATTCCATACATACACCTTAATGTATCCCTTCATCACATATTGTCACATAAATATTATTTATGTAACTTACATCATTTCTTCAATCTTACTATATAGTTCTTATATAATATAGTCATATTAAAGTGTTACGCTACACTCCCTTTTAATTGAATGTAGATACTATATATTATATGATTACTTATCATACATCTTGCACACAACAATAAATTAATTCCGTTTAATCATTCATTCATTAATTTATTTAATGAATTTCTCTTTCCATAACTTAGCCACACTAGGCACATTTCATGAGGTTACATTAAGCTCATTATCACTTCCACCACACTTTAATATTCCTTTAATATAAGGTTTGTGTGACACATGCACTCTAATGCTAAGATACCTCAAATAATTATACTTATAATAAGTATAACCTTTACGCTTAGAATAATTAGTATTTACTCTATAAATTATTTAAATGATAAAATAATAACTTAAGTTATTTAATATATTAAAATAACTTAGCCTTCTTTTATTAATTAACTCTCTCGAAAATACATTAAAAATTATGTATTTTGCCACAACATGACATAGAAATGTTTGTATCATGTTTTCTTCCAATATAGGCATTAATCATAATAAAAGGACTTACTCATTTTTCTCAAGATATTATTTAAGTATTATTAAAATAATTACATGTACGACACATGTACACCTCTTATAGATCATAAGATTATTATCTATTATGATAAATTATTCCCATCAATTTATTACATATAGCAAATATGTTTTAATATATTTACCATATTAATTAATCATATTTATTACCTCATACCAAGACATATAAGGTAATATTATTATTTAAAATAACATTCCCCCTTTTATTAAAATAATTTAATATTAAAAATTATTTTAATATTCTTTATTAGAAATATATAATATTCATTTCTTTTTCCTTTCTATAAATTGTCCCCAAAATAATTTTTTTAATCTATACATTTAACCATATCTCAATATTAATTAATTCTCTAACCAATATTTATTTAAAGATATATTGGTTTAACAACGTATTTTATTAACGTCGTTCGCACATTCACATAACACCATGCCAAGTAATATATAAAGGACACTTACTATAATCACATACTTCACGCATGTGTTAACTCACTATTTACTTAAGTGATTCTTAAACCCCTTACTATATTACCATAGTGAATTAGGCTTAAATATTTAAATTATATTATTCTATAATATAACTTTCAATTTAAATTAACCAACATTTATACTTATTAGTTAATTCCCTTAACTAATTCATGCTTTACTATCTCAATCCATCCATGGATAGCTTAAGCACTAATAATAACCTATATTACAATCATAATAGTCACTAGTATATATATTCAAGAAAATGGTGACTATTCATCAAGGATATTTAATGTCACCAACTTACTATGATAAAATAATTCTATAAATTATTTAACGTCGATAGATAAATCTTGTCCATCTTCTTACTAATTCATCTCTACAATGTATAAAAAATATATAATAATGATATATATTTATTAAACGCAAAATTACTTATTATATAGCTCATATTACCCTATGTAACACAATAATACACACCTCGTATCACATATATATATATTCTTATTCGAACCCATCTCACGCTTTAAGAATTTTATTTATTAAATTCTTATTATTAATTTTTTTTGAAAATTCGGGTTCTTACATCCTCTCCCCCTTATAAGGATTCCGTCCTCGGAATCACCGAAACCTCCTCTACTCGGTGTTATTCCGAATATTACATATTCTCTTGAATAATTTTATCCATTACTCTTTTTGGAAGTTTTATTATTATATCTTTCTCAATCGCATTCTATCACTTTCTCCTTTCTAAGGAACATCTACTTACTACATTCATCCTTCAAAAGAATAAGAACCTTCCACGATCTTTCAATAATCGGAAATAGTATGAACAACTCAGATTCCAAATTATGTCGAGGGGGATCACAAGACCGTGAACTTTTCTCCAGGTTTACTAATGCTTCAACACAATTCTTCACACTGCAAACCAGAGTGTTTATCAATCACAAAGATTGAAAACACTTTCCACGCGTACACTAGGTGGACGGCCTATTGTACCACTACGTTGAGCCACAACGTAGTGTTTTGTAACATAAATTATATCGGATCTTGGCAGATAACTCTTTCTGTGTCAGTAGAGCTGTCTACTCTGAGATCGTAGAGCTTGTTAAAGATCGTAGAGTTGTCCTTTTACAAAATCCCAATCCACAAATGAACCATATCACCACATTCAAATCGTCAAACAAAATCAACTCCAAAACTCAACCATATTCTGCCAAAAAGCTAAGTTAATACCATTAACTTTCATCAATTCATACATTAAGTACCAGAGATTCACAAATGAATCATTAATACATAAAGTACCAAAAATTGTACTGATTAATACATCAATAATAGAATCCAAAAGTTGTACCAGAGATTCACAAAATATATTAAGTATCATCATCAGTATCATTATAAATGATTAAACTTTCATCAACTACATTAAAAAAAGTACTAAACTAGTTGTTCCACTCCCATTCAACATGAGTTCTCTTAGCCTTGACCTTCCACATTGGAGTGTCACTTGTTGCCATGCTTGAACTGCTAGTTGCAACATGATTTGGTCCACCTCCACTTACTTCCATGCTTCGACTTCTAGTTGCAACATGATCTAGTTCACCTCTACTTGTTGTCATGCTTGGACTTCTAGTTGTAACATGATCTGAAATTTTCCTTACCTAAATTGACTTACTTGTCCAACTTTCACATTTTCACTACCAGAATTGTTGCCATTACCCCTGCACAAAAACAACACGATCGACCAAAACCCAAATTTGAGGCATACTTTATTGAAAAAAAATCTAAGACTTACATGCTTTATTCGTGGCTTTTCACATAAACTCACCTTCTTTTTCTTCACTTTCTGCCGAAACTCCACTTTCTCCTTGCTTTCCTCTCTCAATTTTTGTCTCAGACTATGTTTGGATTTGAGGCCTAACCCCACATTTTTTGTTGCTTTATTTTGTTGTTTGGATTTGTGTCTCAAACTTCTCGATATATGCGTGAAGTTGTTTACAGGATATATATGTGAAGTTGTTTAGAGCGTGAATTCTCCCGCTCAATCAATGTAGGATGCAACTGATTAGCCAAATAATTAAAATAAATATTTACATGTCATTTTTTTAAAGTCACGTAAGAAAATAAGCAACCAAATAAGTGACACCTAAATAAGTGAATTCTGTAAAAATTTCAGTTCTAATAAATATTATAAATTATTTGAAAGTCATAAAACAAAAAAACTGGTCGGTCGATAGAAACCGATCACCCCGATTTTTCCCTCTAAATCTTGATTTTCGAGCATACACATTATATTTCAACAATTCAATCACCCAATATACATCATTCAATAAGACTATCACAATTTTGTCTTAATTTTTTAAATGAAAATAAATTTTGTATCAATTCTATCAATTTCAAGCCTCAAAAATTGAAACTGAGTGCTAAATTTTAACTAAATTTCAGTTCCATGTAAATTGTAATTATAAATGTACTTTTAATTTTAATTTCGAATTTTGGTATCTACTTTCCAAACATAGCGTACGTTTAGTCACTACGTTATTTTTTAAGGAATGCGTTAGCTGAAGAATTACAAAAAAAAAAATTACTTTCAATATATAGCATGGGTGGCGTTTGCTGATTAATTATTATATGATTACGATTATAAATACTATAAAATAATAACAAAACTTATTATATTTAAATTTAAACGAATTTTTGTGAGTTACAAATATGTTAAATCAACTTTTAAAAGTCAAAATTAATTTGATATTTTACGGATAAAAGTGTTTATTTTTCTTTTTGCTAATTGGCTTTCATAACTATAAATAGATTGGATTGGCAATGATCATGCGCCATGTGAAAGAGTAAAGACTATGATGTGTATATATCTGATCAATCACACAAGTGCGCCTGATGAGATCTCAAATCAATCTAAGATCATAATTATGGCATAGGCCTATATATATATATATATTGAAAAAATGTAAGTACACAGCTGTGTAGTGCACAGTAGGCTATAGCGACGGTTTTCCAGGGCTATAGCGATGGTTTGTCTGTCGCTATAGACAGAATATCTATGGCGACAGACAAACCGTCGCTATAGCTCTAGAAAACCGTCGCTATAACCTACTGTGTAGCTACACAGCTGTGTAGCTACATATAGCCCTATATATATATATACGGTCCGGATCTTAAGCTTACCTTTATTCAACATATCTTGTTTACTCTCCTTTAGCGACGGACCGATCGACGGTTCGATCCGTCGTTATATATACAACTATCGTCTATATGTTGTCCGTCGCTAAAAGTTAAGACGACGATTGTATATAGAGGTGTGCAACCGGTAAAAATCGGAGCGAACCGGACCGGTACCAAACCGAATCGAAATCGAAAGTAGCCAAAATTCAGAACCGATACCGGTACCGGTTGGACCGATATACCGAACCGGTTCAGGTACTGATTTTTATCGGAAAAATCGAAAATTAATATTTTATTATTATTATTATTATTATAATTATATTTTATTATTATTATTGTGACGCCCCTAGAATAAGTCCAATCAACCCAACCCATTCTGAGTTGCCAAACACATTGTACATAATTCAAATACAAATTTTTATATCAAAAGGTCTTGAGCAGGACGACTATACAAGCTGCTGAGTGTCAATACAAATTGTATATAATACGTAATATAAACACTCAAATTCAGTCCTCAATAGTTACAATTATTATCACACTATTATACAAAAATAGTGAGGACTACTACTGCTCTAACTCTGCCCATCACTCTGTTCTCCGACTAGTCCCTGCAACATTCTCATTTCTTGAAGAGGACAATAGATGAATATGGTGAGCTCAACTAGCACAGTAAAGAATATTATAACTAAGATAATGAAAAATAAATTATCGTTAGTCTTCAACAAATCAGATAAAATATGATGAACATCAAGTTTTAGATCAACAACTGCATCGAAAATAACAATATATCAGAAGAATTAAGTAAAAAATGATGTCTACTATATTCTATGATTTAAAAGTCCAACATCAATATTTTATCCCTGTAACATCAATCAATATATATCTTGAATCAAATATTCATCTTTGCACTTACGGGCAAAAGATATTCAGTTATGTCATCATTTAGGGCTGAAGATGATGAAAAATAATATAAATAACGAATCTAGTGAGATAAAGGACAAAGATTAGAGATTCATAATTTAGTTTATTCAAGTTCAAGAATACTACATAATAATCAACTGTGGAGCAAAATTCAAGAATGAAGATCAAAACTTGGATCCAATCAAAGATAGAAACCATAACAGCCAACTTGGACAAAGAAAAGAAAATTAATTTTTCGGTGAATAGTATCGTATTCATGAATACTGCCATATACGTGAATAGTGTCGTATACATGAATAGTAACCCCGATATGAAAAGGTAAAATTTTTTATAAGAAAAATCATACTTCGTGAATAGTACTCGTGAATAGTATCGTATTCGTGAATAGTGTCGTATACATAAATAGTAATCCTGACGAAAAAGGTAAAAATTTTATAATAAAATTCATACCAATATTTCAATGAAATGATATTGAAAACAATAACATCATTTACGAAGAAAAAAAATATCCCTTACCTCAAAAGAATAGTACTTCTGATCGAAATATCGGATATAATGCTGAAGAAAACTTGCGTATAGCAACACTCAAAGTATCTAAATACTCACAAAAATACGTTCGATATTATAGAGAGAAAACTTCTGATTCTGGTAGTGATTTTCAATTCTAACCTAAGCACCCTATTTATAGGAAAATGCTGAGAACGCTAAAGCAAAAAATTTAATAAAATAATATATTTATAAAAAAAAATTCTACACACCTCCTTGACCATTTCATCCGACCACACAAGTGGGGCCCACCATCAAAAAAACATTTTTATTAAAAAAATATTTATAACCCCAAAAATTAATTATTCCGAAATTCAATAATTCATAATAAATACCCCTTTTATCAGAAAAATACGAATCTTATATCCATTCCATAGGAAATTTAATTCTCTACAATTTTGTAGAAGAAAGTTTTTCCAAATTCCGAACGAAAAATGATCGAAATTCACATACGGATGATTTTTTACACCAAAATACTGATAAAAATACATCAGCACTAATTCCTTTATTTATATCCACAATGAATAAATATTTTCTTATCATATAAATTAATAATTAATTATTCATAAATAATATTATAGAACTACAATATTGATAACCAGGTTGTTCCCAAGAAAGAGGGGGCTTTCCGATAAGGATTTCTTCTTACTGGACTTGCAATTAGGTGACCAAACCTCTCATAGACAAAATTTTCTTAGACATTGTCAATAATGCTATCTAATAATATTATTCAAATAATATGAATTATTGATCTGATAATGGAAATACTGTGCAGTAACAATTATTGAATTAACAATAATATAGAAATACTGTGCAATACCGTGTGTTACTGTGCAACAACGCGTATTACTTAACTTTAACCACCGGGTATTCCAACAGTGTTAACGGTAACAACTACGCCGTTATTATTAAAAAAACTCATTCGTGTCGTTTTTTTTATCCGATAATTTTCGTTATGAGGCCCACAAATGGTTACGCCGTCGTACGAATATTCTCCGACAGCAAGAATATTCCACGATCAAACGAATATTCTCCGACAACAATGAATATTTTATAACTACTTGCTTATTTTGAAATATTTGCGCATTTTACCCATAACTTACCACATCTATCAAATCAACCCCTTACTATTCAAAATAATATATAGAGGAAATTCATTTTATTCATAAAAAATTGAGGTCTTACAATTATTATTATTATTATTAATTAAAAAAACTAAAATTGGAGAACCGGTATATACCGGTTCGGTTCGGTATATACCGATCGACCCAAAGCTCCTACCGAAACCGGTACCGAAAATCCAGTATGTACCAGTTCCGTATACCGGTATCGAACCGTTTGCTTTTTATACCGAATTGACCTGTCCGAATCGGTTCGATTTCCTGAAAAACCGAATTTACCGTTTTTTTTAACACCCCTAATTGTATATATAGCGACGGACCGAACCGTCGCCCGGTCCGTTGCTAAAAGGAGATAAGCAAGGTATGTTGGATAAAGGGTAAGCTTAAGAATAATATACATTTATTAAAATTATATCGTTTAAGAGAATTTTTTTAAAATAAAATAATATTCTAAGAGAGTGATCTCACCTTTTTTTTTATTTACAAAAAATATCACCCACAACCCCACTTGTTTTTTAAAAAAAATCTTCAAAACGACGTAGTTTTAATAAAATTATACTATTTAAGAGATATGATTTATATATATATATAGAGTACAATGTTTTTATTCATCAATTACTTATAGACCTAAAAGCAATGTTAACTTTGGAGTTTCTTCTGTCTCATCATGCAACTCCTTTCTCTCCCAATTTATGGTTACAAGAAATAGACACCCTATTATAACTAAGATATTTGTTTCGTTTTTATAAAATATATTTTAAGTACACATTTTACGTAATTTAAAAAAAAAAGTTGAGTAGAGAGGATAAATAATTTTTTTTTATTCCCTATAGACCTTACGCAAGTACATTAAAAATTGAATAATAATATGGTGCACAAACGATACACAAAAAGTTATAAACCAAAAGTACAACTCATGTATTGTATACCAATAAAATTATATAAACATCCAATTGCAAGTCTTCTTTTCTATTTTCTATTTTCTCATTTTTTTTCTATACTGTCTACACAACTTTTTGTATATATTTTGTGTCTATAGTAACTACTATTTAATTAAAGAGCAATGATACTATCACATAATTTGAATCCCATAAAGTTGACATACACACACATGTATATTTGCGGGTCCTGCATGTCATGCAAGCCCACAGTATGCATGTGTATGTATGTGAGCATTATGTGACCCAAAATTATGTTATAGTAACATTGCTATCAAAATGAGTTTCATATAATGGGAGAGAGAGAGAGAGTAAATTTTCTTACCTTAAGGACTTGGATCCCTCTATTATGGGACAAAATGTAAAGCTTAGAATTCTCCAAACCATGTGTTTGTAATTCATTTCCTTAGTTGAACACTACATGCTTCCTTTTTCACTTCCACATAGTGTCAAAGAGTGTAGAAGTTGATTTAGTTTTAGTGACATAAAGGGGTAACTTTTGTTCTTCTCCAATATGCATGTGATTATGTGAAGCAGCTTCACATGTCAGGTCAAGAATCACATTTTTTATGAAAAACAGTAAGTACTTGTGCTGGGAAACAAACTCAGAAATGTAACAAATTTGGAACTTCTTCCTCATTAAAACCAGGGAAAGCTTCACCCACATGGTCACCTTTCATCAGGAAAGAAAAATAAAACTACTTACAATTACAATGAAAAGTTAGTGGCCCATAGAAAATTCTATGTATTTGGATTAGTTTTATGTCGAATATGAATTGCAATTAATTAATTTGGAACTGCGAACGATAAAATACAACTGTAATACTATCTTCATTCCAAATTATTAGATTAATATTGACTTTTTAAACTTAAAACATATATGAATTTATTTTGTTTATGTCAATTTATGAATATCATAAATTATGTATAAACTAGTTACAAGATTTTTCGTTTTTAAAACTTACATAAATCATTTTAATTTTAAAATTTGAAAATATCTCAAATTAACTTTTAAAAAATTAATATTGATAGTATAATTCGGTAGAGAGAGAGAGTATATCGGTCCCTTCTTTACACCCTCTCAACCCATGTATTAACGGGGTTATTTAAAATTGACATGAATTTATTGTCATAACATTAAAAAAATAAACATTCTCCCCTATATTTTAGCTGATTGCTGGCTGTTGTCTCTTCTTTTAATGTTATTGTTGTTTGTTTCTTTTAACTCCTTTTCTTCACCGCCTTCCTTTATGTGAAATGGTAGATATATTATGTGGTACATTGGATAAATGCATGGCATGTCAAGTAGCCATCAACCAGATCGGCCAAATTATTCTACAAGCATTTTGTTTGTATATCTAATTATCTAAACAAGTGAAGTGGGGTGAAATGGAAATGTAAAGTTTCTTATCTCTCCATAAATCAAGCACATGGGGTTCACCTCAATTCTCCACTAGTAAAAGTATTGAGTCCTTCTATATAGACACTGGAATGGGATACTTCCAATTTTTTTTTTGATTTTTCTAGTGACTCCCAAAAATTATATAGTATTTATTTTAATTGGAATTTTTATAAAATATAGTGTTTTTGGTTAATTTGGATACATATACAAGAACAGAGTTGTACAGACTGTATAAATTATGTTCTTGCATATGTATCCAAATTATACCTAAAACACTATATTTTATAATAAAAAAATTCAGTTGAAATAAATATTATACATTTTTTGGGAGTCACTAAAAAAAAAATGAAAATGTTCAATTCTAACGTCCGTGTAGACTTATTGAAAAGTATTAGTTCCACAAAGGGAATTGTTAAATTCATAATAATTTTTGTTATAAATGGGTCCCATATTTATGTGAGAGTGAACTTGTGAAAATATTAAATTTTACTTGTGAAAATAACAGTTCACTTTATAAATTATGTTGTTCAATTGAAAAGTCGAACAAAAAATTATATCAATCATTATAGTAATGTTTGTTAACGCCAAGATACGTCCACGCGCTCCAAGCGCGTCCAATCCTGCACAAAAACGGGTAAACACCAAAGGCTTGACGGCTGAGAATAAGTACAGGCTGATTAAGGTTAACAATGGAGGCGTAATGCTCTAGTGCTGGAAAGTAATAATAATGTGTACCTTAAAATCAGGGTAAAACCTTGTATTTATAGTGTTCTCACCTTCTCCCTAGAATCCATCCTCATATCGGATTAGGGTTTTTTCCATATATCATTCCATAATAGGATTGCGCCAAATCTTCTAGAAATAAGAAAGTTGGTTCAAACCCCAACTACTCTTTCCACAATTAGAATCTGCCTGGAATTAGTAATCCCCAAAATATTCCTTCATCCTTCAAACACTCCCTTATTCGGACCCAAGCTCACTTAATAAGGTCATGGCCCAACGCATGTCCTAAGCCCAATTATTCGAGGCCCAACTGTAAGACCCCAAATTTTATGAATAAGATTTAATTTTCTTTATATATTATTTTAAAATAGTAAGGTGTTGATTTGATAAATATGATAAGTTATGGGTGAAATGTGCAAAGTTTACAAAGTAAGCAAGTGGTTATAAAATATTCGTTGTGTCGGAGAATATTCGTTTGGTCGAAGAATATTCTTTTTGTCGGAGAATATTTATACGACGGCGCAGTCATTGGTGGACCCCACAACGGAATGAATGTCGGATATAAAAGCGACAGAAGTAACCTTTTTATAAAAATAACGGTAAAACTGTTACCGTTAGTACTGTTGAAATACCCGGTGGTTAAAATACAGTAATACGCAGGTGTTGCACAGTAGCCCACGGTATTGCACAATATTTCGAATTATTGATTCTTACGTAGGAAGGCACTTACTCAATTATTGTTACAGTAATTACTGTTTAATATTTTATATTATTAATTCAATAATTGCATAATATTTTATTAGTTCAATATTTGCTAAGTTGATATTTTATATCAATAAGTGCTACTTTGCTATTTTATATTATTGATTCAATAATTGTCATTGCATATTATTTTAAATTATCAAATCAATAATTTATATTATTTGAATAATATTATTAGATAGAATTATTGACAATGTCTAAAGAAGTTCTGTTTAGGAAAGGGATTGATTAATTGTGCGTCAGTAAGGAAAAATTCTTATTGGAAGGCCCCCTCTTTTCTGAGAACGGCCTGATTGTCAATATTGTAGTTATGTAATATTATTTGTGAATAATTAATTTTTGATATATATGATAAGAAAATATTTATTCAATGTGGATTTAAACGGAGAAATTTTTAACATGTGACATTTGTTAAAAATTGATATTTTATCTTGTCCGATAAAATAATTCATTCAAATATATTATTATAATATTACATTATAGTAGTATGATGTGATTATATAATAGTATAATTTTTATAATTTGAATTGTAACATTATTATAGTAAATTCATGGTATAAAAGTTAAACGAGGTGGAAGAGTGCAAATTGAATTTGAACTCTTATAATGCAAACAATGATGTCATCGGAGCGATGAGATAAGCAATGATGTCATCGGAGCGATGAGGTAAGCAATGATATCATAGATCGATGATGTAAGCGATGATGTCATAAATTATGGCAAAAAGATTATTTTACCCTTACTCTGTCGAGCCTATAAATAGAAGCTCATTTCTTCATTATTTCTCACCAATTCACTAAAGCTATAAAAGGAGAAAGTATAGAGAGAATAAAAGAGAAAAAAGAAGAGTACTCTGCTATTACGCTAGTGCAGTCTTCTAAATTTTAAGGTAAGGGTTATTATTTTTTTCGTATTCATGAAGAGAGTTATTTTCTTTCAATACTCGTAAGGGTTGTTATTCCATTCTTTATTATTCTGTTGGAATAACCTGTCTACGCGGACTACCGCATGCATGGTGAAATCCTGTTGTTATTCTATTCTTTATTATTTTGTGGGAATAAGCTGTCTACGCGGACTACCGCATGCCTGATGAATAACCCTTCGTATTCAGTTGTTATTAAATTGTGAAAATAATCTTTTTGAGCGGACTACCGCCAGACAGGGTGAAAATTCAATTGCAGTTTCGTATATTATTTTATTTCAGATTCCTAACTCTAAACTTACTACGGTAAGTATTGCTTCTATAATTCCTGAAATGATCAGATATTGCTTAAGTTTTGTGTTTCATCTAATATTATTTCACTGAAATATTGGTCTGAACTTTCTTGTAAAATTTTTATCTTTTCATGTCGAGTTACTATTCACGAATTACTATTTATGGGGGTACTATTCACGATAAAATAAAATATTTTTTTCCTTCCAAATCATCTTTGATTGGATCCAGGTTTTGATCCTCATTCTTGAACTCTGGATAAATTCTCTAATATTTGTCCTTTATCTCACTGGATCCGTTATTCGTTTTATTTTTCATCATCCTCAGTTCTAAATGTTGATATAACTGAATATCTTTGGCCTGTAGTGCAAAGATGAATAATTACGTGATGAATATCTTTGGCCTGTAGTGCAAAGATGAATGATTACCTGATGAATATCTTTGGCCCGTAGTGCAAAGATGGACAGGTGTTGAGATAAACATGACCAACTGATGATATAAATGAATATTTTTGTCCCGTAGTGCAAATATGGATATTTAATTCGAGATGTATACTGATTGATGTTACAGGGATAAAATATTGATGATGGACTTTTAAATCAAAGAAGATAGTAGACATCATTCTCTACTTAACTCTTCTAATGAATTGTTATTTTCGCTGCGAATATTGATCTAAAACTTGTTGTCCATAATATTTTATCTAATTTATTGAAGGCTAACGATAATTTATTTTTCATTATCTTAACCATAATATTCTTTACTGGGCTAGTTGAGTTCACCATTTTCTTTCATTGTTCTCTTCAGGAAATTAGTATATCGAGGGTACTAGTCGGAAAATGGAGTGATGGTCCGAGTTAGAGCTGTAGAAGTCTTCACTATTTTTTTTATTTAAAATAATGTGATAATAAATGTAATGAGGACTTAGTTTGAAAGTTAATATTTTTTACATGTCTGTATTGACACTCAGTTGTGTGGTCGTATTTTGCACGATCGTGTGATATGAAAGATGGTATTTGAATTTTGTTGAGTGTATTTGGCGACTCAAAATGGGTTGAGTATTGAACCTATTTTGGGGGCGTCATAGTTGGTATCAGAGCTTAGGGATATTATCTCTGACGGAGATCTGGGAATAGAACTAGGAGGGAAGAGACGAGTAAAACCTTCGCTAGTGTGTCCTACCTAAGCTTAATTATTATTTAATTGGTCATTTGGAACATAGAGTTAATATGTGATATGTTAATTTATTTGATTAACCCTTGTTTTGTGGCAGTATTTGAGAATGGCAGCTGAAAATTTAAATAATAGAGTAAATGAGACCGTTGAGACACCTTTAATCACCAACGAGGTGAACGTGCAACAGGAAGGCTATACTCCTCTTGTAAACAACCCTACCGAAGAAATGATAAATGACGGAATGTTTAGAAGCTTTTTGCAGTTCATGTAAAATCAGACGAGGGAGACTCGTGTTCATAATATTGGTGGAAATAACAACTCGCGGCTTGTCACTGCCAAGCAGTTTTAAGAGTTGGGACCACCAGAGTTTCAGGAAAAGTCAGATTCAATCAAGGCAGAAAATTGGATTAAGCAAATTACCAAGATATTTGATGTCTTGGGATGCATGGAGGAACAGAAGGTTCCATTTGCCACCTTTATGTTTCGTGGAGAAGCAGATTACTAGTGAAAATCTGTGAAGCGTACCCAGCCTGCCGCACTCAAGATGACTTGGGGGGCGTTCTAGAAACTATTCAATGACAAGTACTTTCCAGAAAGTATTCGTCACATGAAAGAGGTAGAGTTCATCAGACTGGAACATAACAACATGACTGTGTCCCAGTACGAGGCTAAATTTGTGAAGTTATCCCGGTTTGCACCTCATTTGGTGGAGAATGAGGAACGTATGACGCGGATGTTTCTGAGAGGTTTGAAACCCGAGATTCGTCAATACCTCATTTCTCATAAATTTTCTCTATATTCGGATGTAGTGAATAGGGCCCAATTATTAGAACGAGATAATGATTATGTTCAACCAAGGGACAACAACCAGGGTCATACCGGTGGCAGCAACCAGCGGGGAGAAAAATATCATGACAGAAGCGGTAACCACTTCGACGGTAATCGTGGCCATGATAATAGAAGAAGCGAGTCGAGGGAGATTTCAAAAAGAGAAGATTCAACAATGATAACGCGAAGACGTCGACAGCAATACCAGCATCAACTGTTTCTAGGGGAGGAGAACGACCACCGGTCGTATGCTATAAATGCGGGCACGGAGGACACATCAGTCCAAACTACTCACAATAATTCAAGGTATGTTATAACTGTGAAAAAGAAGGACATATAGCTAGAGAGTGTCCGGTTGCGAAACCAAGTCCAGCGGGGGTGGTGATTTCAAAAGTTGTCCCGGACAAATCAAAGTCGGTGGTTCCCAGAAGAGCGTTTGTCGTGACTGCCCAAAACGCAAGGAACCCGAACGAATTTATCACGGGTTAGTTAATCGTACACTTTTGCGAAGTCTATACCTTATTAGATATCGGTGCTACCCATTCTTTTATTTCACCTGCTTGTGCTCAACGTTTGAACTTGACTTTTGAGAAATTAGACTTGGACTTATCTGTTGAAACTCAGTTGGGAGAAACCTTCGTTACATCCACAATTTACAAATCTTGCTCGATTCAAATTGGTACCCTCACCCTACCTGTTGATCTTATATCTTTGAAAATACTTGCATTTGATGTGATTTTAAGAATTGATTGGTTGACCACTTATCATGCCAAAATTGATTATTTTCGTAAGGTTGTTAGTTTTAATATTCCTAACCAACCTATTGTACGAATTCAAACAACCAAACCACAAAAATCAATCAATGTTATTTCAAGTCATAAAGCTATTCGTTTATTGAAAATACATCAGAAAACTCATTAACAACAAAAATAATTCATTTATTGAAAAACGGATGCCAAGCTTTCTTAACCCATGTCACTGATTTAAATCAGAATACATCAGATTTGAATGATATTTTTGTTGTTAATGAGTTTTCTGATGTATTTTCCGAAGAACTTCTCGGTCTACCCAGAACGTGAAGTTGAATTTTTTATTGACCTTGAACCCGGTACAAAACCCATTTCTAAAACCCCATATCGAATGACTCCTATTGAACTTCAGGAGTTAAAGGTCCAATTACAAGAGTTGCTAGAAATCAGTTTTATTCGTCCTAGTACGTCTCGTTGGGGTGCTCCTGTTTTATTCGTAAAGAAGAAAGACGGTAGTATACGACGTTGTATTGACTATCGGGAGTTGAATCATGTCAAAAATAGGTATTCGCTACCTCGCATTGATGACCTGTTCGACCAGTTGCAAAGTGCACAATTCTTCTCAAAGATCGATCTCCGTTCTGGATATCATCAGTTAGAGATTAGAACTGATGACATTCCAAAGACTACCTTTAGAACTCGATACGCGCATTACGAATTTCTAGTTATATCTTTTGGATTGACCAATGTCCATGCTGCGTTCATGGACATGATGAACCGAATATTTAAGAAATATTTGGATCATTTCATGGTTGTCATTATTGATGACATCCTAAAGCCTCAAATATTTCTTCACCAAGAACAAACTCAATATGCGACAACGACGTTGGCTTCAGCTGTTTAAAGATTACGACCATTCCATTCTATACCATTCTGGAAAAGCGAACGTGGTAGCTGACGTGTTGAGTAGAAGATCGTATGCGGGCACGAGTGCTATGCTATTAACACAAAGGCCTATTTTGTATGATGTACAAAAGATGGAGATAGAGTTCAAGACTCCGAGGACCCATGCGATGATATCAAGTATACGCGTAGAACCAGTTTTGATTGATAAAGTTAAAGCTGCTCAAGCTACAAATCCGGAGCTGATGAATATGAAGAAGAATATGCAAGAAGGTGTTATTCCAGAAGGAAGAATCGATGCAGAGGGAATACTTCGAGTTAAATCTAGACTTTGTGTTCTTAACGACTCTGATTTGAAGTATAGAATCATGATGGATACACATAACACACCGTTTGCAATCCACCCTGAAAGTACCAAAATGTATCGTGATCTTCGACATACATTTTGGTAGCGCAATATGAAGAGAGAGATCGCGGAGTTCATCTCGAGGTATTTAACGTGTCAACGTGTCAAGGCAAGGTATCAAGAGCCATATGGTGTGAAGAGCCCCGAGCCTCTCGCTGGTGACTTCTTGTGTGGGATGAACCGTGTAGGGGTTTTCGGCACATAAACGCAGCGGAAATTAAAAAATTTTCGAAACCCTAAAACAGGATCCATGCGAAAACATATTAATTCAGAGGTTAAGATATGTTTTATCGATTATTCAAGCCTGAAAGGAGACGATGGAGATTCTGGAACTGCTTCGAATCCTCAACGCAATCCAACGGAACTGCGCCTCTACGGTATCCACACGAACGTCCCGCGAATCGTCACACGATCTGCAGCAAGGAAAGCTGCGGTACTAGCCGCCAAGGATCTGGACTTTTTAAAAAATTTCTCTCTAGTCTCTCTCTAAGAGCGGCTAGGGTTTTGATATCGATAATACCTTAGACGGCTGATATATCATATATATAGCAGTTAAAGGAATTAACCAAAACCTAATCCAATTAGAAATATAAAATCCGAATTTATATATATATATATATTATATCTTAATTAAGTCTTACTTAATTAATATACATATATATATATACAAATTATCCTATTAATTTAAATACTATCAATCATATTGATATATTTAAATCCATACAATTTAAATTAATTCCCTTTTAATTACGTTCTAAGTGTGTGACCCTATAGGTTATTATTATGTTGGCAATAATTTTAAAATCATATTATAAAATTATAAACAGTGAGCGGCATTTAGTAATGCATCACTGTTACCCAAATAATAATAAGATCGGTGATTCGATACAACCTTTTCGTGACCAATGTTTCAATGTAATTTAATCCTTTTAACCTTGACATCCTAGATTAAACTCAAGGCATGGAATGTGTTATCCTCTTCATAATTTAATCTGAGTTTTCTTGATCGATGAGTAGACTATATGAAACAAATCACTATTTGAGCATGGCCATGCATTTCATAGTCCTACTCAATCAAGAGGCCTATGGATATCACCCCTAATATATTGGAGGGTTAAATTCCATCTAGATCACTCATATTCCTCACACGATTCATGATGTACCCAATAATCACCTTTATCGTCCATCTATTAAAGGTGGCATTTGATGATATCAAAGTACATAAATTCTCGTGTAGTAATATAGTGATTTCAGGTCGGAGGATCATTACATCATTGTCACTATGAGAATTGCTTATGACACTTTGCATAATGCTCCACGTAGAATTCTCATGGTGGGTCTGCCCAGTACATTGTTCTCTAACATGTACCTATGCATTGACTCAATATCTCATATATTTATGACCAATGAGATTTGGCCATCAGTCAATCCACATACTAGTCTCAATGTATCATTGTTGTCCCATTAACAATGACACTCGACTAGGGACATTTAAGAGTAATGATACTAATTGTAACTATATGATCTCATGTTCAAGTCACATACTTGAAGCCATATAATTTGTATCACTATTCTAAGGACTTTTATTATGTTAACATTTATATAACGCAGTAAATAAAATCATAATAAAATAATTCATTTATTCAATCAAATATAATATCAAAAATGTTTAAGCAATTACATCAAAGAATTAGCCTCTAGGGCATAAACTCTAACAAACCGAAGCCAGACTCTTTGTAGGGGACGCCGTTTTTGTGCGGTGGCAAACTAATAGGTACCATTGTGAGGTACTATGGTTGAAACATCATGAGAGTCACAGTTGGAATCGAAGAAATGACCTGGGAGTTAAAATCGAAAATGAAATCGAGATATCCTCATCTTTTCGACATACCAGGTACGTACGTTAATTTCGAGTACGAAATTTCATAAGGAGGGGAGGTTGTAAGACCCCAAATTTTATGAATAAGATTTAATTTTTTTTATATATTATTTTGAAATAGTAAGGTGTTGATTTGATAAATATGATAAGTTATGGGTGAAATGTGCAAAGTTTACAAAATAAGCAAGTGGTTATAAAATATTCGTTGTGTCGGAAAATATTCGTTTGGTCGAGCAATATTCTTTTTGTCGGAGAATATTTGTACGACGGCGCAGTCATTGGTGAATCCCACAACGAAATGAATGTGGGTATAAAAAGCGATAGAAGTAACCTTTTTATAAAAATAAGTGTAAAACTGTTACCGTTAGTACTGTTGAAATACCCGGTGGTTAAAATACAATAATACGCGGTGTTGCACAGTAGCACACGGTATTGCACAGTATTTCGAATTATTGATTCTTACGTAGGAAGGCACTTACTCAATTATTGTTGCAGTAATTACTGTTCAATATTTTATATTATTGATTCAATAATTACATAATATTTTATTAGTTCAATATTTACTACGTTGATATTTTATATCAATAAGTGCTACTTTGCTATTTTATATTATTGATTCAATAATTATCATTGCACATTATTTTAAATTATCAAATCAATAATTCATATTATTTGAATAATATTATTAGATAGCATTATTGGCAATGTCTTAGGAAGTTCTGTCTAGAAAAGGGATTGATTAATTGCGCTCCAGTAAGGAGAAATTCTTATCGGAAGGCCCCCTCTTTCCTGGGAACGACCTAGTTGTCAATATTGTAGTTATGTAATATTATTTGTGAATAATTAATTTTTGATATATATGATAAGAAAATATTTATTCAATGTGAATTTAAACAGAGAAATTTTTAACATGTGACATTTGTTGAAAGTTGGTATTTTATCTTGTCCGATAAAATAATTCATTCAAATATATTATTAAAATATTACATTATAGTAGTATGATGTGATTATATAATAGTATTATTTTTATAATTTGAATGGTAACATTATTATAGTAAATTCATGGTATAAAAGTTAAACGAGGTGGAAGAGTGCAAATTGAATTTGAACTCTTATGATGCAAACAATGATGTCATCGGAGCGATGAAGTAAATAATGATGTCATAGATCGATGATGTAAGCGATGATGTCATAAATTATGGCGAAAAGATTATTTTACCCTTACTCTGTCGAGCCCATAAATAGAAACTCATTTCTTCATCCTTCAAGGACCCTTTTCGCTGGGAAGAACCTCTTGTCGTTGACAGTCCCACACCTGAAACTGTTCTGCTGGAAACTAATAATAATGTGTACCTTAAAATCAAGGTAAAGCCTTGTATTTATAATGTTCTCACATTCTCCCTAGAATCTATCCCCATATCGGATTAGGGTTCCCCCATATATCATTCCATAATAGAATTGCGCCAAATCTCCTAAAAATAAGGAAGTTGGTTCAAACCCCAACTACTCTTTCCACAATTAGAATCCGCCTGGAATTAGTAATCCTCATAATATTCCTTCATCCTCCAAACACTCCCTTATTCGGACCCAAGCTCACTTAATAAGGTCATGGCCCAACGCATGTCCTAAGCCCAATTATTCGGGGTCCAACATTTCAGTTGAAATAAATATTATACATTTCTTGGGAGTCACTAGAAAAATAAAAAATAAAATAAAAATGTCCAATTCCAATGTCCGTATGGACTTATTGAAAAATATTAGTTTCGCAAAAGGAATTATTAAATTCACAATATTTTTTGTTATAAATAAGTTTCACATTTATGTGAGTGAATTTGTGAAAATATTAAATTTTAGTTGTGAAAACAACAATTCACTTTATAAATTATGTTGTTCGATTGAAAAGTCGAACAAAAAATTATATCAATCATTATAGTAACGCTCTTAGATCAATTTCACAAATTTTAGTTTGATAATATGTAAGAAATTCAGTCTCCAATCAGAAATCAAGCAGATGGGGTCCATCTAAATTCATCATCTTCTTTAAATCAAGAAAAATGATTGTCTCATTTTTTTTTCCAACCAACTTAGCTAAGTAGATACAATGAATATATATTTGTAAATTTATAATTATTTACCGATTAAGCTATTATGTCTATTACTATATGTATATTTATATATTTGGTTACTCAATGTTTACAGTGTTAAGTATTTTAAAAGCGTTTAGAAGTTCAAACGCACTTGAAAATTTTACTTGTCTTGTATTAACTCATTTTAAATACAACTTATTTAACTCAGAAATGCAATATTTGGACTCCAAATGTAGCGTACCAAAATTGGTGCAGTGCGTTTCGAAGTCCAAACACTGCAAATGTTGATAGCCAAATAACCCTAAATTGATCCAACTTATTATGTCAACTAGAATGAAAAGTTAGATCCAAAAAAATCAGTGAATATAGCACTAATCCTATGTCAATATCACAAAGTTTAGCTTGATCGTGAGAAAGAGATCCACTCTCTAATCACGTCCCATCTGAAATGTGATCTATTTTCAATTTTTTCTTGGTAGACTTTTAGTTGTGATGCAACTTTTTAAGTACATATAAAAAAAAATAGCAAAAAATAATATTCACCGCATGATTAGATATTGTTAGAATTCGATCACACACACGCACACGATAGTAAAAAATTAACATAAAAATTATTCTCCAATTTTGAGTACGTCCACAAGAGCGACGTTCTTTTATTTAACTGAGTACACAAGATTTTTATAATAGAGAATATATATAACTGTTTTCCCTATTTTAATTCTAATTCACATTATGACCTAAATACTCATAATGTCCTTGTAACACCGTACCGTACCGTGAAGGACATAACCAGTGGCGGAACCAGAACATTTTTATAGGGGGTCAAAATACAACAGTAAAAAAAAAATTATTGATGCTTGGAGAGCTTCTTTCAAATTTATTTTGTCCAATTGTAGTATTTCACAACATCTTATTTCAACCCTTGTCAACCTTTTAGTTGTGAGTCTAATGGCTTTAAAAACATATATATATATATATATATATATATATATATATATATATATATATAGATATGTATGTATATATATATATATATATCTATATTTTAATTTCTCCCGAATTATGAGACTATTAATCAGACTTTGAAATTTTTAGTCAACTGATTAACTACTTTTATAGATAAATTACAAATTATAATATTACATATTCAAAACTTTATATTGTAGTTCTGGTCATCTTCGTTGGAGACAACTGAGAGAAGTCACTCAAAGCAAGAAAATGAATTAAATTATTCTCATTTACAAAAAATTGATACCTATGTATAATTAAGTCAGCAACACAAATGAGTGCAATATTAATTAATTAATCATCAAATTTATTTAATATTATTTTATCTTATAGTAATATTGTTAATTTATTATAGGTAGAAGAACATGAGAAAGCTCCCCATCTGTATGAAAAGGAGAAAGAAAAGTTGACAAGTAGTTCATTGATATAATATTAATTGTTATTTTTTTTTACTTTCAATTCTTATTGTTAAACGATTGTTTTAAGTAAATATTTAAACAATCATTTCTTTATTATTCTTAAGTATAAAAATTTAAATAACAATTAATAAAGATAAACATTAATAGAAAGAATATAGTAAATTATACACATCCTAATATTCATAGGCCTGAAGCACACCTGCAATATCCATCCCAAATTAATAAAATTTCTTAAATTATACTCATTCTAATATTCATAGGTTTCATATTCCAGGGTTGGGGGTCAAATGACCCCCTCCGCCCCCCTTGATTCGGCCCATAGGCGTAGCCCCCCACAACCCCCAAAACTTCGGCTCACAACCCGATGGGCCAGTGATTAGCTACGTTACGTTTCGCTCCGCACTTGATTTTTTTTTAAGATTTCTCAATTATAAGCCATAAGTTTCAATAGGTATTCTTTTTAATTAAATGTTCCAACAGGTTTATGCGTATTATATTTGAATCGCATTTCTCTTATAATAAAACAAAAGACGCGTAAAGATAAAAGTCTACGTACTAATTTAAGATTAATCCCGTGATCACATAACGATGGCACGAGAACCGATGTATCTTTGAATATTAAACACATTTACACTTTTGTTTTGTTTTAGATGGCTTGATTTTGATTTGTGATTAAATTGTAATTAACAACTCTAAAGTTGTTGTGAAGTTGTGCTTCCACTTAAGGCCATTCTTAATTTATTTAATCTTTTTAAAATGAATCCTTCACAGCAATGTCCTTTCCGACAGCATGACCAGATTTGCAGGTTATAATGAAACTGCTAAATAATAATTTCACTTAATTCCTTATTAACTTCCATGTGCTCTTCCCTACCCCCATTAGATTCCCACACCAAGCTCACTAACTCCATTTTATAAACAAAATTATTTTTTATTTTTTGTTTCTAAATAAATTAATTAATTAAACTAGGTCACAATCATTGATATTAAATATTACCACTTAATACTTATTCTTCTTCTAAGAATTACTGGTTTCGATCCCCAATTTTCGAGTAATTCCTACAAGGGTAATATAAAATTAAAAAATTTATCGTAGTTTTACTTTTTACTGATTAACTTTAACTAATTCATGCATCAATTACAGTGATTCAGGGCAAGTGTCATAAAAAATGATATATCTTTCGATTTTTTTCAACCGACTAGATATAATGGAGAAAGATCTTAATTTCAGACGGTTTAAAATAGTCCGTTTTTATACAGATATATTAGATTATCTTTATTATACAAATATTGTACAATTGCAACTCTCTACTATATAAAAAATTAGCTTGTTTGCCCAAATAGGGTGTACTTTTTAAATGTCTAAAATCAAGATCCAAAAACACTTAAAAATATTTACAGAATTTATCAATGTGTTTAAATGACTGAAGAAGTCTATGTATATAGCAGGGGGGCTGTCAAGGCAGGTGGCACTAAAATGTTACCCAAAAATAACATGTGGGGGGCCTCATCTTTTGCACTTGTGACCACTTGATTGTGATGGACCACCTCTGAGCTTGGCTTATTAAAGCAACCATGTTCTTCTTTAATTAACCAAATGCAGAGGGAAAAACATTCATGGCTTCATTACTAAGACAACATTGTCTAGCAGATGGGTTGGTTTAGACATCAAAATCCAGTTTTAAATGAGCAAGTTAAAATGTTCATTTTACTAATGCTATACTCCCTCCTCCGTTCAAAATTATAAGATTATTATTGACTTTTAAAGGTCAACTTTAGACACGTTCAAACTCAAAATTGAGATAATTTTATCAAAAATTACGAAACAATGAATCTCACAATGAGTAATATTTTTTAGATAGTTTGTAATATTCATCATTGTAATGATAAAACTAGAGGAATTCGTGTCAATTTTGAGTTTAAAAATGTCTTAAACTGAGAAAACGTAAATGATTATCTTATATTTTGAAATTGAGAGAGTATTATAGTTGAAAAAACACAGTGAAAACTCTTTTTTTTTAAGTACTTTTTTGTTTTGTGAGAAAAAAAAGGGGAAAAGTTTGAAAAGGGGTGAATTGATGTGTTAGACATTAGAAAAGTAGATAGTAACTTATTAATTTCTGTACAGGCCACTTGACAGCATTTTGGGTTCTGACAGTTGCTTCCAAATGAAAACTACCTAAGCCATGTATGTAAATATGTAATAAACTTTAGAAACATAAATTTCATCCAAAAACTACCTTGACAATTAAAGAATGGACAAACAAAAACCCATATGGATTAAAAAAATCCAAAAAAAATCCATCTGCATCACCATCTCAAAAATTAAAAACAACCCATTTAACAAAAATAAAATTTTAGAAAAATTGAAGGTGCTCTTAGATCCAGATCTTCTGCTATTCTTCTATAAACAAAACATGGGGTTCCCCCCTCAACAATCCCAACAAAAGCCTTCACTTCTTGATCTTAGCTCAGGTGCAATATCTCCACTATGCCTGCACCCTTAAGAAATCCCTTTCTATCCCCTAATAGTATCTCTTTTCCCCCCCTTCTTTTCTTATTACTAAACTCCCTTTTATTCCCTTCTTGTTACTCCATTGATGAACAGGGCCAAGCTCTTCTCCAATGGAAGAACAGCCTAAACAGCTCAACAGATGTGCTAAATTCATGGAATTTTTCGGACCACCCGAATCCTTGCCAGCACTGGTTTGGGATACACTGCAACTCAAAAGGCCAAGTAGTGAAGATTATCCTGAAATCAGTGGATTTACAAGGACCATTGCCTTCAAATTTTCAGCCACTCAAATTTTTAAATACCCTCATTTTATCATCAACAAATCTCACCGGAATAATCCCGAAAGAGTTTGGGGATTATGTAGAGCTGAGTCTCATGGACATTAGTAATAACTCTATTACAGGCGAAATCCCGGCGGAGATTTGCAGGCTGAGCAAACTGCAAACATTAGCACTCAATACTAATTTTCTTAAAGGTGATATTCCTTCAGAAATCGGAAATCTGTCGAGTCTTGTGAATCTTTTGCTCTTTGACAATCAACTTAGTGGTGGAATTCCAAAGGGTATAGGAAATTTGAAAAACCTTGAAATTTTTCGAGCCGGTGGGAATCAGAATCTTAAAGGTGAGCTGCCATGGGAGACTGGAAACTGCAGCAACTTGGTTGTTTTAGGCCTCGCCGAAACCAGCATTTCCGGGTCTCTTCCTTTGTCAATTGGGAACCTGAAAAGGGTTCAAACCATTGCAATCTACACATCTTTGTTGTCAGGTCCAATCCCAGAAGAGATTGGGAACTGTAGTGAACTTCAAAATCTTTACTTGTACCAGAATTCAATCTCCGGCCCAATCCCAAGGCGAATCGGGGAGCTCAAAAAGCTCCAGAGCCTGCTCCTATGGCAGAACAGTATTGTTGGCACTATACCATTTGAGCTCGGAAGCTGCACTGATCTAACTGTTGTCGATTTCTCTGAAAATCTCCTGACGGGCAGCATTCCCACAAGTTTTGGAGCGCTGTCGCGGCTTGCAGAGCTTCAACTGAGTGTTAATCAGTTAACAGGTATTATACCTACTGAAATCACATATTGTACAGTTCTATCTCATTTGGAAGTTGACAACAATAACATTTCTGGGGAAATTCCTGTTCTAATAGGCAAACTAAAGAGCATGACTCTTTTTTTCGCCTGGCAGAATAAGCTAACAGGCAATATTCCAGAGTCTTTATCAGAGTGTGAGAATCTTCAAGCTCTTGATCTTTCTTATAACCACCTCTTTGGTGCAATACCCAAACAGATCTTTGCATTGAAAAATCTAACTAAATTGTTGCTGCTTTCCAATGATTTATCGGGTTTTATCCCGCCTGAGATTGGAAACTCCTCAAACTTGTATAGGTTTCGGGTGAATGACAATCGATTGGCAGGTACTATTCCATTGGAAATTGGGAGTATGAAAAATCTAAATTTTCTTGATATGAGTAGGAACAGAATTGTGGGTCAAATTCCCCCATCAATATCTGAATGTGAGAACCTTGAGTTTCTTGATCTTCATTCAAATGGACTCACTGGTTCTTTACCCGATTCGCTCCCTAAAAGCCTACAGCTTGTTGATATTTCAGACAATAGGCTTACGGGTCCGTTGGCTCCTAGTGTTGGTTCTTTAACTGAATTAGCGAAGCTTAATCTTAGGAAAAATCAGCTTTCGGGCAGAATTCCTGCTGCGATTCTATCCTGCAGTAAGCTGCAGTTGTTAGATCTTGGAACCAATGGTTTCTCAGGGGAAATACCCAAAGAATTGGCTCAAATTCCGGCACTTGAGATTTCTCTCAATCTTAGTTGCAACCAATTTACAGGGGAAATCCCAACCGAGTTCTCGGGTCTTAGTATGCTAGCCATCCTAGACCTGTCCCACAATAAGCTAACTGGGAATCTAGACAATCTCAAAAGCCTTGAAAACCTTGTGTCCCTAAATGTGTCATTCAATGATTTCTCCGGCGTACTGCCAGAAACTCCATTTTTTCATAAACTTCCAATGGAGGACCTAGCTGGAAACCGAGCTCTGTACATATCTGGTGGAGTTGTAACACCGGCTAACAGAAACGGACCAGCTGGACACGTGAAATCGACGATGAAGCTAGCAATGTCAATCCTAGTCAGTGCCAGTGCAGTGCTAGTTTTACTAGCAATCTACCTGCTAGTCAAGACCCGAATGGCACACAATGGATCCCTGGAAAATGACACCTGGGAAATGACATTCTATCAAAAGATGGAATTCTCTGTTGATGACATAGTTCGAAATTTAACATCCGCTAATGTGATTGGCACCGGAAGCTCTGGAGTTGTCTACAGAGTGGCAACTCCAAATGGGGAGAATCTAGCTGTGAAGAAGATGTGGTCGTCAGAAGAATCAGGAGCATTCAGCTCTGAGATTGGGACATTGAGTTCGATTCGCCACCGGAATATCGTCCGGCTCTTAGGTTGGGGCTCAAACAAGACACTGAAACTGCTGTTCTACGATTACCTTCCTAACGGAAGCTTGAGTTCACTCCTTCATGGTGCAGGGAAGGGAGGAGCAGAATGGGAGACTAGATATGAAATTATTCTAGGCGTCGCACATGCACTCGCCTACTTGCACCATGACTGTCTGCCTGCTATCTTACACGGGGACGTGAAAGCCATGAATGTTCTATTAGGTCCATGCCTTGAACCTTACCTTGCTGATTTTGGCCTGGCTAGGCTTGTCAATACCAGCAATGATGATGATTTTTCAAAGCAGAGTCATAAGCCTTACCTAGCTGGTTCTTATGGATATATGGCTCCTGGTAAATTTCATGTCTATCACTTAACTTACTTTTATCAAATTCATTATCATTCAGTCCTTGGCTCTAAACACATTTTTCTCCTTGTTTATTTATTCACAGAACATGGTTCAATGCAACGAATCACAGAGAAGAGCGACGTTTACAGCTATGGCGTGGTCCTATTAGAGGTCTTAACAGGAAGGCATCCGTTGGACCCAACGTTGCCAGGGGGTGCACCCTTGGTTCAATGGGTTCGCAATCATTTGCACAGTAAACGCGACCCGGGTGACATTCTAGATCCAAAGCTAAGAGGAAGGGCTGATCCTCAAATGCATGAAATGCTACAAACACTAGCGGTCTCATTTCTCTGCGTCAGCACGCGCGCTAATGATCGTCCTATAATGAAGGATGTTGTAGCAATGCTCAAGGAAATTCGACACATGGATCCTATAAGGTCAGATTCGGATTTGAAAAGGGTTGTGTCAGCTCTACCTATATCGCCCCCAACTCGGAACATGGTCTTACAAGGATCCTCTAACTGCTCCTTTGCATTCTCCGATGAATCCGTCTAACTAATATTTCACCTGAGATTATGCCCAAGTGTCCATTAGTGAAGTGCAGAAGATAATGTACAAGGAATTTTTGTGTAGCTTCTTGTTCACCAGGAAGAAGAGTGTAAGATTTACTTTATCTAAAATAGTTGTAGATTTGTAATAATTAATTATTAACCTAGGTGTTCTGTTTTAAATAAGGACATGTAAGATAATTGCTATGCTGTGAAGCTTGTGAAATAGAAGAGAGTAATGGTAAGGGGTATAGTTTAGGGGAATTGGTGTGGCATGTGTCTTTATCTAGGGAACTGAGAACGGGAAATGGGTGTGTAGAAATTGGGAGAAATGATTGGTAGTGTTGGATTTATGTAGTTGGAATTTATTGCCAAGTATTGAGATTCTCTCTCTCTCTCTCTCTCTCTCTCTCTCTATATATATATATATATATATATATAGCACACTACTTGCAAGCCAGCCCAGCCTTTCAAGTTTCCAGCAATACTCACATGGTCCTCAGACCACATGCCCATGTGAGCTTTCCAGCAATGAAAACAACTCTTCTAAAAGTTTAATACCGATCTTTGCATTGAAGACATTACCTTAATTCAAAACACATCTACAAGACTATAAAGAGTGAAAACACCCACATGTATATATTATATATACCAACAAATTCAACCGTTTCATATACAAACTTACTAAAATGTAAATACTAGAAGTACTAGGTTAATGGTCCATAAAAATATTAACATAAGAGCTTCCAAACAATTTTTAGTTGATATCACATCTTAAGGTACATTACAAAGGTCCTAGATAGCACAAAAAAAAGAGGTACATTTATTTCACTTCATCTACATGGCACCTCGTAGATTGGCACGTAAAGTCATCCGACAGTTGGCACAATGGAGGCCATTATACGGCTTTCTTGACTGCAGTGGTCTCATATGATGGCTATTCTAGGCCAAAATGTACAGATTTGAAATCCAAAGTTTGAGCTATGAAAACGGAGTAACCATGATCTGAACCAGAAACATGATCATCCTATCTTTTTATAGTATGTAGGAGCAGGGGAAGCTTAAGTGTGTTAGGGGGGATACTCAGATTCTAACTTCTTTAACACAAAGCTAATAACTCCCCAATTGAACCCACGGTACTGAAGCCACTGAATAATTCTTGATTTTCGTTTGTCGGTAGGCATAACCTGACCTCGTAGCCATTGCTTTGAGGCCTGGACAAATAGATGATCCAATGAAAGCTTTGACAAACCAAGTCTTGAATCTTGATCTTCGCCAGATTCACCGTCCTTGAAAACCAGTTTTAATGCCTTCTCTGCATCCATTTCACTTACTCCCTTTCGAAGCAAGGCCTAATCAAAGAACAATGTCTTATTCAGTGCCTCACATTTACATTCCAAAGCAACAATTAACATAAACAATCATGTTTCTACCTTTCTGTCATTACTTGAAAAAAAAATTGATGTCAATTTGAATTATCCTCCTCCACAACAAAGTTGCTTTCACCACAACAGTTTTCAATCCAACGCCTACTGTTATTACCACTAAAACCAAGCAGCTGGACCAGATTTTTTGTATTCATTCCCTTAATGGTATTTAGAGCGAAGAAGAGTGAAGTGGTACATTTGATGATATTTTTAATTATAAATCTTAAAACCTCAATTTTGCACACCATGATGGTATATTTATCAAAACCTTGTAAAGGGGATCAAACACTTGGATCTGTCTTTAAATATGCTCACTTAGCAACTCTCACCTTTCATTAAAAAACAACAATTTCTGGGATCTAAATAAACGATTGCAAGATTTACTATGAGTACATTCGAATTGGCATACATTGGTTAAATTTAGAGCTCATAAAATCAAAGAGAACAAAAATATATCAGGTGACAAAAGCCATATTCGGATAGAAGGCTGTCTAAGTTAATTATGAGTACAAGTGTTTTGTAGCATATTCTTGGGATATATCAATATATAACTGATTGATTTGGTAACCCTCTCTCTAACATATAAACCACCCTATCTTGTAACATGTCAGATATTCAAAATATTATTTTCCCTCTTTTTTGGTGATTGATATTCAAATAATCGTTCACTATATTTTAAGTTTAGTCATTAGAACATAATTGATAAAAGATTATCAGTTAGCGCATACGTGAATGCAAAATCATCTGTTCTCCAAATTCCCCCCATAGGAAAAAGTAGAGCTCAGACTTGCATTTTGTAGAAAAGAAATAGGATTGACAAAAAGAATAACAGTGAACTGCAAAAAATATAATTGAAGTGCACATCCTTACATTTTATGCCAGCGTAAGAGAGGAAATTCATCGAGATAGACATTTATATAATGATTGCATCAGATCTCAACTGGATATGTATTTTCTTTCTTTTTGTTTTTCAATTTCCTTTATTGTTTTTTAATTTTCTTTTTTGTTTTGGTGGCAACTGTAGACTAATTTCAAATGCAGGAAGCTTACTTGTTGGATTCGCCTTGGACCCCAACCTAAGGAAGAAAATCTGGAGCAAGAAAATGTTTCCGCATAAAGGCACTCATTAAGCAATCCTCTACAACAAATGAGAAGTGTCAAGGACTTCAACTAACTGAGAAAGTGTTATTGTAAACATTAATCTGAGTAAGAACATTTAACTCGGTGACAAAAACATGTGTAATTGAGAATAATGATAAAAACGTAGACGAAGCAAGAACCAAGAGACATAACTGAAAGAGTTTGTTAATGTGCATCCGTACCAAATGACTTTCAAAATCATCCCCCCCCCCCCCCCCCCCCCCCCAACAAAAAAAAATATTATACATATTCAATTATGCACCTGATCTGGAAGTCAGCTATCACTTCATTGACAACATGAAGAGGGCATTTCTTTGCAAGCAATTTCTTTCTAAGCTCCACTGTTGTAAATGCTCTGCAGATGAAAAAACATGCCTCAATAATAAAGAACTTACACAAACACACCTACAAATGGCATAGACCTATAGATCTAAGAACTAATCTATTGTGCATATTTGTCGAATTAAAATCTGACTAAAACTGAAAAAGGGTAAAAGTTGATTTACGCAAAGTTTGCAGTTCTCGCATGCTTAGTATGCATGTAAACTAAACTCATATAACAACAGTGTTGTTTGGATTGGTGAAACACCAATTAAATCTCGGTATCCAACTGTGATCATTAAGGTCATCATAATTTGTCAGGATTAACCTTAGTCCTTGACTTGATTCAACTCCAGAAAAGCCAACTTAACTAACTAATGAAGTAGCTGTCGAAGTATGTTGCAGAGCAGTGAAGAAAATGGATGAATTCAGCACGTAATGGTGAAAAACAGTGAACTAATTCAGTAGCTAGAATCGAGGATTATAAATGAAATTGTAGGAGACTTCTACATAGATATTTAGAAAGAGATGGAATGGACTAAGCTATTATCTATTTTATTTCTTTTATTTTTTTAATTTTTTGATAAGTCTATTTCATTTCATTGATGATCTCATACAATCCATGCTTGGCTATTTATGCTAGATTTGGACCCTATGCTAATCTCACCTACTAAGATGAAACATGCTAAAAATAAGCCTAACAACCTGACAAACCATGTGATTTCACTTGGCTACAATCTTCCAATTTAGCTAATGAGTCCTAGGCTTTGATTTATTATACAAATGGCCCTTGGCTTAGAGAATTATTACTAAGACTTTTATGCACAATATTGTTAGAATTCCAGTGACATAAGCAAATATTATGCAAGAAAGTTTGTTTGAAGTAAAAAATAGATGTCAGTAGCACTGCCAATAATGAGGGAAAATTCCAAAGTACACATGGAGTACAGAAACAAGCAACGAGCTCTAGAAGGTAAGAAAAGATCTCCAGAAAACCTCTGCGAAAGAATCAATATTTCTCTGCTATTCATTCTAAAAAATGAAGTACTTACAGCATAATTTATCTATTGAAACAAATGGAAGTTCTCCGTGGATAAATTGTCAATTTAACTTGTCTAAATGCTCCATGTCAAGCATTACGCCACAACATCCAGTACCTCTCGGTATCCCTTACCATTCAGAATCTATCTTCAGCTCCTAACAAGACCTCCAAAGAAGAAATAAAAATTGGGTAGATACAAAACAATCGCAACTAATAAGGCCCATTCTACACCCTCCCCCACTCCTGCTACTCCACAATGCAGGAGAAAGGGATTTACTATCTCCTTTGCCTTTTTGGACATGAAAACCCAATTCCATAATAATATATAACATCTTCACATACTGTTTTCGCCGGTAACGACGGAACCAAACGCTGCAGTCCTCACAAGAGGCCCACCTCAAATGGAGTTCTTTATATCTGAAGCACTACGTCAGACATGAACTTCTCAACTACATATTCATGAGGAATAGAAATTCTATGGAAATTTTTGTTAAATGACATAGATGAACTTTTCATAATTGGGAAAAGAAATATATCCATGAGGCAAGGACAATTAATAATCGGAGTTAAGTTTCAAATACAATTAGGCTATGTTTGTTTGTAAAAGTGATGGTTAGGATAGGACTATTTGTACTAATTTATTACCACGCCGAACTATTTTATCCCATGATTAGTCCGTTATTTAATCCCATGGCCTATATTTTATCATTTTTAAGGTCATTTGACAATGTATTATAATCTCAATTGAAAATGTGATATTATATAATCACTTATCAAATGACCTTAGAAATGATGAAATAAAAAATATAGTCCATGGAGCAAAGAACTGACTAATCATGGGATAAAATATTCTGAAGTGATAATAAATTAATATAAATAGTCTTATCACACTCATCATTTATGCAAACAAACGTAGCCTTGGGGTAAGATAGTTATAAACAAGAGAACCCTGTTACAGTTACACAGCCCAAAGCAATGCCAAAAAATGTGAATTAGTTTCGGCACTAGCACAAAACAACATAACAATGAAGAGCTTCAATTGCATGCTAAGTTTATTATACTTAAAGTTGAACATAAACATATAATACACTTGAATTTACGTCTTTCCCGGAGTTATAAATCTCTTGAGAAGGATACTCTAACCTTCTGGCAAGGAATGCAATTGCCATCTTCTCTGCATCATGTTTAGTTTTGTCAGCTTGAAATGCAATATTTTGACTAGCATCCTTCCCTTGTAAATCGTGTACAAACTCCTCCGCGCCTTCCATATATTCGTAGTCATTACTCCCCCACTTATGATCAATTTCTTCTTCCACTTCTGATATTTTAACAAACTATCTAAGCATATTGCATGTAGAGACCGTATTGTCACAAAGAGAATTCAAATTTTAAAGTATACGTTTATCAGTTTAAATATAAGGGGTAAAAATGAAATAAATAAATTTCTGACAGTTAAGTTGGTTTGAGAGAATAAAACCTGGTCCAATATTGAAGATCAAGTTGTTGCTGGGCAACTTATTCTGATTTAACTTCTCACCTATAGAATAGCTTCTCACAACATTCTTTCTGCCATCCAAATTCTTGACCCTGAATTTATTTGAGTCTGAAATGTCGTGCTTAACTTTATCCTCGAAATCATTCATGGGTAGAGAAGAAGTTTCCAATTCAGTTTTCACAGGTTTCTTAGGAATGTAGCTTCTCCCTAAAACCTTTCCACCATTCGACTCTGCCCTTACCACATTGTGGTCTGAACCATTGTGTTTATCGTTATCCTCAAAATCGTTCATGAGTGCAGACGAAGTTTCCGATTTTTCAGTTTTAACAGATTTATTAGGAATGTAGTTCCTCCCTACAACGTTTCCACAATCCAAAGAATCAGTGTGCTTATCTTTATCCTCAAAATCTTTCATGGGTTGAGAAGAAGTTTTCAATTGTTCAGTTTTGATGGATTTCTTAGGAATGTACCTTCCCCCTAAAACCTTCACGCCATCAGAAGACTCTACCTTCTCAAAATTCTGGTCCAAACCATCGTGCTTATTTTTATCCTCCAAATCGTTCATGGGTGGAGAAGAAGTTTGCAATTTTTGAGTTTTGGGAGAGTTCTTAGGAATATACCTAACTGGAAATGAGGATCCGAAGTCTCTCACTTTCAAACAGTTCATTAAACTATTCCTTTTCACCCTAATTTGTAAAAAATATATATATATACAAGAAATAAATTTTTTGTAAAGAAGAAAACCAATAGTGTGTGTATACATATATATATATATATATATATATATGAAAAACAATGAAAATTTGTGGCATAGATTTTGCAGAATTGGAGCTTTATTTGCATAAAAAAAAGAGTACAGCTTCAGCCAATAAAACAAAATGATACTTGATATCAAATTGATTCCCCGTTGCCATACAGAATTGGGGGGAAATTACAGTCTCTTTTTTTCAGAAATTTACTCAAATTGGGGGAGTAAAAGGAGAGGGATTCTTACCAGGGGATCAAGAAGACTCGACATTGAGGCTCCAAAGCAACACCACAGATGAATTTCCCAGCCACAATCACCATATTTTGTCTCTTTGTTGATTTGCAGTTTGAGGGGTCGCCAAATAAAACCCTAAAAAGGCGGTAAAATTTTTATGATAGCTAGGGTTTTAATACTGGTTGAGATGGAGCGTGTTACTCAGATTCTTTTAAGGAGCGTGCAAGTAGAATGGTTTAAGTCTTTTCATCTTTCACACTCCCTCAATCTCTTGATAGAAGGGATTTTAGAATTGTGCACAAGTATTAAATAAATTATTGTATATTATTAAATATAATATTAATTATTTATATTGTCTTTATATTAGAAAAAAAATATTATTTATTGAATAAAAAATAGTAAGAGAATCAAAGTTATATTTAATATTTAGGATAATATTAAAAACTAAACAATTATTACTTACTTGAAATTCTTAAACAATTTATATTAGAAGACAAACACTTCTCCAAAACGACTTATATTAAGTCACGGAGGAAGTACTATAAATAAGTAGACCAGTGTACTATGTAAGCTAAGCTAAAATAAAAAAGGGGAAGTTGTAGATACAATTGGTTCAAATGTGATATTTTCGAAATCTGTTTGGCTTGGTTTTTGGGTATGAGCATTAAGCTCTCAAACTTGCCTTGCAGTTTTGCTGGTCATTGTCGGTTTTGGTGTTGGTTTTGGATTATATTTGTTACTCCCTCTATCCTTATTTATTTGACGTTTAAGAAAATAAATTTTATTCCTATTTATTTGATTTTTATAGATTTCTAGGAGATATTGATTACATTATTTCCTAAATTATCATTAAATATTTAATACTCTCCTTAATTCTCTCATACTTTTCCAAGGCTATTTTTTCTCTCTCTTTTAATATCTTAATAGTATACTCTCTTTTTCTCTCTTATACTTCCTATATTTTCTCTATCCTCTAACAATATTTCTCTCTCATCTTTATCATCTAGTACAATTTAGCTTTTCATTTATGGAATTTCTTAACATGTGCCCTTAGGGCACATGCTAAGCACACAGTTCAAGGAAATATTCTCTTGAATTGTGTGTATATTTCCTTGAACTTGATGCATATACAAAAATCAAGAGAATATGCACACAATTCAAGAGAATATTCTCTTGAATTGTGTGCTTAGCATGTGCCCTTAGGGCACATGTTAAGAAGACCCTTCATTTATCTATGCAATGGTATTTTTGGAAACACATAGTAATTTTAGTGGAGTTTTTATAGGAGTTTTAACTTTCTTAATAGTTGTGCAAAGCTCTAAAACGTCAAATAATTAGGGATAGAGGGAGTAGTATTTAGGCTTTTTTTCGGTTCATATATATATATAATATAGTCCACCTTCCAACTGTTAGTAATCTAAAAATGGAAACTATATATATAAACTTATCTCAAAATATATTTGTCAAGGCTAGTACTTGGTACTATGTCCTTAAGACAATTATGCCCTCCGTATGGTGCTCAGAGTTGATAGCACTTGTCTCCTAGGATACAATGACTCCGTATACTATAGTAGCACTCCAAATAGTATATTCTTCGAACCAAAGAAATGCTCAGAACTCTCTCTCTTTAATAATTATGAAATGCTTACTAAAACTAAACTGATAATGTTTGAATGCTTGGAATGAAAATTTGAAGGCTGCCCTATCCTATCTATTTATAGGATGGGTTGATGACCCTTCGGATGGGCACTTAGCCCTTGAAAAGGCATAGGATGCCTTTGAAAAGGCATATAATGGCATCTGCAAGTAAAAACGACGTAGTTTTGATCCTTTACAGAATGGGCGCGTCTTTTCGGAACTGTAAACGACGTAGTTTTAGCCTTCGCGGAATCAAAACTACGCAGTTTTAAGCTTAGTAGAAAAGGCGCTACAAAACGACGTAATTTTGGGACGTCCGTTCAGACTGATACCCTTTCAGCAGATACCGCTTCTCAAAACGACATAGTTTTGATAATAATAATAAATAACATTTATCAAAATGACACAGTTTTGATAACCGAACTAAAATAAAATTTTAATTAAATTTTGTCTAAAAAGATATATACAAGGACCCAGACCCAGACCCACGTGCCACGAGCCAGGCCAGGTCGGCCGGTCGGTCAGCAGCGGCGGCACACGCGTGTGGGTTCGAACCAAGCCTTGGCTAGGTCCTCTTCCTTCCACCAAAGTGGGGTGCCCCTTGGGGCCCAAACCCAAGAGCAATTTCCTTGTATATAAACATATTAAATGTTTAGTTCATAACCAATGTGGGACTTGCCTTTTTTTCCACATGTATTTATTATCATTTATTATTTTCAAGTGTGATCTTTGGTAGTTAATATCTCATTCATTACTCCATGAATTTGAGTTTTCAAATACTTAATTTAATCTACTCATGGAGCAGAACACATTAATATTTGAAATCATTAAAAATAATTAATGATACCCACATTAAATTAGGCTCAAAATCCTAACACCAACTTTATTGATGGATAAAACTAACATAAATATATTTATCCAAATTTAAATAAAGAAATTAAATATTTGGAATGGTTATATCGTTGAATGCACCAATTCCAATGTGTCCCAATTCTTCACCCTATAATAATATTCTTCCGATTGTCCACCTCATAGTTATATAGGTGATTAATATAGAGTGATTGCTAACCATGTAATTGGGTTTGAAAGGTGAGCTTCCAGAGTTGCAGTTGTACAAGTCAACCCATATAAACCCCCTACCAAGGGCGAGGATTCTCTTTATTGAAGTGATCAACAATCTTTCGATCAATTTCAATATTGTTATGAAAAAATATTGTTGCTTCTCATATTTTATATGTATTTGAATCAGGCATGGTAACATTTGATTGTTTAAAACCAACAAACACATATTGCTCAATTTAATGAAGACCAATATACTTAGTGAATCATATTTAATTTGATACCTAGTGGATATCATATCTGGATAAGCAGTTGGATTGCCCATATCATTTCCACTCTGATCCCACACCAAAGGGGATCAGGATCCTCTCCATTTTAATTTGAAAAAGAGAGTCTCCATTTAAAGATTTAGATTTAAAATTATTAAATCTAAGGTCTAAAAGTTGTCACCTCATTTAAAAATCACTAACTTAACTCTAACAACCTCATTTAAAAGCCATTAACCTAACTCTAGTCACCTCATTTAAAAGTCACTAACTTAACTCTAGCCATTAATTTAATAAAATACTAATATATTTTTATTATTATTATTTGATAAGTCTCCAAATCTGGGTATTTTATTTTGATGATAACAAATTTGGTAAATAGGTCAAAAGAGTAGAATCCTATTCATAGGATTTAAAATATTAAAATTATTTTTAATTACCTCATTTATTTTGACCAAAAATATTTATTTTATAAATTTCATTTGAATTTATTTTCTAACCTTGATAAAACTAATATCAAGTGTTAATAAAATTAATTCATATATTAACATTTCCTAAGGCAAGGAAATTTCTATTTCTTTTTCAAATGATTTTATAAATCTTTTATGGACAAAAAGAATATTTCTAAATATATATATATATATATATATATATATATATATATCCATATAAGTATTATATATATATATAGATATATGTGTGTGTGTGTGTCGTGTGTGCATGTTGTTGGTTTCCAGTTGGCACACAATAGATCTAGAAGGGGGGGTTGAATAGATCCTTTGCGTTTTCAAAATCTTTTCCATTTTATTTTGTATTGCTAAGAAGTTAACACATGACAAACATAAGAATCATTTCAAGCACAGCGGAATAAGTTAAAGATCCCCTTCATTGATATATTGATAAACATTGATACATTGTTCTTAGAGTTAATTTAGTTGTAAGTGGTTATTACATCCATATCAGTTATAGCAGTTAAGTACACAATGTAAATGACAGAAAGTAAATGACTGAATGTAAAAGACACAAGGGATTTTAACTGGTACAGAGACTAAAGCTCCTAATCCACTCTTCTGCTTTACTAGCAGGAATTCCACTAAGGAAGGGCAGCACCCTGAATCACTAAGATTCCTTCAAGGCCAGCAGCCTTGGAACTTCAGTTCACTAAGAACTCTTCAAGCCCAGAAGGTTTGGAACTCCTCTAGTTCACTAAGAACTCTTCAGGGCCAGCAGCCTTGGAACTCTAGTTCTCTACAAACTCGTCAAGCCCAACAGGCTTGGAACTTCATTTAGTCCCCTTGGACAAGGACCCCTCAGGCCCTGGCTACTTGTTGTTGTTGTAGTTATTGTTAATGCTTTGCTGCTAAGATGTCTTGAAGCTTGAACATCTTTTATACTTAGCAGCTTGGCGTGGTCCTCTTTGCATTCTGCGTAGAATCTGAACCACTTCTTTTCTGGTGCAGCTGATCTTCTATCTGTTCAGCCCATCTTCATCTGATGTCAGCTGTGCACCATCACCACTTGGGTTTTCTAAGTCTTTGAGCTTTTGGTAGACTTCGTCTGGCACTTAGCATTCCCTGAACCCTTCTTAAATGATATGCAGATATGGTTCTGCATCTGTTCAACTTCATCTTTTGGTTCTTCATGGTGATTCTTAGAGTGGCTATCTGGATCTTCTTTGTGCTCTACCACTTTCCTGAATGCTATCTTCTTGGCCTTCTCGGCTCTCAGCTTAGCTGCCATCTTTAATGGCATCCTCATCGTTGTTGAGTGAAGCTTTAGTCTGTTCCAGTCCTTCTTCAAATTTGTTTCACTTCCACTTTCGTAGTCTCACTACCACTGAGACTTGTTATGTTCAGCTCTGGTGGAACTCGTAGAGTCAACAATATAGCATTCCAACAACTCAACGATTCTCCAACTCAGCAACCCTTGATCTTTGAAGCTTCATCTGTTAAATACCCTCCCATGATCTTCCCGTTGGAAAATAGCCATTGGAAGGTATTTGAATTGCTTCACAGATCTCGAGTTATTTGGTGCAGACTACTGATATGACATGACAGCTCCTTTATGACTTTACTGACACAGCAGTCTGCTACTTCACCTACCGCTACAGAGATGTCGCCTTTCCGTGTCAAGCTGGTAGTCACCTTTATTTCTTCTTTCTGATTCCTTGATTCGAATCTACAAGAGTTGTCCTTCTGCATTGATGCTCTCAATCAACAACGTTCGAATATCAATCTTCAGATTAAACCGTTGCCAATGCTTCAATCTTCAGATGACAGAACTTTACGATTCTGATGCAGATGTTCTTGGACCTTGATCGTAGTGTGTCTTGTTGAATGATATTTATTGACTGGTAGAGACAACACTACGATTCTGAAGGGTGTTCTTTGGATCTGCAATGTAGAACACCTCTTCTTTCACTTGTGCAGTGCTTCAACACTTCTGCTTGCCTTGACTGATCTCAGGAACTGATAGCTTGACTTATTGCTCTGGCCTCTTCTGAATAGCAAGACACATCAGATTTGTGGCATGCCCAGCTCTCTTTCTCCTTGTGATCTCCTGTTCACCTATCATCAATGGTCTGACCCATGCTTAATCATTTTCGCCTTGTTCTTCATAAGTTGGCCAGTATCTCTGTGTAAACTGCATCAGTTCCTGCTTTATTTGGCAAACACTACGATCCTGGTTAATCCCAAGATCGTTGTCTTCTGTTCTCTTGACAGATACTACACTTGCTGACTTTCTTTAGTCAGTCACTATATCTAAAGTCTTCTTCTGATTTGCTTGTGGAATACTTCATCTTGAATGGCTTCACAACTCAATCAGGATGTTGATTGAGTTGGTGCTTAGATCTTATGTTTGCTTGAATGTCATTCGTTAAGTGCTCTCTGGTTTTCTTCAGGTGGAATGTATCTTTGCAGCTCAGACCAGAGGCTTCATACTTTGGATATTCTGGGAGTGCTCATCTGTTGAGAATCGTGTTGACACTATGATTCTTCCTTGGCGTTGTGAGCATCTTTGTTGAATCCTTAGTTCTGCAGACTACGACCTTGCTTTAGTTCTGCAGACACTACGACTCCGAGATCAGATCTTGACAGACTACGATTTCTGCCTTCATGCTTGCTGTCCTCGTCTGATCTGGCTCGACTACGATCTCTGCCTCTGATATGATCAGTAGACTCCACTACTTCAGGTGTGGCCTACGATTCTTGACTTAGCTTTGGCAGACGCTCGGTCGACTCATAGACAGGCTGTTTTTATGATTCTGAACATGACTTCCTCAGCAAACTACGACTCTGAGAAAGTTTTCCTCGACACACTACGATCCTGCCTCGTCTCTCCTAGCAGACTATGAACTCTGAGATCTACTATCTTTGCAGACTACGATTCTGCCTTGATAGTTCTCGAGTCTTCCTTGTCTCTCCTGGCAGACTATGATGGCTGGTGCAGTGCTCGACGATCAGACATGCCTACCTATTACACTTTATAAGATCAACCTAACAAGCTTGATCTTTCTATTTATAGTCCTTGTACATCTTTTCTTTTTAAGGACTTTACAAAGTTATTTTGTTTATGTAGGATTAACCTAACATATTTAATCAATTCATTCTAAGTCCTTGTACATATATTCCTATTATCTATCAAAGGACTTTACAGCTTTCTTCAATGCAAGCATACTTGCATATTCATTCATTTATATCATAATCAAATCTTATATAAATAGGAATAACATTCTCATGAATATTACTAACACATGTGTATTATATATATGTGCGGTGTATGCATGTGTATGTGGATATGTGCCCGTGTGTGTTGCTGGCATGTTTGGGCGTGAGTGTTTGCTAGCAATTATGTTTGTTAAGGTTTAAAGCCTTTAGGCCAAAAAGCTAGCAAATTTAAATGTGATAACTCACATGTTGTAAACAAATATGTTAGGCCAAAACTTTGCTTCATCCAAAAATTTCAAATGATCCGAGCCCTTCAAAATTTCATCAAGCAATCCGGACCTTTGAATTCAAAAATAAATTTCCAAATTACATTTTTGCCCTAAACTCAAAATTCCTATAAATAGGAGGCTTTTTCATTCATTTCAATTTACCAATTTATAAATCTGAAAAGCTTACTCTTCTTGCCTACATTCTGTCCAATTAAGGTTTCACTCTCTCTTCTTCTAATCAAAGTTCTAATTCTATTTTGGAAGAGAAAAATTGGTCAAAATATTTGAGATAAGTTATTAAGTTATTATTGTTTATGTTATCTCATACTTGCTTATATATATAGATAATCAGATATAAACTGCTATACACATTTATATATATCTATATTTCATCTATCTGTGACGCCCCCAGAATAGGTCCAGTCAACCCAACCCATTCTGAGTCGTCAAATACATGGTACAGAATTCAAATACAATCTTTTATATTACACGGTCGTGCAAAATACGACCACACAACTGTGAGTGTCAATACAAATATGTAAAAAATATTAACATTCAAACTAAGTCCTCATTACAATTATTATCACACTATTTATTAGAAATAGTGAGGACTACTACTGCTCTAACTCGGACCATCACTCTGTCCCCCGACTAGTTCTTGTGACATTCTCATTTCCTGAAAAGGACAATAGATGAAAAGGGTGAGCTCAACTAGCCCAGTAAAGAATATTATGACTAAGATAATGGAAAATAAATTATCGTTAGTCTTCAACAATTCAGATAAAATATTATTGACAACAAGTTTTAGATCAATATTCGCAACGGAAATAACCATTCATTAGAAGAGTTAAGTAGAGAATGAAGTCTACTATCTTCTATGATTTAAAAGTTCATCATCAATATTTTATCCCTATAACATCAATTAATATACATCTCAAATCAAATATTCATCTTTGCACTACGGCCAAAGATATTCATTTGTATCACCAGTGGTCATGTTCATCTCAATACCTGTCCATCTTTGTACTACAGCCAAAGATATTCATCAGATAATTATTCATCTTTGCTCTACAGGCCAAAGATATTTAGTTATATCACCATTTAGGACTGAGGATGATGAAAAATATTTTAAAGAACGAATCCAGTGAGATAAAGGACAAAAATTAAGGATTCGTATTTTAGTTTATCCAATACAAAAATACTTCGTAATAATCAATTGTAGAGCAAAATTCAAGAATAAAGCTCAAAAATTAGATCCAATCAAAGATAGGAACCTTAATAAGTAACTTGGACAAATAGAAGAAAATTTAATTTTTGTGAATAGTGCCGTATACGTGAATAGTGCCGTATACGTGAATAGTAATCCCGATGGAAAAAGTAAGAATTTTATAATAAAATTCATAACAATATTTTGGTATAATGATATTGAAAAGAATAACATCATTTACAGAAGAAAATGACATCCCTTACCTCAAAAGAATAGTACTTCTGGCTGGAATATCGGATATAATACCGAAGGAAACTTGCACTGAATAGTAACACTCAAAGTATATAAATACTCACAAAAATATGCTCGATATTATAAAGAGAGAAAACTTCTGATTCTGGTGTGATTTTCAATTCTAACCTAAGCACCCTATTTATAGGAAAAGCTTAGGATGCCAAAGTAGACTTTTGCGCCCGGCGGCTTCTCCTCAGCACACCTCGTGATACCGTGTGCTACTGTGCACATCGCGTATTACTGTATTTTTATTACCGGGTATTTCAACAGTTTAACCGTAACAGTTTTACCATTATTTATAAAAATGTTATTTCTGTCACTTTCTATATCCGACAGTTATTCCGTTGTGGGCCCACAAATAGCTGCGCCGTCGTACGAATATTCTCCGACAACAAGAATATTCCACGACCAAACGAATATTCCCCGACAACAATTAATATTTTATAACCACTTGCTTATTTTAAAATATTTGCACATTTCACCTATAACTTTTCACATTTATCTAATCAACACCTTACTATTTCGAAATAATATATAAAGAAAATTAAATCGTTATTCATAAAAGCTGGGGTCTTACACTATCAATATCAAGTAAAAAGTCAGTACTTAAATACCGATATAATTCGAAAGTAATTTCTTTGAAATTCTCTGAACGGTCTTTAAAATCCTAAGTGGTCTTTTACTGATATAAATAATCTATATAAATATTGTATAATATTTATATGATTATCAAGTTGTGAATCGAACAATTTAGTCAGTACTTAGATACCGATATTCAGAGATATTTCTTAACAAAGAATATTATCTGGACGGTCTTTAAAATCCTATGTGGCCAAATTATTCACAAACGTAGATCAAATATAATATAATATAATATATATAAGTGGGTGAAACAAGTTTATTCAAGTATTATTTAAATTGATCAAATTATTATACTTGATAAACTGTCATTAAAAATATACTGCTCATATAATTGTTCATAGATTATTGTTGCATTATATAAGTTTGTATGGTTATTTAAATTCAAAATTAAATTTGTTTAAAACCATAGAAACACACTCTAAAAGAAATATATTTTTCTTAAACCATAGAAACACACTCTTTATTAAAGAAAAAAAAATCATTGTTCAAGGTACTTAAATCTATCTATCTGCTTTCACAGAAGCACACCACATAAAAGTCTTAAACTTTTATCAAATACTTAACTTCTATATCTGCTTATCTGAGAAGTATTTGTTCTACAATTTTATCTGCTTACTTTAAAAAAAATATTGAAATAAAACTTTTTGTAAAAAGAAAAAGGTTGAGTTAGTTTATTTTATACTTGTGAGAAAGACAAAAATTTTTTGACTAAGACCAGAATCTTAGAGAGGTTAGTTGGGAGTTGGGTCTCTAGTATACTTGTGAGGTGAGGAATAGATTGTTTCAAGACCAAGTTATAGAATAGTTTAAGCTCAAAAAGAAGATTCAACTAAGCTTGAGGAAGAAGCTGGGAGTTCGCTGTCCAAGATAGTTAGCTGTGGATAGTTGTAAGTTTATCTTTAAAACTTTGTAAAGGCTTCTCCACCTATTGAAGGAGTATTTATTACAGGGAGTAATAGGATCTCAAGTCTTGGAGAGGAGCTTGAGACTGGACGTAACAATATACCCGAGCTGTATGTTGTGAATCAGATAAATATTTGTGTATTGTGTGATTAAATTTTTAAACTGCTTACTAATTTCTTAAAACTGTAAGTTAACCTACTAAAAATTCAAAAAGGCCAAAGATAATTTTTAAACAGTGATAATCTATTCAACCCCCTTCTAGATTATTATCGGACTTTCATTATTATTATTATTATTAAAATAGAATACAAATAAAACTAATAATAATAAAATAACTATTAAAAAAACCAATGAGGAAGATAATAATAATAATAATAAATTAAAAAAAAACTGAAGAATAATGTTCTAAAGCCGAGTGCACTACTTGCCCTCCTTTGAATTTCCCAGTAATACCCACCCACGCACCCACCCAATTCTTCTCATATTACTACTAACTTATAAGCAAAATTTCATGACTAATGACTATTACAATACACATTAATCTTGGAGTTTGTTTTCTAATAATAATAATAATAATAATAATATATTAGTGTTATATTAAATTAATGATTAAAATTAGGTTAGTGACTTTTAAATGAGGTGACTAGAGTTACGTTAGTGGTTTTAAATGAGGTTGTTAGAGTTAAGTTAATGACTTTTAAATAAGGTGACAACTTCTATACCTTAGATCTAATAATTTTAAATGTAGACCTTTAAATGGAGAGGATCCTTATCCCACCAAAGAAGGGAGAACATTTTGTTGGATATTTGTTTTTATGACAATAATCCATGATAGAAAACTTCACATTTTTCTTATGCCTTTACCAAATTGATAGAGTACTCCTTCCGTTGTTTAATATAAATCGTTTTAGAAAATTATTTTTGTTCCTTAATATAAGTCGTTTGAGAATTTAAAATAAGCATTAATTGCTTAGTTTCAAATATTACGCTAATTATTAAATATAATTTTGGTTTTCTCATTATTTTTTGTTCAATAAATAACACTCCATTTTTCTAATACAATAACAATATAGACAATTGATATATTATATTTAATGCTATACAATCATTTTCTTAATAGGTATGTATAACTCTAAAATTACTTTAAAAGATGGAGAGAGTATTTATCTATATATAACTCTGAGCCTTATCAGGGAACGATCAAAATATCACCTTGATTGAACGACTAAGATTTTTATCTAGAATATTGTATGAGCAAATGTACATGTCATCCTCAATCGAGAATAAGAATCATTTTGGTTCAATGGTTATAATTGTGTATTAAAAATGTTCTAAACAAATGATCCAAATACATTATAAATGCTTCAAGCTATTCTAGAAAACTACGTGAATTTTTATTTTTTCTTACATATTCCCAAGAAAGTCGAGGAACAATCTAAAATGTCTGTCTAGGAGAAATCAAATGTATGTACAAGTAATACCGTTACATACTCCTTCTTACGTCTTAAAAGATATAATTTGACTTTTGAAATTAAATGAGGGTACATTAAATTTTAAAATTGATGACTCATAAAAATTTAAAATAAAATAAATTTTGTGATTAATAAATTTTGTTATATACTATATAATTATAATAATTTTATCAACTAAAATTAAATAAATTCACATCCCAATATCATCACATTTTTAGAAAAAAATTGGCAAGTCATAAATTTATGCTACATTAAAAAGGAAACAATTAAATTGACCTTTTTTCGCGTATAATTCAAAGATATGTTATATAGATTTCTACCACGAACTAGAAGATTTAACAGCTACAACTTATAAAACAAAACAATAATTCTAGGTTGACCCACAATGAGCAACTGGTCTAGCGATTGGTCCAATTTTTTTTTCTATTGTCTCTCAAAAAATATATAGTATATATTCCAACCGAAAACGAATATATACGGATTCGGATACAGTAGTATCTGTATCCGTTTATTTGCGGATACCTTTAAACCGAATACGGATAATATCCGTTTTTTTTCGAATACGAATAATATCCGTTTTTTTCAAATACAGATGCGGACGAATACGGATTTTCCGGTTAACATTTATAGTCCTAACTATAACTAGAATAAAAAAATAATGAGTTTTAAAATATAGTTTATTAATGAATGAATGTTAATTTATTTATTTATAATAAATATTTAAATAAAATAATCAATGTTCTTAATTACAATTCAAATAAGTTTTCATCATTTTTGAAATCCTAAATTTCAATATTACTTATTAATGTTTAGATGTCTAATATTGTAGTGTGTATGAATATTTATAATTTATAATTAGATTCAAAAGTTTATATTAAATATTTAATTATTTTTTCTCAAATACTTGATTAAAATTTTAATAATATGTTTATGGGAACTTTTATTTATAATTTATCCTCAATACATAGATTAAAATTTACACAGTTATAAAAAGTTTATTTTATTTCATTATATTTATGGAGAGTGCGACTTATAGTGTATATGTCACAACTGACAATTAGTTAATCCAACTCCATTCAAAATTTAATTTGGACTTCTAATTTTTAAATAATTGAGCAAATAAAAGTGATAAATACTCTCTCCATCCGAAAATTCATAAACGTGAATTAATTATTCAGTTAACCCCCTTCTAGATTAATTCTAAATTAATTCGGACTTAATACATTTTAACAATAAAATTATATTGTTCATTGTTCCCGTCTCCCAACATTATAAGTAAGTTTTGATAGTAAAAAACTTATAACAAACTAATAACTATAGTTTTGTTCTTCTAGTATATAATTTTTTTGATAAATGATACATTTTAAATATTTTAACTTTATAATAGTAAAAATCTATTAACTATATTTAAATCAATTTATTTCAGTTTATTAATATTAAAATATAAGTGTTATTTCCTACTTTTTAGAAGTGAAATGATATATATTTAAAATAATTTTTGTATGATAGTGAAAACTAATTATTATATTAGGAATGTTACTTTAAAAAAATTATTTTACTTATTATATAATATATAAGTTATTTGGATACGAATTTCGGATACGGATCCGAATCCGGATATTCATTATCCGTCGGATATATTTACGGTCGGATGTTAAACGAATACGCATATATCCGTATTCGTATCCGTTTATTTGTGGATGCCTTTAAACCGAATATGAATATATCCGTTTTTTTTCAATACTAATAATATTCAATTTTTTTCGAATATGGATGCGGACAAATACAAATTTTTTTGTTACTATTTACAGCCCTAACCCCAACTATTAAATATAATTTTGGTTCTCTCATTATTTTTTGTCCAATAAATAACACTATCTTTTTCTAATACATAAACAATATAGACAATTGATATTATATTTAATGTTATACAACCATTTCCTTAATACTTGTGTACAACTCTAAAATGACTTAAGGGACCGAGGGTTGTTTAATAAAAACTGAATGAATCTGAATCTGAATGAAAAAAGTTGTTTGATAATCGATCCGTCTGAAATATCTGAATAACAATCTTTCACTATTTTTTCCCTCTAAACTATGCTGAACAAGTATATAATTTTGTCTGGACGTATTTAAAAAAATTAAATACAAATATTCATTGTACAACAAATAAAAATAAATAATTCAAACAAATTATCAAACAAAGTATTGAATAATTCAAACAATTTTAACCGAAGTTTCATAAAAAATAAAAAATGTAACGAGTTAAACAAACATGTCAACATAATAATAAAATTACATTAATGTTAAAATCTATAAATATAGGCGGAGAGCCGGAGATGATAGGTTGAATAAATGATTTTTTTTAATATATTTTTATTTTTAGTATTGGTGAAACTATGAACAACAACGGTCAACAAAAATACCATTTAAAAAAAACAACTTGATACAGAAATCGCATTATCCCTGGTCAAAAAAATAAGTATTAATTGGAAAAATTCATGCGAATCGAGTTTAGATATTATAAAAAACCAAAATTTGCTCAAACCATGTTAAGGTGGTCATTAGTTCAGTGTGTTTTCCATACGTACCCTCACAAATATTATGATAATATAAGTTATTCTATTCAAGTCGCGGCCATATTGATGCTTGACCAAATTAATGGAGTACTCCCTCCGCTGCTTAATATGAAAAGTGTTTTCGTCCTTTAATATATTGAGAATTTCAAGTAAGTATTAATTGTTTAGTTTTCAATATTACGCCAACTATTAAATATAATTTTGGTTTTCTCATTATTTTTTGTCCAATAAATAATATTATTTTTTTTTAATACAAGAATAATATAGACAATTAATATTATATTTAATATTATATAATTATTTTTTTAATACTTGTGTATAACTCTAAAATATCTCAAGGGACTGAGAGAGTATTTATCTATATATAACTCCGAGCCTTCTCAGTGGACGGTCAAAATATCACCTTGATTGAACGACTAAGATTTTTATTTAGAATATTGTATAAGCAAATGTACATGTCATCCTCAATGGAGAATAACAATCATTTTGGTTCAATGGTTATAATTGTGTATTAAAAATGTTCTAAACAAATGATCCAAATACATTATAAATGCTTCAAGCTATTCTAGAAAACTACGTGAATGTTTACTTTTTCTTACATATTCCCAAGAAAGTCGAGGAACAATCTAAAATGTCTGTCTAGGAGAAATCAAATGTATGTACAGGTAATACCGTTACATAATCCTTCTTACGTCTTAAAAGATACTACTATTTCCGTCCCACAATAAGTATTTTTTTAGGTTTAATAATTTTTCTCAAAATAAGTGATGTGTTAAAACTCCAATACAATTTTTATAATATTTTCTCATATGTGCCCTTATGCATCCAATGGTATTTATTGCGTATTTATTGAAAGTTGAAAGGTTGAAGAAAGAGAAAGAGAGACTAAAAGACAATAAAAAAAGTGTCAAATAAAACAAAGAAAGTATATTAAGGGTATTTTTGTCGTTTTAGCTTGTGTATTGATTTGTGTGATTTAAGTTAAAAAAGTACTTATTATGGGACGGAGGTAGTACTATTTTTATTCCATAATAACTGTCTTTTTCAGGGACGAAGCCACATGTATATTGGAGAAGGCCACGGCCCCCCCCCCCCCCCCCAAAATTTGTAAAATTTATAAAATTCACCCCAAGGTTTGAAAATTTTGTAAGACTCACTTGTACATTTGGTTTTGTTTGAAAATTTTGTAAGACCACGCCCCCCAAGGTCTGACGAAGCTTTGATATGTTCTAAAAGACTATTTTTGCTATATTTTATTGTCTTTGTCAAAGCAAATTATATTACTACATTATTTTTGTTCTAGTAAAAATATATTTTGTAATGGTGAAAGTTTATTTTTTAGTGATTAATATATTTTATGTTGTTAAATTTTTTTTTGGCCCCCCTCAAGAATAAATTCTAGCTTCGTCCCTGGTCTTTTTAGAAGAAAAAATTTGTTCCAATTTATTTGTCGTTTACAACTTTCTAGGAGAATAAATTATTTATTTTTCTATACTACCCCTAATTTTTCTCATTGTCCCAAGAAATTTTTTCTCTTGTATTAATAGTTTTCAATTTCCCATATAGGGGTAGTGATGAAATTTTCTACAAATTTTAATTCTTAAATGATATTACCTCCGTTCCTAAAATATTGTCGTTTAAGATTTTGGCACATGGATTAAGAAAATCATTTAATACTACTAAAATTTATTTGAAATTCCATCACTACCCCTTTATGGGAAATTGAAAACTATTAATACAAGTGAGAAATTTTATTGGGACAATGAGAGAAGATAGGGATAATATAGAAAAGTAAATAATTTATTTTTCTAACAAGTTGTAAACGACAAATATTTTGGAACAAATTTTTTCTTCTAAAACGACAATCTTTTAGGAACAGAGGGAGTACTCCCTCCGTCCCTTAATATAAGACTTTTTAGAGTTGTGCACAAGTATTAAGGAAATGATTGTATAGCATTAAATATAATATCAAATGTCTATTGACCTTGTATTGAAAAAAAAGATTGTTATTTATTGGGCAAAAATTAGTGAGGGACCCAAAATTATATTTAATACTTGGGGTAATATTATAAACTAAGCAATTAATGCTTACTTGGAATTTTAAGGGGCTGTTTGATAGCAGCTTAATGGATAAAAAACTGAGCGAATAAGCTAGTAAGAGTGTTTGTTTACGAGTTTGAAAATCTGAATTGAGCTGAATAGGACTGAGCGATTCCTTTAAAATTTTTTGCCTGAATGGGCTGAATAAGGTTTTTTTACGCAAATAGACATTCTCTCTAATTCTATCCCTCCCTTACTATTTTAAGAGGGGTAAAATAGTAAAAGACTGTTATTCAGATGTTTTAGACATATTAATTATCAAACAATTTTTTCATTCAGATTCAGATTTAGATTCAGCTCATTCAGATTCAGATTCATTCAGTTTTTATCAAACACTCCCTAAAACGTCATATATTAAGGGACAAAAAACTTCTCTAAAACGTCATATATTAAGGGACGGAGTGAGTAGTATTAAATGAGTTTCTTAATTCATGTGCATTAAGTTAAAAAGACAGCTATTATGGAATGGAGGTAGTATAATTTGACTTTTGAAATCAAATGAGGGTACATTAAATTTTAAAATTGATGACTCATAAAAATTTAAAATGAAATAAATTTTGTGATTAATAGTTTTTGTTATATACTACTATATAATTATAATAATTTTATCAACTAAAATTAAATAAATTAACATCAATTTAAAGTTTAATATGTGTTATTTGACCTCAAAAATAAACTTGTATTTTTAATTTTGGAACGGAAAGAGTACTAGTAATATTAGTATACATTTGTCCTTTTTTTGTATTATTTTCACACAAAAAAATATGATATTTTAATGAATTTCAGTGTAGATGGTAACAAATAAATAAAATTATATACAAATAAATATAATGGCATAGTGGATAAATTAATTCAAATATATAGATAATTGATTGATATATTTACTTGTAACAAAAGCCGACATATTTTTTCAATTAAAATGATAGCAAATGGATTCAAATCCCAATATCATCACATTTTTACAAAAATTGTGGCAAGTAATAATAAATTTATGCTACATTAAAAAGGAAACAATTAAATTGATCTTTTTTCGCGTATAGTTCAAAGATATGTTATATAGATTTCTACCAAGAACTAAGAAGATTTAACAGCTACAGCTTATAAAACAAAGCAATAATTCTATGCTGACTGGCAATGAGCGACCGGTCTAGCGACCAGTCTAAAATTATTATTTTTTTTATTGTCTCCCAAAAAATATATAGCATTTATTCTAAATGATTTTTTTACCGAATCCAGTGATTTATGTTTAATTTGAATACATATACAAAACAAGGTTGGGAGACAAGGTTGGGAGACAACACGGGAAAAAAAAATTGGACCAACCGGTCGCTCATTGACGGCTGCCGGAGAAGGACTCGAAACAAAATCATAGAGATTCATAACTGTAACAATTGGCAAATGAAACAATGCACTCAAAATTCATGCTATTCATTTCAAAATGGGAATTTTTTTTTCCAAAAAATCGAATATAAATGTTATCTGGACAAGCATTATTTATTCTGTCCAGAACAAAACTGCTGTCATTCATCCTTCCAAGCATAAACAAAATGGCACAAATCCATGCTTACCGGTAGCTCCCAATCTGCACCAGTTTGAAGCAGCAGCTTGTTGTTAGGTTCCATCTCCAGCAAACCTCGGGTAAAAATAAACAAGCCTGGCCCTGAATCCGGGCCATTATACAGCCAGTCATGCACATCCCAGAAAATTTGTATGGGCACATCATCCACCATAATGTTCTCATTTCCCCTAAACCTCCAGTGCAAGTTATTCAGGCGAATCAGCTCAATCCCATCAACTCCAATCCACATTTCGGGATCAAAATCCCCGGATAAACATGTCTCGATGAAAATATAATGTTCCTTTTTCCCCTTGCCTAACATGGTTCTGGCACAAAATGATTTCTTCCCAAACACATTCTCCTTCTTGTGCAGTAATGGTGCATCTGCCAAGGATGGCCTGCACTTTGTCCTTTTCAAAGCCTCCGTTTTCTGATCCCCTAGCACTAAAAACACTTCTGCGTTGGAGACCAAAGCTACGTAGTAACCTGAGCATGGCTCGGGGCTGCTGGAAAATTTTGCAGACCTGAAATCCCAGAAAACGTCTACGCGTTGTTCATCAACTTTGAAGGATTTTAGACCCTTTTTGCCCCAGAATTGCCATGTTTTAAGATCAATCTTGCAGGTGTAGGGCTCTTCATCGTCAAAATTCTCAACTGCCATGCATAGGGAATGGCTGGCGAGGTTCTTGGACCACGTTGCAGTAACGAATCTGCATAAATGTGCAACATTGGCCTTGTAGAGACAGGTGACAAAGTTCTGCCATGGTTTGTTTGTTGCAGCCTCCTCTGTTTGTTTCTCTTTGCCATAAGACAGATTTTCCGCAGGAGGATAAGCCATTGTCAAGGCCTACACGCTAGACAAATTAGGCCAAAACCTGAAATACCAAATGTTCATATCAGACATTTTTCAAATTGGCTTTTGCAGCCACCGACAAAAGAATCAGTGATATCTGTTGTCTCATCCACCGTCTCATCCCATCCCATCCCATGTATTGGTACTGCCAGAAAATACTTGTTCATTTAAAAAACTGACTTATTTGTACGTTAACACCTTAAAAAAAATACATAATAACATGAGACAAGAGATGAGACAGAAGATTTAGACTCTCGACAAAAAGTAATCTTCTGGTATTTTTTGCAAATGTAAAGGGATTAAAGAAACATACCATATCTAAGAAAATTCAGCTTCTCCTTTGGTGTGAATTGCATCAACGCCGAAATTAATTTGAATCTTGTTGATGTCAGAGCTTTGTTTACCTAGCAAGAGTAAAAGTGGGATAGACATGAGAATTATTTGGTGCAGGTAAACTTTTCCTAATAAGCTTTCTTGGATGATAAAATCCAAGGGGAAGATTGAACATCTGCGACGTTCATGTCAAGGAAATGAGGAGCAGAGAGGCCGATTATCAATTACCAGAAGGGCTCGAACTGAGTTGCAGGGGGTATGAATGGCAACACAATAAGAGAATCTGGTGAATTGAAATGGAAAAGGTCTCTGAAAAATGAAGGTGAACAAATCTGCACCATTAAAGATCTCAGAAACACAAGTTGTTGTTGTGGCTAAATTTAGCAAGTTTTTATTTGCTAATTTTGGTTCACAAGGAGCACTGATTAACAGTCTTTCCTTATATAACCATAATATTATCTTCTCTATTAATTTTGAGTAATATACATTTTCAGTAGCAAAGACTCATTTAATTTTTATTTTCTACATTTAGATATTACCTTTGCCCCGTTCACCATGTGAATATGCATGAATGAATCATCAGGTTTGATTCAAGTAAAATATATCCGCACAATTAAATCACTCTCAAGCCAATAGTAAAAAAAATTAAAAAAAATATTGCAGTTTAAGTAGTCCTAAATCACTCCTAATATTAAAAAAAAAACAAAAGGGAAAAACAAATACTTTATACAAAATAGAAAATAGAAAATTGCAAACAGCAAAATAAATAAAAAATTATTTGGCTATATATAACCTAGTTTACGTGACGCTAAAATGACCGAATCCAGTAGAGAGTTTACTTGCTGTTAGATTAGCAGCGTAGCATTAACGTTGCGTTTGTGAAGTAAATAAGCGGCGTTTAGAATAAGCCGCTTGTAAACGAACCAATTCTCAAGTGCGTTTGGAACTCAAACACTCAAAATGCTCCATAAACTGGTAAACAAACAAGCTCTTAGTAACCTCTCATGAAGGGTATGAGATTTAGTGAGATTTCAACCAGATTCACATTACTTTAGGATGGATGGATCTTATCAATTGCAAAGATCAGATAAACCCAAAACAATAAGCAACCATATCACATGTTTGATCTATCAAACATATCACAGGATAGACTTTTGGCCTGAACAGAACACAACTTTACATGAATATGACTAGTGGATTACAAATATTATCACACTAATTTAAATCCAATTTGATAATACCTATAACTGAATGAAATGGTTACTGTCTAAAACCAACTTTTCATTTTTTCATTTGAGAAAGCTTTTATACAACAATCACTATTCAGTGTGCATCTATGTTGAACAAAAGTTTAACACAAGGCTGCGTAAATTAACAAGATCTGCTAATATAAACAAACTCAATGAGGATCGCGTTACTGGTATCTTTTTCAATGAATGAGCTCAGAAATACATAATAGAGTATTTAGATCTCGATTACTTACATGTGGTCCAGAATACAAGGATAATGGTGAATAAATAAATATTGGTAACAATACCTCCAGAGATTTCGCCACCCTCCAGTTTTCTCATATTATGACACCATGTAATGACTGTACAAATATAATTCCAAAAGATGGAACACTAAAGTTTAGTGTCGTACGCTTGTAAATCCTCAAGGTAAAATCATGAATTTTCCACGAGGTGAAGATCGGCTCCTTTTAAATTCAGGAATGGAAGGGGTGCCGCCTTCCTTTGCATGCCGAAGTATATTATTTGTAAGTTTATTTTCATTCTTCCCAGGTAATGTGGAGTCCAATGCCTGCACATGTTCCCTGCATGGAAAGGAAAACTAACTTCTGTCAAAACAAGTCTAGATGCCTGTCAGGTAAATCATAAAAATTTAATACTCCCTTTTGTTACCAATTATAAGATCAATATTGACTTTCTAAAAGTCAATTTGAAACATTTTCAAATTTAAAATTGACATGATTCATTTAAGTTTTGAAAACAATAAATGTTATAACTAGTAGTACTTTTTAGATAGTTTATGATATTCATAATTGTATAGACATAAACTAATGAATTCTTCTCAATTTTGAGTTTGAAAATGTTTGAAATTGACTTTAAAAGTCAATACTAGTCTTATAATTTGAAACGGAGGTAGTATTTAGTATACCTTGTTTCCTCATATAGAGAATTTCTTGATAAGTTTCGGTGAAGCTTTTTAGCCCTCAAGTTACCATGTGTTGGTGACTGAACAAGCCCGTGTTCATTTTCAGGCTCGGAGAAATCATTCTTCCGAGTCTCCTCCATTGCTCCACGAATATCCCCATCAGAAAGCAGATTAACCTTAGCTGGCAGCTGATGCTTGGCCTTGACCTTACTCTCAGGCTTGCTTTTCCTAATTCCACCTTGTCTTACATTAAGCACCTGCTTAAACTGATCTTCTTCATTTTCTGAGTGAATTTTTCTGGGTTTGTCCTTTTGAAGGCCGGAGAATGCATCATAGATATTGTCTTGTGAGCCTGAATATCCTTTCCTGTTAGTCTCAATCGACGGAATAACTGGTATAGTGGCAACAGATTTATTCACTGAAGCTCTAGCAAGAAACTGTAGCTTCATCACTGATGGGTTGTCAATTGTATCAGGTTTGACCCTACTTCTCATGAGGGCCCCTCTATCTGTTGATATGGATCTCCTAACAGGAGGCGACGGTGACCTTGGCTTTCCAGAGCCTACGGATCTCTCTTCAGCTATAAAAGACATTTTTGGCACTGCATCCTTGTCTGTAAATTTAGAGGGAAAACGGTACCTCCTCTGCTTGCCCGAGGAACAGCTTCTAACCTAAAATTCAAGTTTTCACAACAAGAAGAGATGAAGCAACCACTAGTTTCAAGGAGTGCCTATGAAATTTCAACCCAAGCAAAACCTAGCAACTTAAAAACTGATGAACTTCATTACAACATGATTTCCATTCACCTTTTTAACAAAATTTTATTTCGACTGTTAAAACTTACCTCAAAATCTTTAGCAATATCGACAGGCTGCTGACAGATTTCGGGCATCAAGCTGGCGCTGATGTTATATTTTGGCATGCGAAGTGGTGAAGCAGCCCTTTGAACATTTGCCTTTCTATGTTGTTCAAGTTCAGCTTCCTTTTTCTCCAACGCCAGCTTGAGATGTGAAATCTAAGATAAGAAAGTGGAAACAAAACAAAATAAAATTTGTAAGTTATATACTCAATGAATCAACACTCAATTAATCAAGAGATCATTAAAATAGACCTCCTCCTTAAGTTCTCGGATTTCGCCAGTTTCTTTATTAGATTGTGCCGCACCAAGTTCTATTGAGGCAACCCTCTCAGCAAATTTGAGGGTGCTGATAGTCTCTCCTATAGCATTAACCTCAGGAGTTATATGTACAAACATCAACGTTTTTGCATGCCCACCTAAAATAAAGATGAAAACAATTAGAATAACATTTAAACAAAGTTGTTGAAGAAAAATCATGCTTCCCATAATGGAATAAACATTTTTGCATGCCCACCTAAAATGAAGATGAAAACAATTAGAGTAACATTTAAACAAAGTTGTTGAAGAAAAATCATGCTTCCCATAATGGGATAACTGTCAATATGGTAAATATGTACAATTTTAAAAAACAATCCATGTGAGTCACCTCCTTTTTTTCGTTTTCCTATACAATTATATTGTTGATACATATAACCACTCGAGAAGTTTTTCATCAATAGATATATAAGTTGGTGCTTCCACTAATAGCTTTTAGTAGCAATTTGAAGAATTATTACCTAACGATTCTTGCAAAACTTGGGTGAGCTTGCTATTTCTGTAAGGAATATGTGTGCTCTTTTGTGCAAGAGCAGAAATGACGTCTCCCAATGCAGATAGAGATTTGTTAATATGTTGAGCTTCCTTCAGTCTCTCACCTACTGCCTCAGACTTATCCACTCTCTCACTTCCAGCTAGATCCACAAGATGAAGGCAACCCTTTAAAATGGATCCAGAAACTAATTCTTTTCCTCGAATGTGAATGGTTAATATACTGTAGGAAAAAAAGGGTTAGTCAAAAATCCAAACTAAAGAATATTATAAGGTTGTCTTCTTTATTATTATCAGAGTTTAGTAGAAAGCTCTTATCAAATCTTTTTAGAGGCCTTCAACTCGAATCATGGGGGTAGTGCGGCCGCTCGTAGCTCAGATCTCTTGCTGCTACGCTACTAAGCTCGAGCTATGAGCTCTGGCATTTTTTCTTCCAACTACTAATTATGAAGTAGCTACTTTACACAAAGGAAACAGGATTTTTTAGAACGATTTGTACCTGTGAGACCGGCTGCTCCTCTCATTTAATGCAGTAGCTCCAACAGCACGATTTTTAAGGCCAATTTCCATCAAATCAAGAACATCACGAGTACATTTAACTGGAACCAAAGACGCGTCAGGAACGTTGAGACCGTTCAATTGTGAATTGTTTCGTATTTCCAGCGTGTACATAGTTAAGGTTTTTAAGTAAGTAAAATCTAATATTACTAATCCTCGGTGCTGAAAGTCTGAAAGTGAAGATAAAGCTGACTAAGAAATTCATATGGAAGCCAAACAAGTCACCAAGTTAATCATGAGAAATAAAAGTTGTGAAAGGATATCGTCTATTAGAGCTATTGATGACCAATAGATCTCGCACTTGTTCATTGTATATTTCAATCATTTGGACACCAACATCATATTTTATAATGTTTGCCCTTTCCTTTGAATTTTGAAACAAGTCACGCAGAGCTCGATAGTTAACACCCCATGTTTCTTCTGTTGTCAAGTCAGGACCGCTCTGTAAATATAAAAAGATTATATTCACAAGTCAAATACATAATATTTAGACAATGATATATTTTCTTTAATCTAGATTTTGTTTTTGGCGCTTCATTTTTTTGTTGAATGTTGAATGGAATGGCAATATGTGTGTGTGTGCGCACACACGCATTTTTGAGTAAAGTTGTGTAAGCCAACTCACTACTACCAATCAAAATAGTGATGGTATTAGTATTTACCATTGTGTACGTCTTCCCTGAGCCAGTCTGTCCATATGCAAAAATGCACACATTATAACCATCAAGAACAGATCTAATTAATGGCTGAGTGTCTACATATATTTGCTCTGCATATAAAGAAAAATAATCAATACACATTTTTATGGAGAACTTACTAAATCTACAGCATATAAAACACAGTAACTCATAACAAACTTATACATATGCCTATTCTGATATAATTTGTGCAAAGAGCATCCAGAAATGCTGAGTAGGAATGTAGGATATTATTAGAAACAACATACTTATTACTTTCTTCCAACCCCACATTAAGCCTTTGACCTTATTAGTCATGTCTGAAAATTATTGAGTTATATTGTCATACACACCTACAGGGTGCCATGTAGTAATTTAGTAAAGGAAAGAACCCTAAATTGGGAAAGAGAACCTACGTTGTGTCACATTTGTTCCAAAAACCTTGTTGAAAGTGAAAATTCTCCTTGAATCTTTTCCTTGCTTATGAGGATTAACAATCATAATACTTCCGGTTTCTCCAATGTAGTCCACCGTCAACTTCCCATCGCATTGTCCGGCGAGGATAGGCTTCACTCTACAAAAAACTCTGATACTTCCTGATTCAAAAGCAAACATCAAAGTTTTTTTAAAAAAATGACAAGTGAAAGATAAATCAAGGAATAAGCTATAGTTAATAGTTCAACTTAAATTTGATCACAATGTTTTAGTAGAGACTGAGGGCTCACCTTTTAGGTCTTGAACTTGATTGTAAAGAAGGCGGTTTTCTTCCAAAACCTTTTGGTACGAAGAAGAGGCCACTTCAAGGCCCTTAGTATGATGTTCTGGGAAAACATAAGCAAAACACATTAAACAAAGATATTTATTTAGACAGCATGGTCATAAATGTAAGACAAGTCTCTATACCAAGCCTTTTGAGTTCTTGTTTCCAGGCTGAATGAGCCTGCTCAACTTCTAGCTTTGTCTCTTCAAAAAAAGATTTTAGTTCCTGAAATATATCAAATACAGATGCAATAAAATTAATAATATAAGATGTGAGAGTAAGACTTTTATGGTCGATAGTAGTAGAGAAATGGAAATTTATGGATGAAAAAGCATGCCTCCATTCTGCAAGGAGCTAAAAAAATCTTTCTAGCATATCTCTATTACGGCACCAGCAATAGTGTAAGTTGAGAGTTTTATTGCATCTTTGCATGTGTTTTTTATAGTTATGGGACACTTAATTAAGGACTATTTAGCTATCAGATAGATCATCTAACAGCATACAACTGAGACGTGCATCGTGGGCACTAAACTCGCATAGATGTACTTAAACTGGTAAAGTTTCTCTGCTATCTGGTGTTACTGAGAGAGAGAGAGAGATGCTGATCCTAAATGTTCTACGCATATGTTGTCATCAAATTTGTATTCTCATTCATACACAAGATAAACACAGTAGAAGTCTAAACACTCCATTAAACGATTTATTAAACGAAAACTTTTGCTCATAATTGACAATTTCTCCTTTGGATAGTATTGAAACAATCGTTCTATAGTATTGATGGAAAAAAAACAAAAAATGATTTGAATACATCAAGAGAAAAGGACTAACAATTTTCAGGAATTGATAATCATACCTCTTGTTTCTGCTCAAGATCATGTACTTTGTCTCTATCAGCAGAGTAAGAAGCTCTTCGCCACATGCCATCATATTTCCCACCACAAATGCAGAATTTTGAGAAATCACTTGATATCAAACTAGTCCTTTGATGAAGATAGTCTGCAATAGCTTCTAGGAATTTAGACTTTGACACAGGCGTACAGTCACCTTTCAATATTTTCTTCAGAAGGAGTCCAAGCTATAGAAGGGGAATGACATTAATACAAGGTAGTAGGTTGACAATTGGAGTTGTAACCAAATTCAATAATATGCGAGTAAAGTTGAAAAAAAGTACCATTCCAAAGTTGTCTACCTGATTGCCTTGAGAAGCGAGTAATGCCGAGAAATTTTTAACTACATTCCTCAGAACAGTGTCAATCACCTACAATTTTAACCAATGATTTCCATCAAAAGAAAAATTATATATACAGTTAAATGAATTGAATTACGACGAATGAGTATAGATCCAAGTATAGTTAAAGAATGACAAAGCATGGGGTTTTTCGTGCTTGGATTAGTGGGGTATACATCGTTATTGCATCACACTGTTAAAATATTCAAAGATTATTCCACCAGTTCTATGTGCCACCCAAAGCCAACGCACATTAATACTGTTTGGATTTATGTTGGCACTTACTAATGTGTGAATTCATGTTAACAAGCAGAAATGGTTATTATTTATTAGAATTCAACTACTTTTGGGTTACTTGTAAGAATTTCATAATCAGTTTCAAGCATGTTGTTTCCTATTTTTCTTTAAACAATTTATATATAACCAAAGCTAACATTGGTAATACACCCTTTAAGCATAAATTCAAATTTTCTCATTTACTTCCTTTCATATCTTTCAAGATACAAAAGAAACAAAACCCCTTATAGTGATAAGCATTTGTACACAGAATGATAACTACCATGATACAGAAAACAGAATGGATCTTACCTACCATTGAATTTAATGGCAACTCTTCAAATTCATTCTTATCTGTGAGATAGGCTTGTAGAAGTCCAAGCCCAAACCGATCAAAGAGGAAGGTCAGCGCATTGGCTGCTTTGGATTCCTCAAGTGAGACCTCACCAGATAGATGGAGAAAGTCTAATAGATCTTCATACTGTGATGATTCAGATTCATCCAATGATTCGTCCACACTTTCACTGCCAAGCAATGACGAAGGTGATCCCTTTGGGAAGGATGTGATCCTGACTGTTCCGCCATACTTCCAAACTCCTATTCCACCAGCTTGCTTCCACTCATAATAGCCTTTCAAACAAAGAATGCAGTCCACAACTTTATTTGACGAGCCTCCCTGCAAAACCAAACATATCAAAATAAATAAAAAGTGTGACAGAATAATTTGTATCACACAAGACAAAACAAGCAAAACAAACAACTGAACTTACAGAATAAAACTCCTATTCAGGAATATAGTAGGCTTGTACCATGTGAGAACATCGCTTGTTAACTATTAGACAATTGCAATTTTATGTATCTTGGGTAGTACTAGAGACAATAATTAATAAGTAGATACAAATTTCATTTGACAATGTAGATGATGTGTCGACATGTCATCATTGCCTAAACATGGTAGCGTTCAGATTGGAATTGTCCTAGCACTTGGCAAGTTAAGCATTTTACATCACACAATGATAAGGCTCCTAAGTTAATTTTTTGTCCTCGTGAACTCACAAGCATAGAGTATTGTTATGTATGGTACTCCCTCTGTCCCAAATTTAGAGTCCTTTTGACTTTTTAAAGCATGTTAAGGTATGCCAATTGCACGCAGAGACATTGTTTGCAATGATTTTTCCTAATATAAAATTTTAAGACAAAACTTATGTTGAGAAAGGGTATGTCTAAGTGTGTTATTGACAAACCTTAATGCGTAACAAGAACAAATGGAGCTCTGATCTTGAGATGGAGGGAGTATAAAACAGTTCCTACACCCTTAAAGATCATCTTACTGTTCCATACTTCCATCAATTAGAACCAAGATATCTGAAAGAACAAGCATGATTTGCTATCATGCTTGACTACGCATTACTAACAAAGTCACAAGGAAGGAACACAAAGTTTATGACACTAAATGCAGTTGGATAACCGATATATAGTATTAGTCTTCTACTCGGTCCTATTGACCTAAGCTGTAGTTGTGTATAAATAAAATCAGAAATGAAAATAAAAACAAACAAATGGAAACAACAGGATAGCCTGATAGGTACCACTTGCGAGCAACTATTTTCCAAGAAAGTTCATTTTAACTCAAAATCGCAACAACAACAAAAAAGGCAACGAAAATTAAGGAAAGCATCACTAGATGGAAAGCTAAACAAAAATAAGGACAGTAGAGTGTGACTTGCATAGTGATACGGTGGAAAATATCAATGAAGATTCGAATCTCCACACATACTAAAATTTATATCTAAAATTGCCATATAGTTTTGAAACTTTTATAATTCAGCCCCTCAAAATATTTTGTTTGGTTAAATTTAAATCTTATCATGGATACAAGGAAACCTAGTGTAAAATTTATGTGAGCACCCACTTTTGATGATATTTGTTATTTTAAACCATTGAGTTTGACATGAAAGATTTTGTTCACGGATTGTTTGGCATTGAAAAATACTTTTATCATCATTGGATTCATGATAGAGTCAGGTTGATTTCATAAAACTTGGTGCATATCATTCTGATGGTGGTCTAACATATATTACTATGAGTGAAATTTATTCTTGGTCAAGGATGAAATTTTTGATGATTCAATAATTTTTTTCACATGACTATGCATACATTACTTCTACGTTGGATAGATTGATTGCCAAATACTTGTGATATTAAGATGAGTGTTTTATTCAACCATACACTGATATCCAGAAGCAAGTGAAAGAAGTTAGTAAAGCCATGCAAAAAGTTTCAGATACGGTCTCGAAAATGTCTACCAAAATGAAAGAATATGCATCCAAGAAAATCATTGAGGTACCAAAAGTTGTTCAAGAGTCTAAGATTAGTGTTACACATTGTGTGTTAGAGATATTTGTTGACATAGCAGAAATTATTGGATGCTCAAAGGAAGAATCCAAAGTAGAGATAGTTGAAGAAACTCTATGTTTGGAAGCTCACAAGGGTATTAGTTTTGGAGGAAAGATAACTTGAGATTGAAACTACTACTGTTGAAGAATTCCAAGTTCCTACACGAGTTGTCCATTGTTGAGGAAAGCAAAGATGTCACAAAATCAAAGGATGGAGAAACTACAGATAGGGTTTTACGGCAAGCAAAATTGGTCATGAGATTGTTCCGGTGTTCGAGGACATTAATGTTGTTGATTTTGTTGTTCCTGCAAATTTCTTTGTTATCCAGGTAAACAGGAAGATATTGGTATTTTTTAACTTATTTTCAAGATTATCTTTTGAGAGGAAAAATCATTGAGTTTTGATCCCGCGAAGATTGAAGACTCATTCTTGGTACTTGATACTCGTTTGCTTTAAAATTTGAGGACGAATTTTTTCTAAGAAAAGGAGGTTGATACGGTGGAAAATATCAATGAAGATTCGAATTTCCATATTGCTTGAATAATTTTATGTGCGGGCGTGCCAGAGTTCGCTAAACTCAATATGATAAGTGTTTGTCTCACTGTCCTTCAAAATCGGCCAACTACTTAACCGAACTGATTAGGCGATTGGAGAGAAGAAAGAATTGCTTCTCTATGGGTCTTTTTGCCTTTGACCAAGAACTTTAATGTTAGACAATTGGTTACTTTCTTTTTGGTTAACTGATTCTAGTTAGCTTAGCTTAGTAATTTATAGCTAGGGTTAGACTACACTGTAAATTGCAAGTTGTATTGTTATTAATTAAGTTTTTTGGTTTTATGAATATAATTATAAACAAATTCCAACTTATCATAGTTGTTAATTAGCACGTCATAGTTAACAAATACATGCATCAGATAACCACTAATGTCAAACGTTGTTAAATAAAAACCTGAATATAATTGTTGGAATATGTTGTAAAGTTTATAACCCGAATCGAATACACCGTTGGCAAAGTGCAGAGCAAATCAACAACACCATATAAAGGTCTGGATGAAAGCGAACAACTGGGGTTGAATATAAAACTAAGTCCAAATGGACGTAACAAGCTACAAATCCAAGATTAAATGAACAACTAAGTCTAAATAGACGTAACAAGTTAGCAAACAACCGGTATTGAACGTACAACTAAGTCCAAATGGACGTAACAAGTTGCAAATCCAATGAACTACCTATTAGTCTAATACAACAGTTAACACCAACAAGTTAATTGTTGTAGCCTAAGCAAAAATAATGGAACAAATGGAAGAAAGTGAGTGTTCTAGACTGGATGTGTTGTGTTTTTGTGTCCTTGTTAGCAAAATGAACTTCTCCTATTTATAGAGTTGCTAGAAGGCTGCTGCATCGACTTAACTTAACCACATTCTACTTGAAATTCGGACCACCAACTCATTTTCTACTAGTGCATCAAGTACTTGAACGTGGCCTACCCACTCTGTTGAACTGAAGGAGGGTCTTCACTTACTTGCTCTGAATATTGAACTTAACTGTCACGTTCCTTAATTTTCGGCCAACTCTGTTGGTGCGCCAGTTAACTGAACATGGCCTTTCCATATTGCTGATTTGAAGGAACGTGCGTGTATAATTGATATTCAACGTGTTTGACTGCTTTAAACACGTCTTCAACCGTTTCTTTAGTTTTTGGCATAGCTGAATGCTTTTGTTTGAACGTCATCATTAACTAAAACCCTCCAATCATGTCTAGTTAACTGATATAAGCACTTAGCCTGATATAAGCACTTAGCCGATAATTACTTAACCCAAAACTAAAATTTGGGGATTTGGGTGTAAACACATATTTTAGCATGTGTGGAGATTTAATATATTTTGTGTATTTTTATTTATTATTTAGAAAAATTTAGTATCTAATTTTATATTTAGTCTGTTTATGTTTTGGGCTTTAGTTTTCTAATTTTATTTAGTTTAGGATTTAATTATTTTCTTTTTTTAATTAGTTGTAGGAAAGTAGTTTAGTATTATAAATAGGGTAAAAGTTCAAAAATGCCCCTGACGTTTACCCCAAGGTCTACCGAGCACCCTATACTTTTTTTTGTCCAAAAGTACCCTTAACGTTACGAATTTCAGGCCAATTGTGCCCCTCTCATTAATTAACATGTCACTTAGACTAACGTGGTTGACACCTCATCTAATTTTGCTGACGAGGCATGAAAGAGAAAACAAATTTTGCTAACGCAACACAAAAATAATATTTAATAAAAAAAATATTGTTCTCCTTTTTTCCCTATTTTCTCTTTCTTTCTCCTATTTCCTTCCTCTTTTCTCTCTCTTCTCTGTCTCCCTCTCCTCCGTCTCCTTTATCTCCTCCTTCCTTCTCATCCCTTTATCACAAATTTGAAATACTCAAATCAAATTCATTACAAATTCGAAATATTGATCAAATCCCTCACAAGATTTATTGAAAATCAACAAAATTCATAATCAAAATGGGTTTATCAATCAAAATCCCATCATCCTCTGTTCTTGAATGTCACTGCCACACCCACAAATTCTTCATCTTCAGTAACTAAACAACCCCATTCCACAACAGAGCAGTCCCTACACAGAATAATTCCAAGATCAGAGTGAACAATTTGTTGGAGTTTGTCAACACCTCCAGTGCTTGATTTCTTTGTATTACTACTCATGCTCAAAGTAGGAAAAGGAATAGAATGGAGACAAAACTAAATGAAAGAAACCCTTAAAATCAGTGTTCTAAAAATCCCCGCCTAGGTCCGCCTAGGCCCCGCATAGGCGCTAGGCCCCCCCTTGGCGCCCCGCCTAGGCGCTAGGCCCCCTCTTGGTGCCTCACCTAGGCACTAGGCTCCCCTGACGCCTCGCCTAAGCCTAAGGCGCCAAAAAAATCCCTCCAGAAAACTAGGCGAAGCCTAGGCAGAGAGGGTTTTTTTATTTTAATAACTACCCAAACCAGATCTTGATATATTTATTTTTCTAATGATTTACCATATTCATAATGCAGTTTGTAGCATAGCAAATCACAACAAAAGTGAATAAGATCAAGTTAAAATGAATAATTTTATTATAGTTGTAATTTTTTGAACTTGTATCAACTTCAAATTATTTAAATGATGATACATTTGTAATATTTATTGTAATATTTAGTTTAATTCAATATAATTCTTAAATTTATATTTAGTTTCTTAAATTTTAATATTGAAATGAATTCTTGAAATTTTAAATTTTATTATTTAATAGCAATCTTGTTTATGAATAAAACTAATACGTTAAAGATATGTTTGAACTTTAAACAATTGCATGTTTGTGTTTGAACTTTGACATTGACAATATGGATATGTGTTTGAACTTTAAGTAAATGCCTTTATTATCTTTATTATAGATTGTTTTGCTTTATATTATTGTTTTGTTTGGATAAATATAATATAAAATATTAAAATTGGCTTAAAATAAAAAATCTCGCCTAGGCCCCCTAGGCGCTAGGCCCCCCTGGCCGCGCCCGCCTCCCGCCTAGCGTCTTTTAGAACATTGCTTAAAACTGAAGCCATTGCAACCTGATTTATCCCTAATCTAGTGTCAAAAAAAACAGAGGACATACTAAGCACCACATACTTCAAAAAAATGAAATTCATTTGAAGATCAATAGCTACGATAGCGACAAAAAGAGCAAAACGGGACCAGAAGGTAAAGAATGAAATCAATTGATAGAAGAAAGGCACAATTACATTGTACATAGAAGCAGGGTTTTAATGAACAACACAAGGCGTAATGAATATACAAATAAATTAAAAGAAATAAAAAAAAATTATCCTAGCAGCATAGAAAAAACCCAAGAGATGTCACTTTGATCTAATTCAGTTAGTCATTCGATACAAAAACAATGAAGCCCAATTTTTCTAACCTATGACCTCTGCAAAAAGAAATGCTTGATTTTACCCAATACCCAAAACTTCAAGAACCACACCCTTTCGTCGGAACTCGATCGGAACATCCATAGTTTCCGATCAAAAACTTCCAAGCCACCGTCACAGATCACATCTCAACACCATCACCATCGCCCCACACCACCATCCCACGCCGATTCACAACAATAAGATCTGTAGTCGAACGCAGATCTAAATCTGAAGAAATCATGCAACATCCGAAGAAATCATGTCACTTTGATCACTTTGATCTGAAGAAATCATGTAAATCACTTTTATTTTTGTATACGTATCTATATCACTTTGATCTGAAGAAATCAAGCAACTCTCTTTCGTGTCTCTAGGAATGGAAATTTAGTAAGAAGAAAGAGGAGAGAGAATAGAGGAAGAAGATGGGAGAGAAAGAAAACAAATATTCTATCTGAGTTTTTTTTCTTTTCCATGTCACACACTTTTGTCCACGTATCATTTGTTTAAAAATAAATTAACATCTGTTTGTCTAGTTGTCACTTTTTTTAACGGGAGGGGTAGAGTTGGCCTGAAATTCGTAACGTTAAGAGTACTTTTGGACAAAAAAAAGTACAAGGTGCTCGGTAGACTTCGGGATAAACGTCAAGGACATTTTTGAACCTTTACCCATTATAAATATGCTTTCCATGGTCTATTTACATAAAAAACATTTTATCAATCAATATTATTATCTCTTTGTGAGTCAAAGGTTTATCTCACATTCTTGTTGGTAAGTTTAAATCTTCAATCACGTTTGTATTAGAGTTTTACAATCTAACCATATTCCGTTGCGTCACATAGTTTTTTTAAAAGCACAATTATTTGGATGTATTCATATGCAAAGTAACACATTGTTTCAAGGATTGCAAAACGAAATAAATTTAACTCCATAACATTTGCACTTCTGTTAGGTCTCTGAAAGAATGAAAATATGAATAAATAAAAGGAAACAAATGAAAATTGAAAAGTCAACAAAGATAAACAGTTCCAACAGTCCACTAAATTCAATTTAGCACTCTACTTCATCTCATAAACAAGGCGGAAATAAAATAAAATGAGAAAACCTTTTCCAAATCAGAGGCTTCAAATGTTAGGAGCTTCATCTCCCCAACAGCAACAAGGAAATTCCTCATGTTCTCGAAATACTGAATTGCAGATTGTGCCGCACCCTCCGTTGACTGAACATCGATTATTGGATTCTCTACCACCTATATATGTTCACATACATACATATGAATGTAGACTTACATATATCCATTTCTTTTCTTTTCCGTTCATTAAAAACACTCGGTAACAAAGGAATTGGACCAAAAATTTTAAATTTTCCGTCCATTTCTTTTCTTTTCAGTCCATGTTAAAACTCAGTAACGAAGTGTAAGTAATTGTAGATTTAGTGGTAGAATGAAAGGTACCTTGAGAACAGCGCCAGGATTGACTTTGTTGAGGACGTTGCAGAGGATGAGGCCGTTGCGGAGAGCTAGACAGAATCCCTCTTCCGACGGTTCCTTTCCGAGAACCTCCGACGCGCCTTGATCCATCTGCCGTAGCCATTCCACCGCCTTATACCGCCGTGAAGCTGCAATTACACTCAAATATTATGAACTTCCTAGAGTTTAAGCCTTCTCTTCGCGCTATTTTCTTTTCTTTAATTAATTAATAGTGGATCACTGCACTTGATTCTGGCCCAAAGTCCATAATTTATTATTATATTATATTTTATTTTTTTACATGAGAAAAAGCCCATAGTCCATAATTTAAAGACCGAAGGCTGGACCTACAAAACTGGTACCTTAAACTTGCTTTTTTGATTTTCCATATATTATAGTCCATAAATCAGTTCCTTTGATTTAACTTTTAAGGAATTACTATTTTCACAAGTTTTTTTTCAAAAAGGAAATTAATTAAGACTATAAAATTAGCAAACAGTTTGGGTTTGATTCATACTCGCTCGACTAAAAGTTCGATTCGAGCTCGATTCGAAATATAAAGGATTCAAATATGAACAAATTTTAAAGTTCGATAAATTACTTGAACATCCTCAAATTATAGTTTTTTATTAATACTCCGATCATAATTGTTCAAAAAGTTCAAATTGATCGGGCTCGATTCGGTAACTAAATGAGTCTCAATCAAATCTTATTTTATACTCGATAAACTTTGTGAACCAAATCTAAAGAACTTAATACTCGGCTCCACTCAGTTCATTTACACCATTAGGATTAATATTCGACTTCCATCACATAAATAGTAAATGAGACCCATATTTATGTGAATGAGAGTTTGTAAAAATATTAAATTTATTGTGTAGAAATAACAATTCCCTTTTAAAATAATTTTACAAGATCTCTTTTATATAAGAATAATACTAGAGACACAACTTATTCTATAACTATTTTATAATTTGCTGATTTGGCATACTCCACCTCAGTATTTATATGGGGCCGAAGACTACATTGAAGTAATTTGTTCATCAATATGCTGAGGTGGAGTATGCCACATCAGCAAATTATAAAATAGTTATAGAATAAGTTGTGTCTCTAGCATTACTCTTTATATAATTATAATTATATAAACCGTAGACGAGTTATAAAATTGTGCTTAAGAGAAATTTATAAAGTTATCTAAAAAAACTTGTGCACATAACAGTTATTTAATAACGTTTGTTTGCAATTATGTTGCATGAAATATAATTGTTTATGCTAGTTTAATGCCTTTAAATACTTGTTTATCCTTGAATTAATTTGAAGATGACAATTTACGCATTATTGTTTTATTTATTCTAAACGGAATGGTCCTCTCTTAACTACTCATTTCAATCTAAGCAGTAAGCACCTACCAACCAAGGTACTTTGGGCCTCTTATGTATTAAAGAAAAAGCACTAACCAACATGTTTTCCAAGCATGAAAATATGGGCCCAGGTGGGCCCACCAGCCCAAGGAGGGCCCATGTTAGAATGAGTGATAAGGTGCGTGTTTGTGGGTTATTAGAAGATCTGCCTACCCAACTAATCAAACATCATGATGTGCCTCACTCGCTCACAATCCTCTTTTAGTTTCTAATTCAAAACTAAACATTCTTGTTGCAACCACACTCAACTACTACTGCTGCCTTTTTGACCTTTAGAAGAAGAGTGGACATTGATTTTGCTTTTCTGAAAATATAGGGGTTGATTCGTAAATATGATAAAAATAAGTGACCACTGTTAAATAATTTATTTTCAAGTGTAAGATTAAAATTGAGAACATATTATAAGGGTAATGTTAGGGATTTTAATTTTATTTTTTTTATCTCAAATGATGTTACATTGAATAAGATAAAATGTATTCTATAACATGCACGATCACAAGAAATTTACCCAACTAATACAATGACAAGACGTCATTTAAAATATTATTTAAGACATACAATTTGACACTCCTAACATTACTCTATTTTAAATCTAGGACATATTTCCGACATTTTTTGACTTATTTGATGCACTAGCAAGTAAACGATTACCTTGTGACTTGAGGGTTCATTTTGTAAACATTTTTTGAAAATTTGTTTTTTTTGAGAAAATACATATTTTTTATTTAACATTGAAAATTATGCGCTTTAATTTGAGGAAAACGATATTTTCATAACAGAAAACGATATTTTCACAATAAAATCGTCGTTATACATCTATAGCGACATTTTTGTTGTAGAAATATCAAAAAAAATTGTGAAAATATCAGTTTCCTAATTTGAATATATGAAGACTCCAAAAAAGTTGTAATAGTCAACTTTATGTAATTTTTTTTTAATTTCTTATAATTTTAATAGGTAAAACATTAGTTTTTTTCTAGTTTAACATTGAAAATTATGCGATGACAAAACAAATTAGAAAAAATGAAGCCTCTAGTGTTTTTATAGTCAATTTTATGGTTTTTTTTATAATTAATTTATTATAATTTTGAATAGTTAAAACATTTACTCTAAAAAAAACTGGACCAATATAGTCATCTTCCAATATTTGGTTTGACTTATAAGTATTATGCAACTAATTAATCTAAAACAGCTTAATTAAACATAGTAATAATTTTGATATAAAATAATAATGGTAATAATAGAAAATTAGAAATTACCTGCTTCTCCGGCTTTTCTCTGAGCCAATTCATGATCGTTGATGATCTCTTCGGCGCCGGCGCCGGCGCCGCTGTTGACATTGTTATTGTTGTTGTTATTGCTATAGCTGATCAAACCTTTTAAACCTCTCAATTTGCTATTAGGAGAGAAAAATATTGAATCCAAGTTCCCTTCTTGTGGCATTATACTTTATTATAGCAACTGCCGGGTTTTGATATTAACGACGGACTGCCTGCCTGAGCTGAAGAACATAAATTGCACCAACAATTAGCATCAATTTCTATGCATTTTCCCTATAATTAATTAACTCAGTACTAGATCATCATTTATCAAGAATTGAAATAAGAAGATGTACACTAATAACGTAGCTGAAAAACAGAGTAAAACAAGGCAGGTTAAAGTTATGTCTTACCGGTTAGGCTCTGGTTGCAATGGCAATTCTCCGGCGAAGGTCCGGCGAAGTGTGATGAGTGTTTAATTTGAGGTTGGATCTGATCTATGCTATTGAAATTTAGAGGAAGGTGAATTTAAAGTGGAGCAACAAGCTTCTCGTGTGCCACTGTTTGGTAATTCAAATATGACTAAAAGACAATTTTTACCCCAAACTTTACACCAATACTGACCTTTGCACCCCAAACTGAAAAATGTGTCTAAGTCTATCCCAAACTTCAATTAAACGTAACAGAAAGTACACTTTCGTCAGTTAACCGGTCAAAAGTGACCGGCTAAGGCTGTAATGTTTATTACAGAGGAGTACGCTTTGTAATTTACATTTATGCTAAATTGCAGTCACATTTACACCGGTTATTTACTCATGTTGGTTATCAGACAAATATTCTCAAATCAGTTGGCCTAGGGTTCGCGATCTGAAAGAGTAGTGGAACAATGAGTGATTCGCGTTTCTTTAGGGATTCGGAAGAAAATGACGTTTATGGAGTGAAGGACGTTCCAGAATACAGTAAGTGCTTTAAAGAATATCTTGAATAATGGACAGTTGTAGTTTAGTGTATTCTTTTTGTAGTTTATTGTGTTATTTTTGTAGTTTATTGATTTCTTTTTGTTGTAAACTGAAATGGTATCCATCATTGAATAGTATAAAGCTGGGTAGTGGACCCTTTTGATGATCAATATATTAGATTCTGTAGTTATGACTTTACAATTTTTGGATATTAGTCAATTAAATATGATGTGGTCCACACATTTAACCGATAGTGTTTACTTTGTGTTTGTGGTTTTGCAGGCAATAAGGAATATTTTACAGTCAAATTTTTCTATGGTGGACACTTTGAAGATAACCCACATAAACAGTGGAGGGGAGGTACTTTTAATTTTTTTGATTTTTGTCATCCTGATTACATCTCTTTATTTGACATAGCCAACATGGGGAAGGAGTTGGGATATAAAGTTGGACACCTTAAGTTCTATTATAAGTCACATGCAGCTGATATGGAGAGGGATTATGAGAGTTAGAAAATGATGATGATGTACTGACAATGTGTATTCTTATCCCTCATAGTAGGCTAATTGAAATATATGTGGAGGTGATTAGACATGTGGGAGCAGAAGATGACTTTGAATTACAAAGGGAAGGTGATAATAATAATGAATGCAAAGATTTGATATCAATTGGGGATGATGAAATGTGTCAAGTGATGAAAGTTATGTGGATAGTTTTGGGAAAGAATCAACTGAGGATGAAGAGGATGATGAAATTGGGGAGGGGGATGAGGGTGATCGGACGGGGGGGGGGGGGGGGGGGACTGAGAGTGATGAATTTGGGGAGGGGGTAGAGGGTGATCAGACTGAGGGGACTGAGGATGGGGCAGAGGGTGATCAGGCTAGGGGGACTGAGGATGGGGCAACTAACAAAGGGAAGGGAAGGGTGCAAATGTAGCACAGAAAGACAAAGGAAAAGGAGCTGGTTCAGGAACAAGATTTGTCACTAACAAAGGCAAAGGAAAACAAACTGCAGAAACCCAAACTTCACAAGAAGAACCACATGAACCAGGGTTTTCATCCTCTGACTATGATGACTCTGATGTAGAAAGGATGCCTAGAGTTAATGAATTTGATCCTGAACTACCTGAACAAGAACATAAAGGGTATCCAGAATTTAGGGAAGGTGTCATAGAGGATCCTGAGTTTGAGTTGGGAATTACATTTACCAATGTCACTGAAGTGAGGGCAACAATCAGAAATCATGACATCAAACAAGAAAAGAAGGTGTATTTCAAGAAGAACCTGTCAAATAAGATCCAAGCAAGGTGTGTGGAGCCATGTACATGGTACTTCTATGCTGCAAAGTTGCAAAGAGAGCTCACATTTAAAATCACTAGATTACAAAAAATGCATACTTATTGCAGAGAGTGACATAATTATTGTATAAATGCATAATGGATTGCCAAAAAATATGAAGATGATCTTCGGATGAATCCAACATGGGGATTAGATCAGTTTCATACTAAAGTAGTTAAAGATTTGGATATTGGGGTATCAAGGAGCCTAACATATAAAGTTAAGAAAAGAGCAATGAAAAACATTGAAGGGACTGTTGAGGAGGAGTATGGATTGGTTTTGGACTATGCTGCAGAGCTTAGAAGAGTAATTCGTGGGAGTACTTGTATTTTGAAGAGAGCAGAACCAGAGTAGGGACAAGACTTAGGCAGATTTTGGAGATTTTATGTCTGTCTGCAGCCACTAAAGAAGGATTTAAATTAGGGTGTAGACCAATGGTGGGGCTTGATGGCTGTTTTCTCAATGGACCATATGGGGGTCAGTTATTGACTGCAGTTGGTGTTAACCCTAACAATGGGATGTGGCCAGTTGCTTGGGCCATTGTTGAATTTGAGAACACTCAATCTTGGGTGTGGTTTATGAACTTGCTGGTGGAAGATCTTGGGATTGCAAATGATGGAGGCTGAACATTCATTTCAGATAAACAAAAGGTATAAACATCTCTCCATTTATATATATGTTATTCCATCAATTATTACATTGATTGCATGTTTCTGATAAATTACCTTTTTTGTCCCTAGGGTTTGATTAATGCTTTAGAAGTTGTGGTCCCAGGTGCTGAACACAGACATTGTGTTATGCATTTATATAGGAATTTTTGGCAAAAATTACATAAAGGCTCTTGATTAAGAAAATTAGTGTGGAATGCTGCCAAAGCTACAAATCTTCAAAAGGCAATGGAGGTGTTAAAAAAGGAAGATAAGAGTGCATATGAATGGTTAGCTCCTAAGCCACCTACTCAGTGGAGTAGGTCTCATTTTCAGACCATATGCAAAAGTGACATGTATGTCAATAACCATTGTGAGGTATTTAATAGCAAAATTCTTAAGGCTAGAGTGAAACCAGTAATAGGGTATCTAGAAGGACTTAGATTATATTGCATGAATAGGATTGTTAAAAGTAGGGAAATGATGTTGAAACATAATGGTTTAGTGTGCCCTAGAATAGCTAAAAAGTAGAAAAATAGAAAGGTCATGTAGGGGGTGGACTGCCATTATGGTCAGGTGGTGGTGGGAGGTTTACAGTGACTATGACATCTGGGGGTTATTCATTTGTGGTGGATTTGGGGAACAAAACATGTTCTTGTAGGAGGTGGGACTTTTCTGAAATACCTTGTGCTCATGTTGTGTCATGCATTAACAAAATAGGACATGATCCTATCATATATGTACATGAGTGTTATTCCATCAAATATCAATTACCTTTTGATATTTGATAGAAACATGCTATCAATGTAATAATTGATGGAATAACATATATATAAATGGAGAGATGTTTATACCTTTTGATATTTGATAGGATCATGTCCTATTTTGTTATTTGATATTTTATAGGTTGAACCACCAGTTCGACCGATAATCAACTGGTTCAATCCAGGTTTTGACCAAATTAATTCAACTGAATTAAATCGGACCAAACATAGAACTAATTCTCGGTTCAACAAGTTGAACCAGCCGATCCGAACCGGTTCTAAAAACAGTGATTTGTTGGACCAAGACTCTAATTTATGTTTTTTTATCTTAAATTGTTCAATACTTATAATAATAGTAGTATTTAATATATTTGACCACCGCATCAAATTTAAATAGTACAATGAGTTAATAAGGTGCGATAACATTTGTAATACTACTAGTAATTTTTAGTAAATTTGATCACTTCACTAAAATTAGTACGGCGCGTTTAAACTAAAACATTTGTATTAAATCGGTTGGATTTGACTTGGGATTGGAGGGGCTTTTGTTCCACGTGGCAATTTAATATTGACGAACAGGATGGGACAAGCGTGATCCCGTTTCGGGTTTATTGGACGGCAAATAAATTTTATTAGGAGTTGTGTTTTCATTATTTATTTAGAGGAATCAATTTTAATTTATTTATTTTTAGTCAACGACAGTCGGCTTTGCTTTATGTTTTTTACTCAAAATCAACTCCGTTTATCCAAATTTTGTTAATTTTTATTTCCTTCAAGAATTTTAAATAATGGATTAATAAAATGGCAAAAATGATGAACGAAAACTACAAAACCATTTTGGAAAATGACATATACGTCCGCAAATATGTGATCAAATCAGTGGCGAAGTCAGAAATTTTTATCAATGGAGTCGAAATTATTACTAACTACAAATAATTTGGCGGGCGATTGGGGACAGCGCTCTCGAGCCAATTTTTTTTAATACTTTATATTTTCGGATCACACACACACACACACACATATATATATATATATATATATATATATGTATACACATACTATATTACAATAAAAATAAAATAAGTAATAATATATGGTATGTATACACTATATTGACTCATAATAGACTTTTTTAATCACAACTGTTTATAAGTAAGTAATTCATTATTTATTTTTAAAAATAATATAAATTAGATTATTATTTAGTTTAAAATATTATAGAGAGATATACATTTATTGAGAGGATACGAGTCATATGTGGTTAAAATTTGATTGATAAAGTTATAAATTTTGAATTTGACCCCGTATAATAAAAATTTTATAAAATTTTAGTAGGGTCAATTTATATATAATATTTTAAAATTTACCTTACATTATAAAATAAATTTTTTTTTAGTGGGGTTGATTGACCCCACAAATTTTATGTGGCTTCGCCACTGGATCAAATTGAATTACGACCAATGTAAACCTCTATGTGATAAGATAAAATAAATTATAATGAGTCTATTCTTAGTTCTACCTATTATATGTATATACATACATCGCAATTATTATTATATTAAAATATTTCGCAATATATAATAAGATAAAGATTCAACTGTTTTTGTCTTATGATCACTTGGTTCGCTGATATGACTCACTTCTATTGATATAGAGGTGCAAGTTTCGATTCTTGTTGAGAGCACCTTATGAAGAAAGATTCAACAAACAAAGATCCAAAAGACAGCAATCCTAAAAAGATTAAAGACAATAAATTATTCTCTTAGGACATTTAAAAATAAAATAATTAGTTTTGTCTCTTATCTCAAGAAAGGAAATAATACCCAAGAAAGATTGTGCATAAACAAAATAAAGAATGCAATGTCATTTTGACCCCAAAAAAAAAAGGAATAGAAAATTAAGTTTCCTGCCAATTGTTGTCAAATTATATATGGTTGTATGTGATATGACATAAGAAATAGTCTTCATCTTTTCCAATTTAAACCCAATTTTTTTTATTTGGCCATCATTGTAAAATGATATTTTCCAATATGAAAAAAAAGTTCTCACTTTATTTTTTTTTAAAATGATATTTTTTTAATTATTTGGCCATCATTGTAAAATGATATTTTCCAATGTCACAATCTTTTTAAAAAATTAGGGTAATATGTGTCTCGTTTAAATATTAACAAATTTAAATGAGACACATATACACATATACTACTCCATCCATTTTTAAAAGATTGCCATTTTAGGAAGTAATTTTTGTTCTAAAAAGATTATCGTTTTGAGTTTATCAATACACATTAGCAATTTTTTTTCTACTTTACCCTTATTTAAAGTTTTCTTCTATTTAAAGCTTTCTTCCTTCTCAATGATTCTTATTCAATTCAATACTATAAGCCAAGTAGTAATTGGTTGAATTGAATAAGAAACATTGGGAAGAGAATAATTGATTGATACAATTAATAAAGGTAGTATAGTATTTTCGTTAAGTATTTATTATATTCTTTAATCTGTGTGCATTAATCTTAAATAATAATAATAATTTTTTAGGGACAGAGTGAGTATAATATTAATAAAAGTGAGAGTAAACGTTGGTGAGGTTTGAAATGAATAGGAGCCAAAACTTTGGAACGTTGGATCCCTCAATTTAAATAATTGGAGAGGCTAGCTTTCCAATGTCCCTTTTTTACATTTTAGCTCCCCGTTTTAACATTTTATGAACCCACACCTGGCCCCACCCAAACAAAACAATTTTTCCTCCTCTCTCTACTCTCTCCATAGACTATACTACATCCGACTCATGATATACAAAAACTGTTTGTGAACATAAAAATATACCACGATTAAATCTATATATATATATATATATATATTTTTCAGAAAGATTAGATAAAATATATAAAGTAAAAATTAATTAAATTTTTTAGTGAGGTTCATTAATATAAAAAAAAATTTAAAATATTCATCATTTTATATAATTTTGTGGGCCATTAAATATAAATTTAAAACATTTGTATTCTCTTTGTTCTGTTTTTTACTTTTGTTTTAATATATGTGTAAATTATATTTTATTTATCTAATAGGGTAGAGGGAGTACCAAAAATCAATGAGAAGGTAGAGGCATCATAATCATGAATTCCAAGATACTTCTATTTCAAAACTGCTGTCATGTTTGCTAACAAAAACTTGGGTGCTAAATTCAGGCCGGAATTAGAGGGTTGCTTTGTTGGCTCACCTTAATCTTTTTTTATTTTATTTTTAATCCATGTGTTTCATAAAAAGTTTCATTGGGTTTGATTTTAGTTAAAAAAACCTAAATTTTAAATTCTTCAAACTAAGAAAATCCACACTTAATAGTAGAATTTTATAAGTAGTTTACTATATTAACTATTGTATTAATCAAAATTAAATAAATTTATATTAATTTTAAATTCAGTAGCTTACAAATAGATAAATGAAAAACATAAAGAAAACTCTTTTAGTAGAACGGGGGAATATTATTTTTAGTGAAAAATAAACCTGGTAAAAAAAATCTGCCCAATCGAATACCTAAATTACTTACCCTATATAAGTTTAAAAGTTTATCGATAGTTTTTTTTTAAAAATAATGAAATAAAAAATCACGTAAAAAGCATGCAAAAATATGATAACATTTAAATTTTTATTAGATTTGGTAATTTTTTTTTGATATTTGTACTAGTTAAAGTAAAATTTTTACAAGGCCATATTCACTACTCATAAAAATATTAAGGAGGTTCTACACTCAGATATTGTCAAAGTACAAGTTTTTATTGTGTCGAAATAATAATTTCTAAAAACATATTTTTAGTATATTTAGTTGAAATAACAATTCCCAAAGAAATATTGCCAACACATGATGTGTGCACTTTAATTTTTTTATTATAATATAATAAAATAAATTTTAAAAAGTGAATTGACAATGTGTTTTTTAACTTTTAATTATTTTCGATTGTCCTTCATTCTGCCCAAAGGTTGGTTTAGTTAATGGTTGAGCGGCCAGACTCTCTTGCGAACAAAAAACAAACCGGTTATAGCGACAGACAAAACGGCCGCTATAGCCCGTCCGTTTTTGGGTACACTCCCTTAGTTTGCTAGAGAGCCGGAACCATTATATAAATAAGTGGCCCAAATTTTGACAAGCGAACCCAATTTCTGATTTCTAAGACCCAACTAATTATGGCCTAGCATTGCAAGGTATTACCCACCACTTTTGTAAGGTGTAAAAAATACAAGCCTACCTATCACTTAGACCCACCACTCACCTGGAGTAATCTACGTCCCTTTAAACGTGTTATGTAATGGCATATATCTACCAAGCAACAATACTACTATCACATAAAAAATACTTCACATAACACATATACATATATGTATATTTTTTGTCCCCCGCCTGGCACGTGGGGCTCACAATATGTATGTGTGTGTATGTGACCTTTATGTAACCATTTTTTATGTGATAGTAGCATTATTTTCTACCAATTTTAAATTGAAACAAGTGAGCATTTTACTATTTACGTATGTGGATAACTTGGTAATAATATTCAAGTTATCAGACCAAATATACACTTAATGTTGTGTTTGAATTGAAGGAATAAAGGTAGAAATAGAATGATTCATTCCTATAGAATAAAAAAAATTATGTTTAGTTGCGATTGGAATGAATTGAACTATCCTCTTTTTTTTGCTATTTTCGACTTAAATGTAACATTTTTGCCGAAGATTTCATGCCCAAAGTCTTATGAGTAATTTTTTTTATTATTGAGTCATGAGGGTCTCGGAGGAGGGAGAGTATGGAATAACTCATTCCAACTAGATTGGAATGAATCATTCCAATCTCCATTCCATTCCTTCAATCCAAATGCAGCATTAGCGACACTTTTTTATTTATTCTAACAACAATTTAAACTTTTAACGACACTTGTTGTTCATACATTATAATTATTATTCATCTGTCCCAAAATTAGAAATAAAATTTGACTTTTTAAGTCAAAATACGGCATATTAAATTTTAAATTGATATGAATTTATTTAATTTTAATTAATATAATTATTATAATTACATAATATGTAACAAAAATTATTAATTACAAAATTTATTTCACTCTAATTTAATATACCCTTGTTTAAGTGTGATTCTAAATAAAGAAGGCACAATTTGTACAAATGTGGAGAATAGCCCAATGGCAACCAAACACGTGATGATGCAGTCAGGGTAGCTTTCTGTTTGAGAATTAAGTGGCATCTAATTGAGGTGCAACATCAATTCTTTAGAGTTAAAAACATCATATACCATTTTAATCCTATAAGACCCACTAAATTATTACTAATGGCTGTTAATATACATTAATTAGTAAAATAAGGGGTTGTTTATTTATTTCTGAATAGAATTGAATAAGTTTGAATCTGAACGAACAAGTAATTCGGATCGTTTGTTTAATAATTTTTAAACTCTGAATGTATTTGAATGTGTCTGAACAATTCATCTAAAAATTTGTGGCTGAATGAGTAAGAAGCAATGTTGAATGATATTTTTACTTTACTTACATTCTATCACAGACAATTAAAATTTACATTCAATATTCATCTTGTTTACTATTGTAAACAACTTTTGTTTGATTTTTGTTTAACAAAAAATTGGATAACCAATTTAATGAATGTTTGTGACGCCCCCAAAATAGATTCAGTACACAACTCATTTTGAGTCGCCAAATATATGGTACATAATTCAAATACAAATCTTATTACATTAAACTGTCGTGCAAAATACGACCACACAGACTGTGAGCTTCAATACAGATATTATATCGTATATAATACAGAAATACAACGCTCAAATTAAGTCCTCATTACAATTATTATCACACTATTTTATAAAATAGTGATGACTACTATAGCACTATCTTGGACCATCACTTCATTCTCCGACTAGTCCCCGCTATACTCTCATTTTCTGAAGAGAACAATGAAAGAAAAGGTTGAGCTCAACTAGCTCAGTAAAGAATATTATGACTAAGATAATGTAGAACAAATTATCCTTAGTCCTCAACAGGAAAAAATCTGATAGAATACAATAGACAACAAATTTTAGATCAACAACAGCAGCGGAAATAATAATCCAATAGAAGAGTTAAGTATAGAATGATATCTACTATCTTCTATAATTTAAAAGTTCATCATCAATATTTTATCCCTGTAACATCAATCAATAAATATTTCAAATCAATAATTTATCTTTGCACTACGAGCCAAAAATATTTATTTATATCACCAGTGGTCATGATTATGTCAAACACCTGTCCATCTTTGCACTACGAATCCAAATATATTTATCAATCAACAGTTCATCTTTGCACTACGAGCCAAAGATATTCATCAATAAATAATTCATCTTTGCACTACAGGCCAAAGATAACTTTCACCACAATTTAAGACTGATGATGATGAAAAATGATATAAAGAACGAATCAAGTGAGATCAAAGATAAATATTAGAGATTTATAATTTAATTTATCAAAGTTCAAGAACGTTCAAATTGTTAACATGATAATTAATTGTGGAGCAAAATTCAAGAATAATATTCATATATCAAAAATAATTTAGACAGAAAAGAAACCAATTTTGACGTGAATAATATCCCGTGAACAGTACCCGTATGAATAGTACTCGAATGAATAGTATCCCGATATGAAAAGATTAAAATTTCAATAAGAAGATCAGACCAATATTTCAGCGAAATGATATTAGATGAAGCGCGAAACTCAAGGATAATCTACTAATTTCAGGGATTTTCACTATTTAATAATAAGGTTATGAAAACAAACAATAATTTCTTATCATAAATGGGAAATATGAAAGAAAACGATATTCCTTGACGAGTACAAAATAAATGATATACCAAACGAGCATGAAAGAATATATGAAACTGCAAATGAATTTTCACCCGTCATGCGGTAATCCGAGTAGACAGATCATTTTCACAACTTAATAAAAAATGAATACGAAGGGTTATTGTAAGACCCCAAATTTTATGAATAAGATTTAATTTTCTTTATATATTATTTTGAAATAGTAAGGTATTGATTTGATAAATGTGATAAGTTATGGGTGAAATGTGCAAAGTTTACAAAGTAAACAAGTGGTTATAAAATATTCGTTGTGTCGGAGAATATTCGTTTAGTCGAGGAATATTCTTTTTGTCGGAGAATATTCGTACGACGGCACAGTCATTGGTAGACCCCACAACGGAATGAATGTCGGATATAGAAAGCGACAGAAGTAACTTTTTTTATAAAAATAACGGCAAAACTGTTACCGTTAGTTCTATTGAAATACCCGATGGTTAAAATACAGTAATACGCGGTGTTGCACGGTAGCACACGGTATTGCACAGTATTTCGAATTATTGATTCTTACGTAGGAAGGCACTTACTCAATTATTGTTACAGTAATTACTGTTCAATATTTTATATTATTGATTCAATAATTGCATAATATTTTATTGGTTCAATATTTGCTACGTTGATATTTTATATCAATAAGTGCTACATTGCTATTTTATATTATTGATTTAATAATTGTCATTGCACATTATTTCAAATTATCAAATTAATAATTCATATTATTTGAATAATATTATTAGATAGCATTATTGGCAATGTCTAAGGAAGTTCTGTCTAGGAAAGAGGTTAATTAATTGCGCGCCAGTAAGGAGAAATCCTTAGCGGAAGGCCCCCTTTTTCTTGAGAACGCCCTGGTTGTCAATATTGTAGTTCTGTAATATTATTTGTGAATAATTAATTTTTGATATATATATGATAAGAAATATTTATTCAATGTGGATTTAAACGGAGAAATTTTTAACATGTGACATTTGTTGAAAGTTGATATTTTATCTTGTTCGATAAAATAATTCATTCAAATATATTATTATAATATTACATTATAGTAGTATGATGTGATTATATAATAGTATGATTTTTATAATTTGAATGGTAACATTATTATAGTAAATTCATGGTATAAAAGTTAAACGAGGTGGAAGAGTGCAAATTGAATTTGAACTCTTATGATACAAACAATGATGTCATCGGAGCGATGAGGTAAGCAATGATGTCATCGGAGCGATGAGATAAGCATAGATCGATGATGTAAGCGATAATGTCATAAATTATGGCAAAAAGACTATTTTACCCTTATTTTACCGAGCCTATAAATAGAAGCTCATTTCTTCATTATTTCTCACCAATTCACTAAAGCTATAGAGAGAGAAAGTATAGAGAGAATAAGAGAGAAAGAAGAAGAGTATTCTGCTATTACGCTAGTACAGTCTTCAAATTTTAAGGTAAGGGGTATTATTTATTTCGTATTCATGAAGAGAGTCATTTTCTTTCAATACTCGTAAGGGTTGTTATTCCATTCTTTATTATTCTAGTTGGAATAACCTGTCTACGCGGACTACCGCATGCATGGTAAAATCCTGTTGTTATTCTATTCTTTATTATTATGTGAAATAACCTGTCTACGCGGACTATCGCATGCCTGGTGAATTAACCCTTCGTATTCAGTTGTTATTAATTTATGGAAATAATCTATCTAACCGGACTACCGCCAGACGGGTGAAAATTCAATTGCAGTTTCGTATATTGTTTCATTCCAGATTCTTAACTCTAAACTTACTACGGTAAGTATTGCTTCTATAATTCCTGAAATGATCAGATATTACTTGAGTTTTGCACTTCATCTAATATTATTTCACTAGAATATTGGTCTGAACTTTCTTGTGAAATTTTTATCTTTTCATGTCGAGTTACTATTCACGAGTTACTATTCACGGGGTACTATTCACGGTAAAAAAAATATTTTTTTTCTTCCAAATCATCTTTGATTGGATCCAGGTTTTGATCTTCATTCTTGGACTCTGGATAAATTCTCTAATATTTGTCCTTTATCTCACTGGATCCGTTATTCGTATTATTCTTCATCATTTTCAGTTCTAAATGGTGATATAACTGAATATCTTTAGCCTGTAGTGCAAAGATGAATAATTACGTGATGAATATCTTTGGCCTGTAGTGCAAAGATGAATGATTACCTGATGAATATCTTTGGCCCGTAGTGCAAAGATGGACAGGTGTTGAGATGAACATGACCAACTGATGATACAAATGAATATCTTTGGCCCGTAGTGCAAAGATGGCTATTTGATTCGAGATATATATTGATTGATGTTACAGAGATAAAATATTGATGATGAACTTTTAAATCAAAGAAGATAGTAGACATCATTCTCTACTTAACTCTTCTAATGAATTGTTATTTTCGCTGCGACTATTGATCTAAAACTTGTTGTCCATAATATTTTATCTGATTTATTGAAGGCTAACGATAATTTGTTTTTCATTATCGTAGTCATAATTTTCTTTACTGGGCTAGTTGAGCTCACCCTTTTCTTCCATTGTTCTCTTCAGGAAATGAGAATATCGCGGGTACTAGTCGGGGAATAGAGTGATGGTCTGAGTTAGAGCTGTAGAAGTCCTTACTATTTTTTTATTTAAAATAGTGTGATAATAAATGTAATGAGGACTTAGTTTGAATGTTAATATTTTCTACATGTCTGTATTAACACTTACAGTTGTGTTGTCGTATTTTGCACGACCGTGTGATATGAAAGATTGTATTTGAATTTTGTTGAGTGTATTTGGAGACTCAAAATGGGTTGAGTATTGAACCTATTTTGGTGGCATCACAGTTATTCACCATGCATGCGGTAGTCCGCGTAGACAGGTTATTCCCACAGATTAATAAGTAATAGAGTGACAACCCTTACGAGTATTGAAAAAAAATTACATCATTTACCTTAGTAGGAGGCTAAATTTGACTGGTATAACGGAGATATTCTTGAGAAAATCTTTCACTATAAGCTACACTCAAAGTATTCTTATACTAGAAAGAAATACGCACAATATTATAGAAGAAGAATTTTTCGATCCTGGTGTGATTTTTATTTCTTAACTAAGCATCCTATTTATAGGAGAATGCAAGGGCACTATTTAAACAAAAATCATGGACCAACAATACGAAAATCATAAACGAATTCACGGGCGAAATCTAATTTTTTACTATGCATCACTATTTAATAAAATATTCTAATAAAATAAAAACTTTATATATAATATATTCTATTTATATTCTAATAAAACAAACCACTTTATATATATTATAAAAAAAATTCTGTTTTATATAAAAAAAAATCTGTTTTATTATAATTATAATAATAAAAAACAAAACTGATATCAATTTCTACCGACGGTTTGAATAATTTGGCACGTAAGGGTCCTTACAACAACTCCTCTATTTATAAAAAAAATTGAATAAATATCCACCACAAATCACTTATCTTTAATTAACACAATCTTTCAACAACTAGTCATCATTAATATTATAACTCACAATATTGACAACCAGATTGTTTTCAGGAAAGAGAGGGCTTTTCGATAAGAATTTCTCCTTACTGGCGCGCAATTAAATAACCTAACCCCTTTCCTTGACAGAACTTTCTAGACATTGCCAATAATGCTAACTAATAATATGAGTAATTGTGTCGTGACAATTATTAATTTAATAATATAAAATATTGTGCAGATGATACTGTGACAATAATTGAATCAATAATATGAGATACTATGCAGCAATTACTGTGCCGATTATTGAATGAAATACTGAGTGACTTCTTACGTAAGAATCAATAATCCGAGATACTGTGCAATAATGTGTGCTATTATGCAACAACGCGTATTACTGTATCTTTATCACCGGGTATTTTAACAGTTTAACGGTAAAAGTCTTGCCGTTATCTTTATAAAAATGTTATTTTTGTCATTTTCTATATCCAACAATTCCGTTGTGGGGTCTACCAATGATTGCGCCGTCGTACGAATATTCCCCAACAAAAAGAATATTCTACGATCAAACGAATATTCCCCGACACAACGTATATTTTATGACAACTTGCTCACTTTGTAAAATTTGCACAAATCACCCATAACTATAATATTATATCAAATCAACACCTTACTATTTCAAAATAATATATATAAAGAAAATTAAATCTTTATTCATAAAAATTGGGATCTTATAACCTCCTCTCCTTATGAAATTTCGTCCTCGAAATTGATGTACGTACTTGATATTTCGAAAAGATGAGGATACCTCGTTTTCATTTCAAATTCTAACTCCAACATCGTGGTTTCTTCATAAAACTTTGACTTGAGGAATAATCTTTGAGCGTAGAATCTGCTCCTTCTTATCCAAGATCTTGACAGGTACCTCCTCATACGTTAAATCCTCTGCTATCTCGTCTGGTTCTAGTTCAATAATGTGGTTTGGGTCTTTCACATATTTACATAGCACGGATATGTGAAAAATATTATGAACACGAGACATGCTTAGTGGTAAAGCGAGTCTATAGGCCACAGTTCCTACTCGATCCAAGATTTTAAATGGACCAATGAATCGAAGGTTTAGCTTCCCTCTCTTTTCGATTCTCGTAACTCCTTTCCATGGAGCAACACGTAACCATACATGGTCTCCAACATTAAATTCTACGTCCCTTCGATGAAGATCAGCATAACTCTTTTGTCGATCTTGTGTTGTTTGTATATGTTGTCGGATTATTTGAATCTGTTCCGTAGTCATGCGTACCAACTCTGGTCCCAACAATGTTGCTTCACCCACCTCGTCCCAACATACTGGAGAACGACACTTTCGTCCATACAACGCCTCGAATGGATCCATACCTATACTTGCTTAATAACTATTGTTGTAAGAGACTTCCACCAATGGTAGGTACTTGTCCCAACTTCCTTTGAAGTTTAGAACTCAGAGTCATAATAGATCTTCAAGTGTGTAAATCGTCCTTTTCGATTGCTCGTCCGTTTGAGGATGATATGCAGAACTGAATTGTAAATCAGTGCCCATAGCTTTGATCCAAAATCGTGAAGTGAATCTTGGGCTCGATCAGAAACTATGGATACTGGTATACCATGTAATCTTACAATCTCATTTATGTAGATACGAGCAAGACGTTCAAGTGAATAAATTTCTCGTATAGGCAAGAAATGAGCAGACTTGGTTAATCTATCGACAATGACCCAAATTTCATCTATGCCTTGAGAAACCTTAGGAAGACCTGTAACGAAATCCATGTTGATGTGTTCCCACTTCCATTTTAGAATTTCTAGTGATTGCAATGGACCTTTTGGCACTTGATGTTATGCCTTAACACGTTGGCACGTTAACACCTCGAGATAAACTCCGCGATCTCTCTCTTCATGTTGCTCCATCAAAATGTATGTCGAAGATCACGATACATTTTGGTACTTCCAGGATGGATTGCAAACGGTGTGTTGTGTGCTTCCATCATGATTTTATACTTCAAATCAGAGTCGTTAGGAACACAAATTCTGGAGTTGACTCGAAGTATTCCCTCTTCGTTGATTCTTGCTTCTGGAATAGCACCGTCTTGCACCGTCTTCTTCATATTCATCAGCTCCGGGTCTGTAGCTTGAGCAGCTTTAACTTTATCAATTAAAGCTGGTTCTACGTGTATATTTACCATCTTCATATGGGTCCCTGGAGTCTTTAACTCTATCTCCATCCTTTGTAAGTCATACAAAATGAGCCTTTGTGTTGACAACATCGCACTCGTTCCAGCATATTTACTTTTCTAGGATGGTATTGGATGGTATGGTCGTAATCTTTTAACAGCTCAAGCCAACGTCGTTGCCGCATGTTGAGTTCCTTTTGAGTGAAGAAATACTTAAGGCTCTTATGATCCGTATAGATCTCCACTTTCTCCCTATATAGGTAGTGTCTCCAGATCTTTAGCGCAAAAACGACTGCTGCCAACTCTAGATCATGAGTAGGATAATTTCTCTCATATTTTTTGAGTTATCGTGAGGCATAAGTTATGAATTTCCCATGTTGCATGAGAATACATCCTAACCCTTTGCCTGACACATCGCTGTAGATGACAAATCTCTCCGAACCAGATGGTATTGTCAGAACAGGTGCTGAATGAGTCTCCTCTTGAGCTCTTGGAAGCTTGTGACGCCCCCAAATCCACGTTCCTTCGAAACCTCGGATTCGGTGCAGTCACGATACTATTATCGCCAAATTATTATGTCTTTTATTCATTAGTAAAAGAATACAACTTGCTTTATTACAATTTAGAATATAAATTCTATTCATATCCAAGATCTCGTCTTTACATCATATTCGATATTACTAAAATGCGGAATAATTTAAACTTTTCAATATCCTTTGAATAAATTCTTTTATTGATTTCACAACTTGATACCGATTACAAATCTTGAATCAACTATATAATATGATTCTTTCTATTTGAGTTATCGTATAACGTTTACAACTCAACTCGATATCCTCTATGTATTAACTAATACATTTTTACAATACAATAAGTATTAAACAGTGTAAGCAACTATCGAGTACATCATCTAGAATCTAAACATAGTCCAGACAATAATCTAAGTAATATTCTTCAATGCGATACTATCTATCTTTATCAATCAAGAAGCACGAAATCTTTATCGTGAATCCTTAACCTGCAAAAGTGGTTATTTGCAAGAGTGAGCTCGACAGCTCAGCAATTCTAACAGTCCTCATGCATCACATAGCATATAACATCATACTCAGTTTATGCATTTATAAACAGTTTATATTTACTACGCATGTTACTTTTCACATAACAAGTATATCATCAAAGATCAACTTTCAATCTCATTTATATCTCATATACAGTTCATATATAAGTTCACATTATCACAGCATAATATAATTCAACTAATAGTTATTGAATTCATATATCAAATAGGAACTGAAAGACTTGCCTGATTCGTAGTTTAACAACTACGACTTAACTGCTTAAGAATCTCTGCACTTTGTGTAATCCTACACAGTTATATTAACCATAGAGATCACACTCATCAGTTATATGTATCACACATTCTCAATGTAATAACAAAGGTTACATTGTTGTCTAACTTGTTTCTTAGAACCTTGTTTCACTTTCTTATCATACGTTTAGTATAGCTAGGTACGCATAGGTATACCTTAACTATACTCAATTAATATCATCTTTCATATACACATGTCCGCCTACAACTAATCTATTTACCTATAGTTAGTGTAGTACATCTTCAAAACATGCTCGCACAGTGCATATCACGGTTAACTAGCGGGGTGCACATACCAATCACGACTAGAGGCATATAAGTCCTATCATGCATGTTCATAAAGTTAGAATGCCAGTAACTCTATGTTCAACCATTCTACTTTCAAAACTTCATAAGTTTTATTCTCCAAAAATCAATGTCATGCTTAACTAATCATGCAAGGCTACTTCGAATCATTTTATATCTACTTATGCCATGTACGTATGTTATCATATTTAGAACTTTAAGTACACAAGTTCCTTTAAGTTTAATTTCAAGGCTTCAAGTTTTCTCTAGAACCGCACACTAAAGTGACCAAGAGGTTCGTGGTATTCAAAGGGGTTTGAAACCACATGACATACCTATTTCCATGCATAACTAGGTCATACAATCATCCTTAAAAATTAGAACATACACATCATATGTATATGTCAAGGTTCGTTTATAAAACTTTAAGTCTATTTTCAAACTACAAGTCTTTTCTATCAATAATGTATGGTAGTGTGATTAACACCTTAAACATGTATTTCATGTCAATATAAACCATACTATCGGGTTCACAAAATCAGAATATAAACATGACTTATATACGCCAAAATTCGTTTATAAAACCTTAAGTTTATTTTCAAAACTATAACTTCATCGTTCACGTAAGCGATCCGAATATAATATGCACATACTAGTTTAACAAGTCCATATATATGTATTAATCATACCAGCATGCTTGTCCTAATTTCTTTCAATATCTATCACTTAGCAGACATCAAGCAGGAACAAAATCTGCAGAAACTGGGATCAGGAACCGGCGCAGCTGCGCAGAGCCCCAGTTCAAAACTGGCGCAGCTGCGCAGGGCCTTGTCCAACCCAAGTCTGGTACCGGCGCAGCTGCGCTGCTGGCCAGTACAAAACTGGCGCAGCTGCGCAGTTGGTCGGCCAGAAACAGAGCAGCTTCTGCTTCGGCAGTACCTCAAGCCAAACTCAGAATTTCGCAAAGATTATCATTCTAAGCTACTACATTACAGTTCTATCATGATTATAAGCTAGCATAGCAACTAAGGAGCAATTAACAAACATTGCTTGATCACATAATCATGGATTCCATACTCAATTCTAAAACCGAAAAATTGACAGTAAAATATAAATGAAGAACAATGAAGGAGGGATTATACCTCTGTCAACATTCAATTAGAACTTGCTAATCCTCACTTCCTCTACTAATATGTATACAAGTATCCACCCTCTATATGCTCTCAACTTAAGCAATTCTCAGCAATTGAAATAGAGAAGGAAGAGAGTTCCTTATATAGGCAAATGGATATCCAGACAACTCAATTACCTTCCAAATTAATTCAAAGGATTGCAAGAAAGCTCAATGGATAAGAAAGAGTTGGTGAGAGTTGGTAAATCTCATCATGAATCCCACACCCTTGCAATCATTAGCTAGTTTTGTTGCTGAGTTTGAGGAGTAGGAAGTAGACTAGCTTGGAGCATATCACGTGAAGGAGAAATGAGATGGGCACATAATGTGGGACAATAAATAACTCAGCAACTGGCTATACAATACACTAAGGTTATATATATAGCCTATCATGCTTACTAAGACTATATCATAATTCATTTCATAAACACTTAGGTTATAATGAATTAGAGGGTACACAATATCACTCATAATGAGCAAATAATAATATAATATATCAAGTAGTGTACATACATATAATCCATGTACATCTTATTAATGCCGAATATAATTCTATTGGGTACCATCACAGTGTATTGTCTCCTCTATTAGTAAATTCAATAATTGTTTACAATATATCTATGATATATTATTTTATTGTATACTTAATATACACATTGTCACACCCACATTTCATGTACCTCTTACAACCCAATAAACTTTACTATATAGTTTATATTCATATATAACATAGTCGCATTGCACTTTATACTTCGCATAACATATAGTTAACTATCATACGTTATACTTTAATATCGCATGGTTGCACATAGAAATTAATAAATTACTTATCTTATCAATTAATTAATAATAATATTAATTAATCCATTTCTCATTAATCCATGGAATTATAATTCCCACGCTAATTGATTAACACTTTATATGATTTATTATCACGTTAAATAAATATAAATCTTTTTATATTTATAAATCATTTACTCATTAATCATCATATTATCAAATAATTACTTGATAATAGTATATTGTTCATAACAATAATTAATATTAGAAGACAATTTATCTCATCACAAATCCGATTATACTTATAATCGATTTCCTTATTATTATACTATCACTAGCCATAATAATTTAACATACTATCATAATAACAATTAACAATTAATTTAGATTAATTGTTTAATTAATAATTCCTCCATCATTAAATTAGTCAATTCATTACTGAATCTATTATTGTGCCACACAAGGCATCTCTCACAAGCTCAATCTTAAGCTTATCGTTATTCTCATCACTTACTCATTTCTCACCACATTACTACTTATAACCTGTTCAATTAAATTAGAACTATTAAATCCAAGGTCCACATATAAATATTTTACAAATCGAATATTCAAATATTATATATAACCTTTACGGAAATATAATAACTCAAGCTATTAAAATGTTAAATTACTTCAATTAATTATACTTATAATAAGTATAACCTTTACGCTTATAATAATTAATATATACTCTATTAATTATTCCAATAATAATATTCACGATCAAATAATAACTTAAGTTATTTAATATATTAAAATAACTTAGTTTCCTTTCATTAATTAAACTCCCTTGAAAATACATTTAAAATTATGTATTTAGCCATATCATAAAATATTATGTTTTCTCCAAATAAGCACATTCGTTATTAGAAAATAATTTACTTATTGTCTCGTGATATTATTTTTAATATAATATCAAATAACTATATGTACGACACATGTACATATATTATATATAGAAAATAGATAATAAGTTTATTTTCTATTATAATAAATTATTTCCATCAATTTAATTACATATAGCAAATACGTTTTAATATATTTACCATATTAATCAAACACACCTCATACAAAAATATATAAGGTAATATTATTATTCAAAAATAACATTTCCTCCTTTTATTAATATAATTCATCATTAGAAACTATTTTAATATCCTTTATTAGAAAAATCATATCTCTTTCTTTTCTATAAATTGTTCCCAAAACAATTTCTTCAAATATTCATTTAAAGATATAATGATTTTCATCTCCCTTTAATAACGTATATATATATTTAACGTTATTCGCACATTAGATTTTCTCACATATTACCACTCTAAGTAATATATATAAAAAGTATCAACTATAATTACATATTCAACACACATATTAATTCACTCCTTTACTTAAGTAAATTAAACATTGTACTATATCATCATAGTTAATTAAGATTCAATACTGACATTATATTATTCCATAATATAACTCACAACTTATATTAACTAATATTTATTCTTATTAGTTAATTCCTTAACTAACTCATGCTTCACTATCCAAACCTATTCACGGATAGCTTAAGTGCTATTAATAACCTATATTATAAACATACTAGTTATTAATACACATACTCAAGAATATGGTGATTATACATTAAGGATATTTAATGTCACTAACTTGCTATGATAAAATAATTCTATAAATTATTTAATATCGATAGGAATTTATCCACCTCCTTTATCTCAGCTGGATCGTCTCTACGATAAGTAACAAATATATATTAATAATATATTTATAAATCACAAAAACACATTTTACATAGTCCATATTATCCTATGTAATATAATACCACATACCTCATATCACATATATATTATTATTCGAACCCATCTCACAGTTTAAGAATTTTTTTATTTATTAAATCCTTATTTAATAATATCTGAAAATTCGGGTTCTCACAAAGCTCTTCTCACATTCCTCGCTCCATCTGAATTTTGTATCTTTTCGATTCAACTGAGTTAATGGAGTGGCGATTCGAGAAAATTCTTCCACGAATCTCCGATAATAACTAGCTAAGCATAGAAAGCTACGTATTTCGGTTACTGACTTAGGTTGCTCCCAACTTTGTATTGCTTCAATCTTCGCCAGGTCAATTGATATTCCATGTTTCGTTATCACGTGCCCAAGGAATGTTACTTCCTTAAGCCAGAACTCGCATTTATTCAACTTGGCATATAGTTTGTTTTCATGAAACTTTTGGAGTATCAGCCTCAGGTGTTGCTCATAATCTTCACGGCTTTTGGAGTAAATGAGAATGTCATCAATAAAGACAACCACGAAATGATCCAAATGTTCCTTGAATATTCGGTTCATCATATCCATGAAGGCAATAAGAGCATTAATAAATCCAAAAGACATGACTAAGAATTCATAATGCCCGTATCGAGTTCTGAAGGCAGTCTTTGGAATGTCGTCAGTTTTAATCTTTAATTGATGATATCCAGAACGAATATCGATCTTTGAGAAGAATTTAGCACCTTGTAACTGGTCAAACAAGTCATCAATGCGAGGTAACGGATACCTATTTTTAATGGTGACATGGTTCAACTCCCGATAGTCAATACAAAGTCGAATACTCCCATCTTTCTTCTTTACGAATAAAACAGGAGCACCCCAAGGCGATGTACTAGGACGAATAAAGCCGATTTCTAACAATTCCTGTAGTTGGACCTTTAACTCCTGAAGTTCAATAGGAGCCATTCGATATGGGGTTTTGGAAATTGGTTTTGTACCGGGTTCAAGGTCGATAAAAAAATTAACTTCACATTCTAGGGGTAGGCCAGGAAGTTCTTCAGAAAATACGTCAGGGAATTTATTAACAATAGAAATATCATTCAAATCTGACATATTCTTGTTTAAATCGGTGACATGGGCTAAGAAAGCTTGACATCTGTTTTTCAATAAACGAATAACTTTATGACTTGAAATGACAGTGATTGATTTTAGTGGTTTGGTTGTTTAAATTCGCATAACAGGTTGGTTAGGAATATGAAAGCTAATAACCTTACAAAAATAATCAATTTTAGCATGATGAGTGGTTAACCAGTCGATTCCTAAAATCACATCAAATGCAAGTATATTCAAAGAGATGAGATCAACAGGTAATGTGAGGGTGCCAATTTGAATCAAATAAGATTTGTAAACTGTGGATGTAATGAAGGTTTCTCCCAACGGAGTTTCAACAGATAAATCAAAGTCTAATTTCTCAGAGGTCAAGTTCAAACGTTGAGCACAAGCAGGTGAAATACAAGAATGGGTAGAACCGGTATCTAATAAGGTATAGACTTCGCAAGAGTTTATGATTAGCTTACCCGTGATAACTTCGTTCGGGTTCTTCGCATTTTGGAAAGTCACGACAAACGCTCTCCCTTGAAACTTTGACTTGTCTGGGACAACCTTTGGTGTCACCGTCCTAGCTGGACTTGACTTCGCTATAGGGCACTCGACCTATGTGACCTTCCTTTCGTAATTGTAGCACACCTTGAATTGCTGTGTGGAGTTTGGACTGATGTGTCCCTCTTGGCCGCATTTATAACATACTACCGGTGGTCGTTCCCCTCCCCTAGAAACGGTTGTTGGTGCTGGTGCCGATGTCTTTCCGTTGTCGTTGTTGAATCTTCTCTTTTTGAAATTTTCCCCCGACTCACTTCTTTTATTATCTTGGCCATGATTACCACCGAAGTGGTCACCATTTCTGGTATGATAATGTCCTCCACGCTGGTTGTCATTGCTCCGATGACTGTTGCCATCGGTACGACTATGGTTGTTGTCCTTTGGTTGAACAGCCTTTGTTAGTTCCTAGAGGGCACACAATAGATCTAGAAGGGGGGTTGAATAGATCCTTTTTAATTTTAAAAGCTTTTTCCATTTCTTTTATATTGGTAAGTAACTAGCATATGACAAACATAAAAATCAGTTTATGCACAACGGAATAAGTAAAGATCTCCTTTAAAGATATATTGATAAGCATTGTTCTAATGTTAGTTTAGGTGTAAGTGGTTATGACAGTTATAGCAATTATAGTACATAATGTAAATGACACAAGAGATTTTAAGTGGTTCAGAGACTCAAGCTCCTAATCCACTCTTCTGCTTCAACAAGCAGGGATTCCACTAAGGAAATGGTAACTCTTGAATCACTAAGATTCCTTCAAGGCCAGCAGCTGTAGAATAAGCCCAGCAGGCTTACAATCTCTTTTACCCTCCGGTACTCAGCAAGCCCAGCAGACTTGACTTTGATTTAGTCCCTAGGACAAGGACCCCTCAGGCCCTGGTTGTTTATTGGTAGTTGTTGGTGCTGAGCTGCTAAGATGATATTAGACTTATTCATCCTCTTGTACTTAGTAGCTTGGTGTGATCTTATGGCATTCTATATTGAGACTGGATCACTATTGATGGACTGCTAAGATGTACATGAGGCTTGACATCCTTGAGTACTTAGCAGTCTATCACTTCTCCTTGGTGTAGCTGATCTTTGTTGATGATGCTTGACTTCATCTGATTTCAACATAGCACATTGTCTCCATTGAGGATTTGCTAAGTCTTTGCACTTTAGGTAGACTCCATCTAGTACTTAGCATCCCTTGAACATTGGTTGACTTCTGTACAGATTCTGCTCTGCAACTACTTCTCTTCAACTCAAGTTGTCCATGGTGAATCGCAGAGTGGCTCTGGAGATCTGCCTTCTAGACTGCCACTCTCTCTCTTTTTTCTTTTTGGCCTTCCCGGCTCTCAGCTCAGATGCCATTTTGGTTGGCATTCTTTTTCGTGCTGAGTGAAGCCTTTAGTATTTGAAGCTCTTCATCAAATCTGCTTCACTCCTACTATGGTAGTCTCACAATCACTTAGACTTGTTCTCTATTAAGCTCTATAGAACTCTCATAGAGTCAACAACACCTTCATCTTTGAAGCTTCAGCTGTTATATACTCCTCCAACAGCTTCCCGTTGGAATATAGTCGTTGGAAGCTATTTGAATTGCTTCAAGGATTCTCAGTTATTTGGTGCAGACTACTGACTTGACGTGACAACATCTTTTTTGACTTTTCTGACACAGCAGTCTGCTACTTCACCTACCACCTCTGAGATGTCACTTTCACAGGTCAGGCTGGTAGTCACCTTTACTAATCCTTTTTGCTTCCTCGATTAGAACTAAAGAAGTTGACTAGCTGCATCGATGCTCTCAATCAGCAACGTTCAATTGTCAGTCTTTATATTGAGACATTGCTGAGGCTCAATAATCAGGCGACCGAACTCCATGATTCTGATGCAGACGTCTATGTGCTTGATCGTAGTTTGCCTGTTGATCACTGTTCGCTGACTAGTTTTGACAGTACTACGATTCCGAGAGTGTTCTTTGGATTTGACAATGTAAAACCTCTCGCCCTTCACTCTTGCAGTGCTGCAACGATTCTGCTTGCCTTGATTCGCATCAGGAACAGATAACTTGACTGACTGCTTTGGCCCTTCTGGTTTGCAAGACTCTTCTGATTAGTTGAGCTCAACTCTCTCAACATTCTGCCCTGTGATCTCCCGTTCACATTTCGTGGTGAGGCTGAGCAAAGACAATCCTTTTAGTCTGTTCTCTATAGGTTGGCCAATGTCACTGTATGTGCTTCATCAGTTCTTGCTGTTCGTCTGGCAAACACCACGATCGTAGTCACCACTACGATCGTTGTCTTCTGTTGGTTTGACAGAAACTGCAATCATTATTTTCCTTTTTACAGTCACTTCATTCATTGTCTTCTAAAGATCGCTTGTAAAAGACTTCCCTCTGAATGGCTTCACTTCTAAGTCAGTCTGTCATGCTGATAGAGTTGGTGCTTCGATCTTCTGTTTTCTTGTAGGCCATTTAGAGTGCTCTTTAATCCCCTCCAGTTAGACTGCTTCCTTAAATTTGATTAATCCAACCAGAGTGAGATCTTGGTGAAGACTTCAGAAGTGCTCAGCTGTTGAGAATCGTGTTGTCTCTACGATTCTTCCTTGGCATTGTGAGCATTTGACTGACTACTTCTAAGCCTTGTTCTGCAGACTGTGATCTGGCTTTAGTTCTACAGACTACGATCTGGCTTTGGTTTTGCAGACACTACGAATTCGAGAGCAGATCAAATGACCGACTCCAATTTCTGCCTTAACAACTGTAGTCTCTTGACTGATCTACCCGACTACGATTTTTGCCTCTGTTATGATCTGCAGGCTCCATGACTTCGAGTGAGGCCTACGATTCTTGACTAGGCTCGGCAGGCTCTACGACAGGCTATCTCCACGATTCTAAACATGGCTTCCTCGACAGACTACGTCTTCGAGAAAGTCTTCTTTGACACACCATAATTCTGTTTCTCTCTCTTGGCAGACTATGAAGGCTAGTGCAGTGCTCGACTATCAAATTGGCCTATCTATTACATTTTATGAGATTAACCTAACAAGCTTGGTCTTTTTATTCATAGTCCTTGTACATCATAATCTTTTGAAGGACTTCACAAAGCTGTTTGTTCGTGTGGGATCAACCTAACATATTTGATCTTTCTAGTCTAAGTCGTTGTACATATGTCTATTATCTATTAGAGACTTTATAGTTTTTATCAATGCAGACATATTTGCATATTCATTCATTAAGATCATAATCAAATCTTATATAAATAGGAATAACATTCTAATGCATATTCATAACAATCTCCCCCTATTTGATTATGACAAAACATTAAGTGCATATGTATGAGATGAATGAATTTTAATATACAGTGAGCAGCTGTATTACTAAAACAGATATCATGAATGTCATTGATAAAAATTTGAACTTACATGACATGACACTCTATATCCTGGATCCTGAACATACTATTACAAAAAGAAATGTACCTTCTCTTTTTCAATGTCTGCTCCTTCTATGTCTTCTGGATGCTTTCTGTTTAGTTACTCTTCTTTCTTTTCTTCTTCATTCTGCTCCTCCTCAGATGAATGCCTCATTGATTCATCTTCATCTTGCTTTGGCTCCCCCTCACATTTTGTCTCCATGAAGTCATCTTCTTTCAGGCTCCCCCTCAGATGATGACTCTGCTGCTGCTACTTCCTTGTTCTTCTTCTTTTTCTTTTCCTTTGCCTTGCTGCTTCGGCTCTTGCTCTTGCTCTTCTCCTCTTTCTTCATTCTTTTCTTCGAGTGCCTCCTTGAGTGCCTCTTTTTCTCCCCCTTTTTGTCATTAATCACTTTAAAGAGATGCTGGACACTAGACATAAGCTACTCCATCAGATGAGATCTGCTGCCAATTTCAATCTTGAGTTCCTGTTAGCTGAGCTCCAGCTATAGGGAGAAAGACTGATTTAGAGTGTATATCTTCTCAGAGAGAGATAGAATGGATTCTTCACTTTGCTTCTGAGCTTGCAGGGCTTCTTCCTTCTGATCCCTTATGAACTTCAGATAGATTTGAATCTCTCTGTTGAAGCTTGAGAGATATATATCTGAGATTGTGGCCTGAAGCTTATTGTGAAGCTCATTGTCTTCTCCTCCTGATAAAATCTTATCTTCTACAGCAATGAGATAGAATTTATCAAGCCAACTCTTCAGAGTTTTTCAGTAATTCTTGCTCTTGAAGAGTTTGGACATTTGGTTGGACAGTATTCTGTTGAACAGCTGGTTGGACTCCACATTTCTCACTCTTAGGGAGATCTTCAAACGTAGTGAGAATATCATAGAGATTTGAATACCATTCGCTGTTAGAGGATGAAGGGATATCAGATAGCATTGATGGAGCAGGGTTTGACTTCTCAGGCTGACCTAGATCACTTCCAATTGTAGAGTGCAGAGGCTCTACGATCGTGATCTTTGATGTGATCTTTCCACCATCTAAGCCTTCTAGAAGATCGTAAGGAATGTAGACATTGCTGGCTTGTCGGTAGACCTTGAAGTGAGGCTGGTCTTTGATCAGCTTGGTTGCATATGATTTGACCCTTGGAAAGTTTTGCGATACCAGCTCCAGGTTGGGAAAGTGTGAGTAGCATCATCTGAAGTAGCTTTTGTCTCCAGTAGTGGATGCCTTCAGCAATTGCATCAACAGATAGAACCACCTTATCAGATGATTCTTAGAATCATTATCATATATCATGGCTGAAATGTCCAACTCCATATTTTGAAGATTATTGAGAATATCTACTGTGGACATCCTTATCATGTTGATTCTTTCATTGCCATGGTCTACCCATCTACCTGGTAGCACCTTTTGTGTTTCATCATATACTTCCACCACTATTCTTATTTTTAACCTTTGCAGGAAAAGGAACATGAAAGTCATTTAGATCCTGATCTTCAGAACTAGAGTCTTCATCCCTTCCTTTATGTCCTGTTCTTGAGTCAGACTGGTTCAAGCTCCCTTCAACCAACTCATCATTATATTCATCTTTTGATTCAAAACCATTTGCAGTCTTTTCATTCTCATTACTCCTAGAACTGTCAAACATCTTCCTTTTCCCTTTGGAAACTACTTCCATAGTCTTAGGCTCATCATCATTATCATCACTGAGCTCGATGATCTTTGAAGAAGATTCTCCTTTCTTCTTTAGGCCTGGTTGGAGAAGTAGTCTATTACTCTTTCTCCTCTTTGGGGGTTCAGCAGCAGGAGGTTCAGGTTCATTTCCTTCTTCATATTCTGAGCCCTCTAAATCAGCAGAAGGACTCCTTGGGGATTCAGCAATAGGAGATCCAGATGTTTCTCCTTTTTCAGATCCTGATCCTTTCTTATCAGCAGAATGGCTCTTTGGGGGTTCAGCCATAGGACTTTCATTTTCCTTTTCTACTTCTGACTCTTTTTCCTCTTTTCCAGCAGAGAGAATTCTTTGGGAAACCTTTGGTGATTTTCTCACCACCTTTGATTTCTTCTTTGATGGCTTCTCAGAAGTGGACTCTGGAACTTTGGAATCTTCAGAGTGAGATAGCTCATCCACTGCACTGCTTGCCTTTTTCTTCTTCATAGTGCTCTTGCTGCTGCTGCCATACGTCATCAGCCTCTTATTTTCCATGAGTTTCTTCTTCCAGTTGTCAAACAGCTTGGGAGATAACACCTTTTGACTATTTTGGGGTTCACCCTCATCATCCTTTATCTTGTTCTTCAACTTCTCCTTCAGAATGATGCTCAAGAATCTCACATGGATAACCTTTGTGAGCGGTTTATCTGTTGACTTCTTCTTCTCTGCCTTATCCAGCCACTTGGACATTAAGTCGAACAATATAGCTCCAAAGTTGATTCGCTTCTTTAGTACAATGGAAGACATGATTCTCAACTGTTGATCACTCATAGTATCATGTGCAGTATCCTTACTTAGTATACAATTCCCTACAATCTCAGCAAAGAACTCGAACTCTTTTCGGAACTCCTTCTTCTTCATGTCCTTCAGACTAGGGTTCCTCTTGTAGCGCATAACCCTTTTTTCTTCTTCAATGTCTACTTCTTCAAGACTCTTTAGACCTAGGTCAGGAAAACCTAAGTATTGATTGATGTCTGTAGGTTTTATCTTCAGAATTTGTCCTTTGACCTTTGTGGATAGAAGCCCAGAACATGTCGTAGCATTTGAGTAGAACTCCCTCACCAGGTCAGTATAGATACGGGTGTTTGATTCAAGGCATTCAGAGAACCCAGCCTTCTTCACGAGTTCAAGAATGTCTCTAAACTTCTTTTCTGATTTATCAAATCTCTTGGTGCAGAGTTGGATACCCGTGACGACACGCCAATCTTCCATTTGAAGGGTTAGGAGTATCTAGATGTTTTGATTTTAGGAATATTACAGGAGGTATGTAAGAGCGATTTGAGGATGGCTAACTGCTTAAGAGTTTTAGGTTTTTTGGAGAGTGTTTAGGGTTTCGGTTTGAGAGAGAGAAAATGGATTAGAAGCTTGCAGCTTTTTAGTGGACTCTTATAAATGTAACTGACACATATTTGAAATTCCCTTTTGTATTTGTTCCCTCTTCTTTTCAAAGTGACAGATGTAAGAGCCCAATAGGTTGTTGTCTGTAACTGCTCATAACTGATCAGCTTTTCAAAGTTGACTTCCCCTTGGTTGACCATTGACTTCTTTAGATAGTGGAGTGGCCTCATGACATAGTTTAGTACTCCATGATTTCTTTGACTGGTTGACTATCTCTCTGTCTTCTTTGATGATCGTCGTTTGTGGCCATACTTCGACAACTCTTCATTGATCTCCATCAGGGAGTTACATGATTCATCAGCAGCTTGTATTCTTCTGAGGGGTTACTGTATACTTCTGCAGAGGTCCTTGTGATGCATTCAATATGAGCACTTCTTCTGGGTTAAGGTTGCTCAGAAAGGGCTAGCCTCTTAGTGTAACACTTAGGGTCAGGTTTGTCTCTAAGGCGTTTATCAGAAGAAAGGCTTCTTAGACTTGGTGGTTATAATATCATCACAGTAGACTACTCTGCCAAGAAGTTCACTTACCAACTCTTGATATTCTTTGATGTTGGTATCTGTATAGGCTGCGATCATGGGGTCAGCATGCTCTTACACTACGATCAGGTGTTTGATCGTGGATACTTCACGATTAGAGTGGATGGTTGATGTGGTTACCAGTAGCACATTTTGGGACGATACTACTGGGGATGAAGATTTATTTGGTGCATCAGTCACAAAGTTTTGAGACTCTGTAACTGGGATGTGGTTGTTTGGATAAGCATCTGTTTGACAAAAATGGACTATTTCTTCGTGGAGTGGTCAACAGACATGCAAGAGAGGTTGACCAGTCCTCTGAGCTTATCTCAGAATTTCTAGCACGTATCTCACTTCTTCATTTTCTCCTTAAGCTCAACCACCTCCATATCATTAGTTGTTCTTTCATAATTTTCACAATCTCCATCTCTTCATTCGTTTTTCCCTTGACATTGAGTATAACTACCTTCAATGTCTGGGAGATCTTAAGTATTTGCTTCATTGTGCTCCTTTGTTAATCTGAGTACGGCTAGGCTTAGCAGACCACTGCTCCCCATCAGTTGATACTATCATCTTAGAGAAAGATGGACTATTCTTCTATACATACATATGCAAGGTAGCCTTGCATATCTCCTTTTGGCTGGAATCTTCATGGTTGAATAAGCTCCATTGGATCATAGAGTGATTTCTTCAGAACTGGTCACTCCACGATTGCTGACTAGACACTACGAATGTAGTTTCTATCATTCAGACTTTGGCATCTTCTATACCCGTGGAGCTTTGCTTCTATTATGCATACTTCATAACCATTGATTGATGATCCCTTGATATGAACTTTCTTGATATTCCTTTTGGGATGATATGCTTTGCATGGATAAGCATGGAAGGACTCTTACATCTTGGCATGAATAGCCAGCTTCCTTATGATGATCAACAGAGGATTTGGAATCCATTTAAGTTTATGTGATCTTCATTCTTGGGGACTCAATAAATCTTCAGGAGCAAGCTTTGGCATTGAATGTCCTTGAATTAGAGCATCGCTGAGATATCTTTAAACTTACAGCTGGTTGAGTCTTTGTAACTGAAGTCATCTGCTTCAGTTTTCCTTAGAGAGGTCAGATAGACCGAGCATCTGCAGGTTAAGAAAATTTCTATCTTGGTACCCATGGTTACTTGGGTCCTACTAGGTTAGTTTTTCTTAAAATCACAATTCCTCATATTTTTGGATTTACACAATATAAGCATCAACAATCATATTCATGCATATATCAAATTAGATATGATAGTTCCAATGCATTATTGTGAGTGTGTACGTGATTAAACATTTTGATATGATAATCTTTCTTTGGTTGTTGCACCATTTGCTTTGCCATGTTCACAGATTTTGAATGTTCATAGAGTAAGGATCAGCTCTATTACTTATTTGCATCTGGTTGGTTTGTGGAATTGATCAATTTTTAACAACCTTCAAGATACATCTGTAGTGTTGATCATACTCTACGTTTTATCAAAAACACAGAACACTGGCTTTTATGAATTTACATACATACCAGCCCATTAGCAAAGGTTGAGCAACTTAAACTTCTTAGTTTGTAATATACTTAAGGCATATGTCAGATATCTTTTAAAATGTTATCTTCATCCTAAAACATGAGTGGAGAGAAAGTCTGTTAACAATTAGTTTCCAACAACAAATGTACTATCTCTTTTTCCCTTTTTAGGAAGAACATGATCTCTTGATAGAATACTGTTATAGCACATAAGGTGATGCAATATGATGTATATGTATATTGATGAGGAATCATACCTTGACACTGTCAGTTTCTTGACAGTTATCTGTCCTGCTTATATGCACAATAATATCAGACATTGATGTGCTGGTGTGCTGTCGCAGGCAACCAAAAATAAAATCTTATCGCGAAAGATAACTATGTAGTAGTGCAAGTAAGAGTCGATCCCACAGAGACTGATTAATCTATTTTCTTACTTTGTATTCCAAAAGAGGTGGATTTTTAATGTTATTAATTAAAATAAACTAATGTGTAAAATATCGTAACGAATTGAATCAAGAGAACAAACCTTGGGTTAAGTCAACTTCCACCTTAGAAACATACATTGATCATTGACTCAAGCATACACAATTAATACTTTGAATATTCATCGTTAGAATTAATTCACTAATTAGAATTATTCTGTGTCTTTCCTTAAGTTTAGTTAAATAGAAACAAGCGATCTAAATAACCCTAACTACTAAACAACTTCAGACAAACGCTAAAAGTTTAATCTAGTAGAAGTTTTAAGAATTAGAAAAACTGATGAAGCTAAACAACACAAGCACAAACAGGTTGCATTTAATTTAGTTGAATAGTCTCCCTAAGATATAATAATCTCGTGATCTGCAGTCAATTATTTATCTTAGTTACTTCGCAAATTAGAATGACCAAACAATTACGGATTCGATATCTAATTTAGCAGTAGATTTCAATGAATAATAAACTAGTATGCATCCTAGCAATTAAATAAATCAATCATATAATTCAAGCACAGAAGAATAATCAATACTCACAATACTAATTGAACAATTAAAATCAATTAGATCTCACAGTGTATTAATCCAAGGTTTCCGTCTCCTTAATCCAAGAGCAAAAACTTAGCCATCCATAGCCACAAAAAACACCAAAGAATTATCGAGAGAAGAATAGTGTTTTTGAATGAATACAATATATGAGATGAGATCCCAAGGCCCCTATTTATAAATATTAAAACCTAAGCCTTCAACACGCCCTAGCTGCTATGCAAATCCACTTCGCAAAAGGAGTAATTGCTGGCCGCTAGCGCCTCCCCGCTTGGGCGGGAGTTCCTTAGCCAATTTCCTCGCTGGGGCGGGTTAGTCTACTGCTCAGACTCCACTTAGCTGCTCAATTCGGAAGACATGTGCTTCAAGCCGTGGCCCATAACTTATAATACACGTCTGCTGATTTCGTTTGCAAGCTGCTGATCATTCCTTTCCAATCTGGAGCTTTGGTAACGTGGCCCACATAGAATACAAGTTCTTATTTGTCGAATTTTTGCTTCAAGCTGCTGGACCCTTTGCAATCTCCTTAATTCGTGACCCACTTGTTAATTTCCTATGCAAGCTGCTGCCTTATAATTCGTGGGCCCCATGTATATTCAATTAAGCTGCTTGTTGCTTTCCTTCTAATTTCGTGATCCATTCCAAGCTGCTAACTTTTAATAATGCTGGGAAGTCTTTTGCAAGCCAATTCGTGCCCTTGTTTGTTCCTTTTGAGCCCATTTCGCTTCCTTAGCTCAATTGTACCTAAAATAACAAATATAAAATAAATGAATATACTTAGGTACAAAAGAGATATAAAAGATTAAGTATTAAGGGAATAAAATATAACATATTTCATTCTCATCATGTGCATATCTTTGTATTTAGTGGTGACAACTTGTTGCTCTATATGGCCTTAGATCAATCAAGCACAGTCTTGGAGTTATAATCATAGAAAAGTCTTGACAGCTTGAATTCTTTGACGCCCTTAAACCTCAAGGTTCATATTTATGGAATTAGCCAAATACATATTTGAAGAATTCTCCTTTCTCCCCTAGATAAGCATCTCAATACATGTATAGGCATTTCATCTTTCAGAACAATGGACAGTCAGGCCTTTGACTCTTGATGTTCCTTAACTTCCCATCAGAAGATTGTAGACTGCTGATTGGCTATGGGCAGTGATTGGTCTGATTGCAATAACATATTAGGACAAGGGACCAATCTGGACAGCTTCAAGTATATATGCACATTTGCCTGTACGCATAATTTTCAATATGTGAGCTCATCTACATTCACAAGTGACTTACTACTAAAACTAAGCTTAGAACTTTGTTTGTGCCTAGGATCAAACTCAAAGCGTTAGCTTTAGGATATAGCATGAGAACCTGCTCTGATACCAATTGTTAGTTCCAGAAGGCACACAATAGATCTAGAAGGGGGGTTGAATAGATCCTTTTTAATTTTAAAAGCTTTTTCCATTTCTTTTTTATTGCTAAGTAATTAGCATATGACAAACATAAGAATCAGTTCATGCACAGCGAAATAAGTTAAAGATGCCATTTAAAGATATATTGATAAGCATTGTTCTAATGTTAATTTAGGTGTAAGTGGTTATGACAGTTATAGTAGTTATAGTACATAATGTAAATGACATAAAGTAAATGACACAAGGGATTTTAAGTGGTTCAGAGACTCAAGCTCCTAATCCACTCTTCTGCTTCAACAAGCAGGGATTCCACTAAGGAAATGGTAACTCTTGAATCACTAAGATTCCTTCAAGGCTAGCAGCCTTGGAACTATAGACTAAGCCCAGCAGGCTTAGAATCTCTTGTACCCTCCGGTACTCAGCAAGCCCAGCAGACTTGACTTTGATTTAGTCCCTAGGATAAGGAACCCTCAGGCCATGGTTGTTTGTTGATAGTTGTTGGTGCTGAGCTGCTAAGATGACATTAGGCTTATTCATCCTCTGGTACTTAGCAGCTTGGTGTGATCTTCTAGCATTCTGCATTGAGACTGGATCACTATTGATGGATTGCTAAGATGTACATGAGGCTTGACATCCCTGAGTACTTAACAGTCTATCACTTCTCCTTGGTGCAGCTGTTCTTTGTTGATGATGCTTGACTTTATCTGATTTCAGCATAGCACATTGTCTCCATTGAGGATTTGCTAAGTCTTTTCACTTTAGGTAGACTCCATCTGGTACTTAGCATCCCTTGAACACTGGTTGACTTTTGCACAGATTTTGCTCTTCAACTACTTCTCTTCAGCTAAGGTTGTCCATGGTGAATCGTAGAGTGGCTCTAAAGATCTGCCTTCTGGACTGCCACTCTATCTCTTGTCTTCTTGGCCTTCTCGGCTCTTAGCTCAGATGTCATTCTGGCTGGCATTCTCTTTCGTGTTGAGTGAAGCCTTTAGTAGTTGAAGCTCTTCATCAAATCTGCTTCACTCCTACTATGGTAGTCTCACTGTCACTGAGACTTGTTCTCTGTTAAGCTCTGTAGAACTCTCGTAGAGTCAACAACACCTTCATCTTTGAAGCTTCAGCTGTTATATACTCCTCCATCAGCTTCCCGTTGGAATATAGCCGTTGGAAGCTATTTGAATTGCTTCAAGGATTCTCAGTTATTTGGTGCAGACTACTGACTTGACGTAACAACACCTTTTTTAACTTTTCTGACACAGCAGTCTGCTACTTCACCTACCACCTCTGCGATGTCATTTTCACAGGTCAGGCTGGTAGTCACCTTTACTACTCCTTTTTGCTTCCTCGATTAGAACTAAAAGAGTTGACTAGCTGCATTGATGCTCTTAATCAACAACGTTCAATTGTCAGTCTTTATATTGAGGCATTGCTGAGGCTCAATAATCAGACGACCGAACTCCACGATTCTGATGCAGACGTCTATGTGCTTGATCGTAGTTTGCCTGTTGATCGCTGTTCGTTGACTAGTTTTGACAGTACTACGATTCCGAGAGTGTTCTTTTGATTTGACAATGTAGAACCTCCCTTCACTCTTGCAGTGCTGCAATGATTCTGCTTGCCTTGACTCGCATCAGGAACAGATAACTTGACTGATTGCTTTGGCCCTTCTGGTTTGCAAGACTCTTCTGATTAGTTGTGCTCAACTCTCTCAACATTCTGCCCTGTGATCTCCTGTTCACATTTCGTGGTGAGGCTGAGCAAAGACAATCCTTTCTATAGGTTGGCCAATGTCACTGTATGTGCTTCATCAGTTCTTGCTGTTCGTTTGGCAAACACCACGATCGTAGTCACCACTACAATCGTTATCTTCTGTTGGTTTGACAGAAACTGCAATCGTTGTCTTCCTTTTTACAGTCACTTTATTCATTGTCTTCTAAAGATCACTTGTAGAAGACTTCCCTCTGAATGGCTTCACTTCTCAATGAGTCTGTCATGCTGATAGAGTTGGTGCTTTGATCTTCTGTTTGCTTGTAGGCCATTTAGAGTGCTCTTTGATCCCCTCCAGTTAGACTGATTCCTTAACTTTGATTACTCCAACCAGAGTGAGATCTTGGTGAAGACTTCAGAAATGCTCAGCTGTTGAGAATCGTGTTGTTTCTACGATTCTTCCTTGGCATTGTGAGCATTTGACTGACTACGTCTAAGCCTTGTTCTGCAAACTGCGATCTGGCTTTGGTTCTGCAGACTACGATCTGGCTTTGGTTTTGCAGACATTACGAATCCGAGAGCAGATCATATGACCGACTCCAATTTCTGCCTTAACAACTGTAGTCTCTTGACTGATCTACCCGACTACGATTTCTGCCTCTGTTATGATCTGCAGGCTCTACGACTTTGAGTGAGGCCTACGATTCTTGACTAGGCTCGGCAGGCGCTACGACAGGCTGTCTCCACGATTCTAAACATGGATTCCTCGACAGACTACGTCTTCGAGAAAGTATTCTTCGACTCACCATAATTATGCCTTGTCTCTTTTGGCAGACTATGAAGGCTAGTGCAGTGCTCGACTATCAGACTGGCCTATCTATTATATTTTATGAGATCAACCTAACAAGCTTGATCTTTCTATTCATAGTCCTTGTACATCATAATCTTTTGAAGAACTTCACAAAGCTGTTTGTTCGTGTGGGATTACCCTAACATATTTGATCTTTCTAGTCTAAGTCCTTGTACATATGTCTATAATCTATTAAGACTTTACAACTTTCATCAATGTAAACATATTTGCATATTCATTCATTAAGATCATAATCAAATCTTATATAAATAGGAATAACATTCTCATGTATAATCCTAACAGTCTCATTATCTCACTCCAATAATTGAGCCCTATTCACAACATCTGAATACAAACAAAGTTTATGAAAAACGAGGTATTAACGAATTTCAGGTTTCAAACCTCTCAGAAATATTTGTGTCATTCGTTCCTCATTATCCACCAAATGAGATGCAAATCGGGATAATTTCGCAAACTTATCCTCGTATTGTGATACAGTCATATTGTTCTGCTTCAGTTTGATGAATTCTACCACCTTCATATGACGAATACTTTCAGGAAAGTACTTGTCATTGAACTATTCTGGAACTTCTCCCAAGACATCTTAAGTGCGGAAAGATTAGTACGATTCACAGATTCCCACCAGTAATCTGCCTCTCCACGGAACATAAAGGTGGCTAAGGGAACCTTTTGCTCCTCAGTGCATCCCATAAAATCAAATATTTTGATGATCTGCTTAATCTAAGCCTTCTGCCTTGAGTGGCTCTGGCTTTCCCAAAAATTCTGGCGGTTCCAACTACTTGAATTGCTTAGCAATGACCAGCTGCGAGATACCATTGTTTCCACTTGCATTTGGAACATGAGTTTCTCTCTTCTGGTTTTGCATGAATTGTATAAAGCTCTTAAACACCCCATCGTTAATCGTTTAGGTCAGTGGTGTTGTTTACAGGAGTATTATTATCTTCCTGATGCACATTATCGTGGTTATTGATTGGTAGTGACTCAATGGTCTCATATGCTCCATTGCTCATCTTCGAAATTTCAGATGTCATTCTCAAATACTGCCATAAAACAAGGGTTAATTAAAGAAATTGACATGTCACAAATTATCCCTATATTTCGACCGACCAATTAAATAACAAATAAGCTTAGGTAAGCCACACTAGAAAAGGTTTTACTCGTTTCTTCCCTCCTAGTTCTAATCCAAAATCTCCGCTAGAGATCATATCCTTAAGCTCTTATACCAACTGTGACGCCCCCAAAATAGGTCCAGTACACAATCCATTCTGAGTCGCCAAATACATGGTACAGAAACCAAATATAAATCTTATTACATTAAATTAGTCGTGCAAAATACGACTACACAGACTGTGAGCTTCAATACAGATATTATATCGTATATAATACGAAAATATCAACGCTCAAATTAAGTCCTCATTACAATTATTATCACACTATTCTACAAAATAATGAGGACTACTATAGCACTATCTTGGACCGTCACTCTATTCCCCGACTAGTTTCCGCTATATTCTCATTTCCTGAAGAGAACAATGAAAGAAAAGGGTGAGCTCAACTTACTTCAGTAAAGAATATTATGACTAAGATAATGTAGAACAAATTATCCTTAGTCCTCAACAAGTAAAAATCTGATAGAATACAATAGACAACAAGTTTTAGATCAACAACTGCAGCGGAAATAACAATCCATTAGAAGAGTTAAGTAGAGAATGATGTTTACTATCTTCTATGATTTAAAAGTCCATCATCAATATTTTATCCCTGTAACATCAATCAATAAATATTTCAAATAAATAATTTATCTTTGCACTACGGGCCAAAGATATTCATATGTATCACTAGTGGTTATGATCATGCCAAACACCTGTCCATCTTTGCACTACGGGCCAAAGATATTTATCAATCAATAATTCATCTTTGCACTACAGGCCAAATATATTCATCAATCAACAGTTCATCTTTGCACTACGGGCCAAAGATAACTTTCACCACAATTTAAAACTGAGGATGATGAAAAATGATATAAAGAACGAATCAAGTGAGATCAAAGATAAATATTAGAGATTTATAATTTAATTTATCCATGTTCAAGAACATTCAAATTGTCAACATGATAATCAATTGTGGAGCAAAATTCAAGAATGATATTCATATATCAAAAATAATTTGGACAGAAAAGAAATCAATTTTGACGTGAATAGTACCTCGCTGAAATATTGGTATGATCTTCTTATTGAAATTTTAATCTTTTCATGTCGGGGTACTATTCATTCGGGAATGATATTAGTTGAAGCGCAAAACTCAAAGATATTCTACTAATTTCAGGGATTTCCACAATTTAATAATAAGGTTATGGAAACAAACAATAATTTCTTACCATAAATGGAAATATGAAAGAAAACGATATCCATTGACGAGTACAAAATAAATGATATACCAAATGAGTATGAAAGAATATATGAAACTGCAAATGGATTTTCACCCGTAATGCGATAATCCGCGTAGACAGATCATTTTCACAACTTAATAAAGAATGAATACGAAGGGTTATTCGCAATACATGCGGTAGTCCGCATAGACAGGTTATTCTCACAGATTAATAAGGAATAGAATGACAATCCCTACGAGTATTGAAAGAAAATAACATCTTTATCTTAGTAGGAGACTAAATCTGACTAGTATAGCGGAGATATTCTTGAAAAAATCTTTCACTATAAGCTACACTCAAAGTATTCCTATACTAGAAAGAAATACGCACAACATTATAGAAGAAGAATTCTCTGATTCTGGTGTGATTTTCATTTCTTAACTAAGCATCCTATTTATAGGAGAATGACATGACACTATTTAAATAAAAATCACAGGACCAACAGTACGAAAATCACAGACGAATTCACGGGCGATATCTGATTTTTTTACTATGCGTCACTATGCAATAAAATATTCTAATAAAATAAAAACTTTATATATAATATAATATATTATATTTATATTCTAATAAAACAAACCACTTTATATATATTATAAAAAAATTTCTGTTTTATATAAAAAGTTTTTTGTTTTATTACTATTATAATAATAATAAAGTAAAATTGATATCATTTCTACCGACGGTTTGAATAATTTGGCACGTAGGGGTCCTTACAACAACTCCTCTATTTATAACAAAAATTAAATAAATATCCACCACAAATCACTTATCATTAATTAACACAATCTTTCAATAATTAGTCATCATAATATTATAACTCATAATATTGATAACCAGATTGTTCCCAGAAAAGAAGGGGCTTTCCGATAAGGATTTCTACTTACTGGCGCGCAATTAAATAACATAACCCCTTTCCTTGACAGAACTTTCTAGACATTGCCAATAATGCTAACTAATAATATTAAATAATATGAGTAAATGTGTCATGACAATTATTGATTTAATAGTATAAAATATTGTGCAGATGATACTGTGATAATAATTGAATCAATAATATGAGATACTATGCAGCAACTACTGTGCCAATTATTGAATGAAATACTGAGTGACTTCTTACGTAAGAATCAATAATTTAAGATACTGTGCAATACCGTGTGCTACTGTGCAACAACGCGTATTACTGTACCTTTATCACCGGATATTTCAACAGTTTAACGATAAAAATCTTGTCGTTATCTTTATAAAAATGTTATTTTTGTCACTTTTTATATCCGACAATTCTGTTGTGGGGTCCACCAATGATTGCGTCGTTGTACAAATATTTTCCTACAAAATGAATATTCTCCGACCAAACGAATATTCTCCGACACAACGAATATTTTATTACAACTTGCTCACTTTATAAAATTTGCACAAATCACCCATAACTATAACATTATATCAAATCAACACCTTACTATTTCAAAATAATATATATAAATAAAATTAAATCTTTATTCATAAAAGTTGGAGTCTTATATTGTTGTTGTAGTTTTTTATTTTGATTGTATGTACTATAAAATGTTGTTAATATTTTTTAGTGTTTTATTCTTAAAATTATATTTTTAATAGTATATTTCATCAAAGATTGTTCAAAATTTTATATTTAATTTTTCTTATATAACATTGTATATTTATAATTATATAACAGTTCAGAAGGTTAAAATAAGATTATACACATTTTTAGATGTTTTAGACACAATTATCAAACATATCATTTCATTTTGTATTCAAATTTTTTACTCAATTTAAATTTTCTTATACATTCAAAACTTTTCATTTAATTTTATCAAACATCGCGTAAGTTGGTGGGGAATGATTCAGATGACAAGTGAGGCTGGCTACCTTCCATCTTTTCAAGTTGTGTTTGTTTGTTGGCTACAAACATTTGAGAGTGAGATGTAAATGGATTAACTCTACTTCTTATTTTACACGTTTTCATTAGTAAATAATAATAAGTTACAATTGAATGTTTTATACATTTTCATTAATAATCAATATATGGGTCATACTTTTGGTGCGCAATTTTTTTGTGTACAGTTGGTGCATATAATATTATCCATAATTTATTCTCATATACTCTCTCCGTCCCAGGATAAAAGTCCTGGTTGACTTTTTACGCATATTAAGAAAGAGGATAAAATGATAAAATTATTCATATTTAAATTCTCATTTGATTACATAGTTTTTTGCATATTACTAGTGATGCTCCATAAATATGCATAAAGAATAGAAATATAACAATTAATAATAAGGGTATTATAAGTAAATTATTGTAAAAAATATATCATTTAAGGTAAATAGACATTTAACTTGGGATTACCTGAAATAGTAATAAAGACTTTTATCCTGGGACGGAGGGAGTATTAAGCATGAACAGTGGCGAAGTCAGGAATAAATTTTAGTGGGGTCAAAATTATTGCTAAACTATAAATAATTTGACGGGGGTTCGGGGGCAGTGGCCCTGAGCCAATTTTTTTTTAATAATTTTGTACTTTTGTGTCACACACACACACACACACACATATATATATATATATACTATATTACAATGACAATATAATAAGTAATAATATATGGTATATATACACTATATTGACTCATAATAAATTTTTTTAATAACAAAAGTTCATAAGTAATTAATTTATTAATTATTTTTAAAAATAATATAAATTAGATTATTATTTAGTTTAAAATATTATAGAGATATATACATATATTGAGAGGATATGAGTCCTATGTGGTTAAAATTTGATTGACAAAGTTGCAAAATTTTAATTTGACCCCGTATAAGAGACAATTTATAAAATTTTAGTGGGGTCAATTTATATATAATACTTAATTTTTTAAAAATTTACTTTATATTATAAAACAATTTTTTTTTCTCAATAGGGTCACTTGTCCCCAAAATCTTATATGTGGCTTCGCCACTGAACATGAACTACCTAGCCTATAAATGTAATTAGAAATGTAAATGAACCGAGTATAATCGAGTATTGAGTTGATCAGATTTGGTTTATAAATTTTATCGAGTTTGAAATAAGATTTGATTGAGACTCGTTTAGTTATCGAGTTAAGCACGATCTCAAATCAAGCTCGAATAGTTTGAACTATTAGAGCGAATATGATTTGAGTATCAACAAAAAATTATAATTTTAAAAGACTCGGGTAATTTATCGAACTTTAAAATGTGCTCATATTTAAAGCGTTTATATTTCGAGTTGAGTTCGAATCGAACGAGTACGAATTAAATTCAAACCGTTTGATTCTTTTTACAACTTTAGATGTGATGATAGAATTGTGCAATGGCAAGAAGTAGCCATGTGAAATGCAAATTGAGGGATTAGTTAATTTTTTTGAAGTATTTTGTTGAAAATCTTTTATACTATACATATATTTAAAATAACTTCGAGTCTGGAATACTTTTTTATGCCCAAATATACACTATCTCGTTCTACAATATGACATAATTATTAATATTTTAAATTCAATTTAAAATATTTTCAAACTCAATTTTATATTAATTCTTTTAATTTAGTCAATAGAATGATGAAATATGCAAAAAATCTAAAGAGTATTATTCATTTTAATATTTATAATTCCGTAAATTTTGATTAATCATTTCAATAGAGTTTGAAATTGTTTTAAATTAATTTTTAAAAGTCAATAATAATCTTATAATTTGAAATTAAGGACTATAATAATATCCATTACCTAAAGTGGTTTTATTATGTTTTCAAACACTCACGATATTAAAATTGAAATACTTTTAATTCGCAATGCTAAAAGTATTTTTATTGTGTTATCAAACACTTAAAATCTTTAAAATTGACAAAATACTTTAATTCACCCTATCCCTCCATATCATTATAAATGACCAATGAGTTATTATATACTACTTTCATTCCATAATAATTGACTTTTTAAAAAAAAATTTTTGTTTCAATTTATTTGTGGTTTACAACTTTTTAGGAAGAATAAATTATTTACTTTTTTATGTCACCTCTAACATCTCTCGTTGTCCTAAAAAAATTTCTTTCTTGTATTAGAGTATCTCCAAGAGTAGTAATAAAAAAAACACTTCAAATTAAAGTTTGTTGACTTGCGTGACAATTTGAAGAATATTATTTGCTATTTTTATTTTTTGTGTCTCATCAGTCTCTTCAATTTAATGAGCTGTACATTAAACCCATCAAACGTAATAAATATGTTTAGCCTTTAATTGTAGATTTGAAGAGTGAGAAGGAGGTTGCAGATTTGATGACTAAGGTTGAAGAGATTGTTGGAGAAAATTTTTATGATGTAACTCACATATTTAAGTATCCCAAAGTGGTTGAAGAGACTGTTGTAGATGCTCTTAGTAGTTTTCAACTTTCCATAAAGGGTGGTGATGGAACTTCATACAAATTTTAATTATTAAATGATAGTATTAAATAACTTTTTTAATTCATATGAATGAAACTAAAACGACTATTATTATGAAATGGAGGTAGTACTCGATTAAAACTTAAAGACCATAATCTTGACGGGGAATATGGTTTAAGTTGTGTGAATACTTTATTTGTTCATGATCTTAAAAATAATCTCCCCACCCTTAATATAAGTCGTTTTAGAGTTTTGAATAAATATTAAAAAAATAATTGTATAGTATTAAATATAATATCAATTATTTATATTGTATTTGTATTGAAAAAAATATTATTTATTAAATAAAAAATAGAAAAAACCAAATACTTAGGATCATATTAAAAATTAATTAATTAATATTTATTTAAAATTCTTAAATGATAAAATTATAAAATATAAAAATATTTTTCTAAAACGTATTATATTAAAGGAGGGAGATGATATCTGATTAAAATTTAGAACTCGAATAAACTTCATACTTATCCAAATAACGGGTCCCAGCGAGTTAGACGGTCCAAAACTGAACTGGCCTACCCACTTCCGGATAATGTGGGACTCTTATCTTAATCCACATTCACCAACAAATTAAATTCTAATCTAGGAGTAATTAATTTTGTAACCCCAGCCAATCAACCTCGACATTTTTAGCAAGTGGGTCCACATTCTGAATCAGTGCCATGTGTAAGCTTAATCCTTTTCAATTGACTTTCACTTTATTACCTTTTTACCTCTGTCATTTTGGTTTATTGGACATTTCCAGTATTTATTAAAATTCAAATGATTAAACTGATAATATTTAACTTTAAAAATACTTATATTAAGGGACGGATGAAGTATTGCTTTGCAGGTTTGTACATATGTTGTTGTTTCTTTTTGAGAATTGTTATTTACACGCGATAAGTTTGATATTTTCACAAGACTACTCACATGAATGTGAGTCCTATTTATTGTTTATGTGATAAAAGTTTTTGAACTATCAAGTTGTAAAAATGTAAATTTTCTTATTTTCTAATATAGTTATATACGGTGCCCTTCTTCAGCGAACTTTAAACATTGAACAAAAAATGAATTGGCTATTGCGACGGTTCGAACCGTCGCCATAGTTATGTTGTTGGCTTTGTATGCTATAGTGACGGAAAAAATCGTCCCTATAACCGGTTCGTTTTAAGTTCACTGTTTAAAGTTCGTTGGAGAAGGAGACCGTAGTTATATATTTATAAAGTACAATATTACTAATTATTTATTATGTTAAATATTCCCACCGTTCTTAAAAAAAATTATATTTTTATTAATGACAATACAATATGACATAATCTTATCAAATTTAATGACATAATTTTATTATCAACACACGACTTTTAAACTAAAATAATCTTTTTGTAAATATTTATTTTTTATAAAATAGAAGGAATATATTTGAACCTAGATATTTATCACAAGATTCGCTCTCACGTAATCTAACTCCTAAAAGCGAGCTCGACCCAAATGGATTCAACTAAGCCTAACTTGAGTCAATTTGAATTCGTTAAACAAGATGAACTTGAACCAGCTCATTTATCCATTTAGTTAAACAAATCTAGTTCGAACAATATAGTATCCAACTTGAGTGAAATTGGCTCAGTTTAGTTTATTGAGTCGAGTTTAAACTCAAATATATTCGACTCGTAAGCTCAATTCATTTAGTAACAAATTGAATTCGCACACGAAATTTTTAGTTATTCTAATTTTTTTTGCAGTGCTTCTACGTGGATAGGAATTTTGGACAGAAAAATTAGACCGAAAAAATAAAATAAATTTATAATAAAAGAAACAATTAGGACAATACAAATTATTTATTCGCTGGAATAAATTTATTTTATTCTTTCCGTTCAATTATTCTGTACACATAGAGTTATTAATTTTTTTAACTTTACAAATCAAAGTCGGACTTGAAAATTTGGCCATCCATTGTAATTTCCATGAAATAAACGAGGGCATAATTGAAACAAAAAAACTTGGTGGGAGTGAGGTCTCTCTTTCTCTCTCCGCCGCTTTCCTATAAATTGGCTGCGTCTGTATCGGGCTTTATGAAAGTGTGTTGATTGCGTCTCTTTCTCTCTCCTGTTTGCACAACTAGGCTTCTAAGATATCCTAGATCTTTTTTCTATTTCCACAAGTATTCAATTTCAAATCGTGTCTTCAGGTATATTCAAGAATCTACATTCCTCAATCCCTCTCAGTTCTTCATGTATTTTATTTATATATACTAAATTATAATAAATATAGACACACACTAGTATACTATTGTGCTACATTAATGTTAGTTGTTTCCATTTTTTGATCTGTAATTAGATCCCAAATTAAGCTGAATCTAATACCTTGTATTCGACTTTTAGCCTCTTTTTGCATTGATTAACTGATCAATTACTCGAATTTTAGCCTCTTTTTTTTGCATTGATTAGCTGATCAATCATTCTGTTGGATCTAGTCTATATACTTATATCTAAATGATTATCTGTTTGTTTAATTTATATTGTATTTGGAAATTTTGGGCCTTTATATTTAATAAATCTCTGTTGCCAATGTATATCATTTCCTCTGGGGAGGTTAATTTTCTTAATATGGTGGATATTATTAGAGCTAAGAGTCAATAGAGAATTGTAGTAACAATTTATTTTTATTTCATTGAATTTCTCTGAGGTGCGGTGCTGAGCAAAGTGTTTTTATTGGTTCATTGTAGTAAAGATGTTTGCTTAACTCTGAGCTTATAAGATAAATAGTCGATACTTTAATATATGATACAGGTGTATCAGAAGAATGAACTCTCCTATTGCATAGAGTTAATTGCCTATAGCTAACAGGCGCGGATCCGGCCTGAAAGTTCAGTGGGGTCAAATTCGAAAAAAAAAATTCATTAACAATAAAAATTTAATAAAACGAATCACAAAACTAAATAATCCTCAAATATTGTTTACAATAACACTTTTTGAGGTTTCATTGCTTGAAATTGTTGCATGATAGCCTCATTTTTAATAGTTACAAAAATATCAAGCTCAACTTCTGTTACTAAATAGTCATTCATCCATTAATCTCTCATTTGGTTACAGAGTTCATTCGTTAGTCTTCACGATATTCATAGTTGAAAATGTCCTTACACAGTTGTAGTAGATTGGCAGATCCCTTAACAATAAAATTTATAATATATATATATATATATGTATATATATACTGTTGATCTCTATATATATATGTACGTATATATATTTACAAGACACAATTTATACACTGTTGATCTCTTTTTCTATATAATATACATACATATATATATATATATATATATGTATATTTGCCAAGTACATATTAATAACAAATTTTAGTCGAAGAAATTTATTTAAGAAATTATGTTAAGTCAAACTATTTGTTAATAGAGAGTCACAAAGTGGAATAAAACTCATTATATATATATATACAGAGATCAGTACATATTATTACTTATGTTTGTGCATGGATCTTTTAGCTTCCAAACAATACTCTTTCTTTCTTCTCCACATGCATGGTACCAAAACAAGTAATTGTAACAAGAATGACCCCTGACTTCCGAAAATCCAGTGGGGGGCATGTGCCCCCCTGCCCCTGCACTGGATCCGCCCCTGATAGCTAATCTCTAATATGATTTGTGATCAATACGGGAAAGTCAACGAGTCTTGGTTCATATACCAAATATCAGATGTCTACAGTCTCATTATCAACCTATCATAGAAAGAACACATTTTCTGCTATATGGTGTCCTCTAATAAAGGCTAAAGATGATACTTTATATATATTAATCTTCTTCTCAGTGAAAACTATCGTGGCTGTGGCTGTGTGGCATCACGGGTAACTAAATAGCATTTGTACTGATGCATAATCCAATTTTACGCGCATATACTGAAAGCGTTGTTCATCTTGTTATAAATGATCTTTTATAGCATTCTTCGTCATTTCTTAACTCATTTGAATTTCATTCTTTGATTGCTCAGTGTAAGAGTTTCAGTGAATGGGTTCTAAACCGGTGGAAGATGTAATAGAGTCGTCATCAGGGGTTCATTTTTCTGGATTTCACTTAAATGGCTTGCAGGCAAGAAATTCAGAGGTGGAACACCCAACAACTTCAGTGGCTGAAAGTGTGCATAAACAACCTTTTGTCATCGGTACTTGTTGGACTTACTCCTATAGTTTTGTTGATTTTGTTTGTACTGAACTGAAAATATCATGATTTCAAAAGAATTCATATGATGAAATGATCTATAAACTGCTTATCAATAGTCGGTCATCAGTAAAGTTTAATTTCAAACTTCACAAAATAAAAGAGTAACAACATTTATTACCTTGTGGCAAAGTTATGGTAATAAGTTTGTTACCTGGAACGCAATTTGTGCGTAGTACGAATACGGGTACGCGGTACGCTACATAACTAAAACGTGATACGCTAGAGTATCTTTATATAAGTTCTTTTTGTTAGCGTAGAATCTAAATGTAATAAACAATTAGTATAAATTTAATGTTTTATAACATTAGAATTTTTTTAGTTGATTCAACAAGTTGTTTGTTTTATAAACAATTAGTATAAATGTAATGTTTGAGTTTCCAATACTAAGTTATAATATTGTTATTTTTTGCAATTATACGTAAAACAATAAAGAGATTTTTCAGTGCGCTAAATTTACAGTATTGGTACGTAAGAGTATTCTGTTTGGGTACGCAAGTACCAATACATGGTTTGCTAGGTCAATGAGAGTATCTGGTAACTCTGGACTAATAACTAAGATGGTTTATATGACATATCCAACTTGACATTGGCTGAATGTGGATTGTGAATGTTTTACCCTAAAATGAAGTGTCCAACACCTATATCCTTGATCGAGTGTTTAGTGTTGGACACGAGTACTTTTGGGCAATGGGAAGAGTCCATGTATTATAGATTATTTGTGGTATCTTTACTTCTTCTTTTTTTCCTTTATATATATAATTATAAATATATGTATTATCAAGGTGAGTGAATCTAACCTCAACCTTAGAAGACTTTTGGAGATATTTTCAATGAGATAATACGGTCTCTATTGAGTCTCTAACTGGATTTGATCTTTGTACCTCCCCATTAGAGGATGAGAGGAATACCACTAGAGCTATTGCTCATTAGTGATTTTTTCTTTCAATGTTAAAAATAATAAAAGAAATTTTAGTCTTTGGAAGGAATGACACTCATTTGGTACTCACGTGGTTCCCCCAATTGTTGTGGTTGATGAAAAAAATAATATTTGAATTGAGTGGAAATATGGGCAGTGAACCTTAATGGTTTTTGTAGACAAGGAGAAACTTAACAAATGCATTTTCTTTGTTCTAGGCCATAGGAACTTTGTAATGCTAACTTATAAAAGCATGTTTCTTGTAACACCCCAATCCCGAAAAAATTTGTCTATATATAAGGAATTAAGTTATTAACAATAATACCTTCATTCATAACTTTTTGGGTGAGCCTGTGGTGGGTTAAGATGATCCAACAAGATACTATTGGTCTAGTGATAAGGCCTTGTTTGGATGGATTTTTTCGATTCGGACTTGAGATTTGACCCAAGATTTGTTTCTGACTCGGGATTCGACTCGGGTTGTTACATTATGGCTCTCTATCCGTCCTAAATTTAGAGTTATTCTTTCTATCTGGTGCATCCCAAATTACGGTTTGAATTTTAAATAAAAGATACCAAGCCTTAGTGTATTGAAATAAAATTTGATCTCGACCATTGCTTAAAGTTGATGTTCAAATGGAGAGTCAAATTATGAAATAGAGGGAGTATTTCAATTTTTTTTTTTGCTAAATAAGGGAGTCTATCATTGAAAATCCTATGAGGGTTGTTAATTTCTATGATAATTATTAATTTTTTTCTTTTTTTTTACTCTGAGCACCATATTTTCTCTGTATTACTTTTAGAAAATTGTTATTGGTTATTTGTTTGGTGCATTTTATTTAGCCTGATTTCTTGCATAATGAGGAGGTAAAATGGCTTGATATGTATCTGCCTCCACTGTTTTCCCTTTTGTTTGTTCACAATTTCTGAACAATCTGTTTCTAGGAGTCGCTGGAGGTGCAGCATCAGGGAAGACTACAGTTTGTGATTTGATAATTGAGCAGCTTCGTGATCAACGTGTTGTACTTGTTAACCAGGTATCACTAAACCACTGATATATTTTTTTTGGATACAGAATGAACATTTCACAATAGACCATTTCATCGTGTTCATAATCATGATCATCACCTTGTAGCTGCATCTGTTGGTGGACTAAATGATATCCATTAACTATTTTAACTGCATTCTGGATATTCGTTGATGGTTAACAATGGCACATCAATCGCAAACTTCAAAGTGCATAGTATGAACACTAGTTGATTGGGTTCAGTTCCATTATAATGTTATAAGTATGCTTCTTCTATGCGTCTCTTGATAGTCCATGAGTACATCCATTCATAAAACTGTTTCATCTTGTCTATGGGTCTTATAACTATCAGTTTCATCCGGCAAACACATAATATGGATGAGTTGGCAGGATTCCTTTTATCATAATTTGACTGCTGAAGAACTTACAAGGGTTCATGAATACAACTTTGACCATCCTGGTGAGCTTTGTATCTTAATAACACATCACTTGCATAATTTCCTCCTCTACTTGTCAATTTGAAGGATACTTCTCAATCTTAGCTATGATAAAGTTATTCTGCTGGCTACGTAGATATTTGAACACATGAAAATTTGCATCTAATTTTCTGATACATTTGTAAGTAAACCTTTTGTTGCAATCTAAAAACAGAAAATCAAGGGATGAAAAAATATAGAGAAGAGATAATTGCTTTTATTTTGTTGTTTTGAAAGTGTTGGTTATCTTAACTTGCGAACTCAACATGGAGGTAGGAATTTCTCATTATTGCTATACGTGATTGGTAGTAGTGAGCAAAATATACAATTTATTAACATATAGGTTATTGGGTCTTTGTTGTTGACAAAGTATTTTCTGTCATAGTTCTAAGTTTCCGAAGGAGTTCAAGCCGTTTTAGGATAAGTAGTCGTTTACAAGGCACAATATATTGTTATGTAATTCCTTTATTTAATGAAGATTGGCTTAGAGAATTTGTAGAAGCTTCTAAGATTATGCAATGCAAATTTAGATCTAGATATGATCCGTATGAAAATCTGGATTTGAATTAATTAATAGCGGTATAATTAGCTGCATGACTGGATTTTGTGTTTTCACGCTGATTAAACTGCTTCTTCGATATGAATTTTTTTCTTTCAGATGCATTTGACACTGAGCAATTATTGTGTGCCATGGAGAAGTTGAAGCATGGCCAAGCTGTTGATATTTCAAAATATGACTTCAAAAGTTACAAAAATGACGTCTTCCCAGCTCGAAAGGTAAGTTTCTTAAACAATAAAGAGTAAGAGACTTGTGAATCAGTGTCTAATATCAATATTTTAGTAAATCATGTTCCTATTTTTGCCTTCTGAAATAATTTCATCATAAACCCTGTTGCTATGAATTCTTGGCAGGTCAATCCTTCCGATGTGATACTCTTGGAAGGCATACTCATTTTCCATGATCCTCGCGTCCGAGATCTGATGAATATGAAAATCTTTGTGGATACAGGTTCTTTTCCTTCATTTCCTTTAATTTGAAGCCTTTTTAAGTTTGTTTATTGGACTGGCAAGTCTACATTCTGTTGGTGTATTCTATTGACTCTCAAAATTAAGAACATGAAGTATTTTCTTATTTATTTATTTCTTTTGTTGAAACTGTAATTTAAATATTTATTCTTCATGGAACTGTAGTAGGAAAGTGTTTAGGATATTTGATTCCCATGTTCTGGTAAACTGTACTAGGTACATGGGTATAAAATATTATTAAAGTATTCAAAACCTTTATACATGTGAAGTGTTGTGAAAATGTTTTTTCTGCTCTGACCATATGAATATCCTTTCTTTGGAAACTATAGGAGGTCAATGATTTCTATTTGAAAGTAGTGGATCGATCCAGGAAGTCTCAGTTTATATCATTTATAGAGAGCGGCATGTTGAGATAAGATCAGTGTTTGATAATTTGACTTGTTCCTTTGCATATATATTTTTAGTCCAATTATACATATAATATTATAAAGTAAACAAGTAGTTTCATCTACATAAAGTAGCTCCATGAAATTTACTGTAGCTCACCTTCTTGCACTGTAATAGTCAAATGAATTTGTCATACTCGTGTTATGTTGTGAATGTTCATATAGTATGTAACGATGGACAAATATGTGGAACCTGAAAGGGTTTAAATCAACCGAGTAATTTGAACACATTGTTAAATATACCAAGCATATCAATTTCTGCGTCACTGTAATAATGAGTATTCTACCATGGTGGATGTTTTAACCTTTGACACTAAAATACAACGACTTTCTAGGCCATTAGTCTTGTAGGGTTGTACCTCAGCTATGGGTGAACCTGAAGGCAGAAGTTTCACTTAAAATAATGGTGAAATCATAGCACTTCATACCATTTTAGGGCTTAACCGCCTTAATGTTCTGTGGCCATTTTTCTTGCCATCTCTGTTTGTATAAATATAGAATCACATAGTAAGTGGACTTTAATAGTTACCTCCTGCTTGCGATATGTGAGTTTTTTAGAAGGACATTATTTTTGTTCAAGGCTTCAAGCTACTCAGGAAATATCATAACTTGATGTTCTTTTCTAATTTCTACTGGACATCCCACCTGCCCATCTTTTAACACATTGCCTGTCACAGTTTTTCGAGTTTTTTGCTGCCTAAGTTCATTGAGTATGCCTCTATTTTGTTTGTGGTTCTGTGAAAATTTACAATTTCCGAACTTATTTAAGATACATGAGAGATTAGCGTTAATTTCCTCAGTATCTTACTCTATTTAATCATTAACTGCTATCTTTTGGTGACTTCATTATAGTTAGGTGGGCTGTTAGTCTGTTGGTCATCACAATTTGACATTTTCAGTGCAGATGCTGATGTGCGCCTGGCAAGGAGAATAAGACGTGATACAGGTGAAAAGGGCAGAGATATTGGCATGATACTTGATCAGGTTAGCAAATCTTCGTCTATTCAAAGAAATGAGGGTGTCTCTCTTATATGTTGTTTGCATTTCATTCCGCATTGATATAGCGGCCCTTCTCGTTCTTGTATGGCTTTGCCACATTAATCATTTAATGGCTCATTAAATAAGTGCTAGACTGCTTTACTAGTTGTATATTTATGTATTGGCCGTTTGTTAATTGTGGAAAATTTCAACCTTGGTGCAGTACTCAAAATTTGTGAAGCCAGCTTTTGATGACTTTATACTTCCAACAAAGAAGTACGCAGATATTATCATTCCCCGTGGAGGGGACAATCATGTAGCTATTGATTTGATTGTCCAACATATTCGGACAAAACTTGGTCAACATGATCTTTGTAAAATATATCCTAATCTATACGTCATTCAATCAACTTTCCAGGTAATGTTTTGGTATTTTATGTAAAGTGTTTGTTTCTCTTGGAGTCCATTCTCTAGGGGTCTAGATTACTTTTTAGGTCTTCTTCTGAGTTCAATTCATTTTCTTATTTTCGTCTGTTATTATTGTTTGTATCATCTCAGATACGTGGTATGCATACGCTTATACGTGATGCTCAATCAACGAAACATGACTTTGTATTTTATGCTGATCGGTTGATTCGTTTGGTGGGTATATTGTTGATTAAAGAAACAACTTCTATGTTTGTTGTGCGATGGGATAGTTTTCCTATCTTTAATTGTTTATTGAGTACACTCCATCTTAATCAGGTTGTTGAACATGGCCTGGGACATCTGCCATTTACAGAAAAGCAGGTGATCACTCCTACTGGTGAGTCACCATCACTTACGAGTTCTAATCTTAGTCTTTTATGTTCCTTGAGATTAATTTTGTTGTCCATATCCTTAAGTTCGTATTATCTCTCCATTTGGAGATGTTAGGTAAGTAATTTCTCTATCCTAGCATGTCAACAGATTTTATGTCTGAAAGATGTTTTATGTTCTTTTCTGAACAACCTATATATATGCGCGTGTGCGCATATAATAGATTTATCCCATTTTATTTTACCACTGTTACTATGATTCAATCAGAGGTAGGTGGGTGGATGAAGATTAGACTTGCTGTTTCATGGCATCATAATCATCTTTTAAGATGAAGAGAGTTGACATCTTATTCTGATATGGCAATTTAGTGAATGTTTTAATAGAATGAGGGTCCAACTATGAGGGTTTTTAGGCTCATTTTACTCTGAGGCTACTTTAAATAATTGTGGTTTACTTGGTTTCTTTAGTTTTTTTCTCCCATTGGCTTGTGTTTAATTATTTGTCCAAAGAAGGATTTTGCTTTTCTTTCCCTTGTGTGTCTCCTTTTTCAAGTCTGTTCTTTGAGATATTATGAATATAATGTAAATGCATGTCTCATCGTCAAATGCGAGATCGGAGATTAATAGAGATTAAACTACTGCCACTACTAAGAGTAGCGTCCGACAACTTTTTTTTATATGCCTCTACTCTTAGTAGAGGTATGGAGGAATGTCCTAAATAACCTCACCTTAGTTAGATTTAAATAGTTTCAATGTATTTATTTGTAATATAATTTATATTAAATAAATCAAATTGTATTACAATATGGAGTTTAAATTTTAAATAATCAAATTGTCACAATAATTGAAAATGTTAGATTTTATTACTTATGAAATTATTTATACAAATAAATACATTGAATATAATTGACAATGTTAAATTTTATTACTTAAGAAATTATTTATACAAATAAATACATTAAATATTTATAATTTACAATTTTATTACTTAAGAAATTATTTATAAAAATAAATACATTAAATATAATTGACAATATTAAATTTTATTACGTAAGAAATTATTTATCCAAATAAATACATTGAAGCTATTTAAATCTAATTAAAGTGGGGGTATTTAGGAGTTAGGACATGGTGGGAGATGCGTTTGCTAGAATAATGTCCATAATAACCATTTGTTATGGATCACTACCCATATATACATTTTTATCTATCTATATATATGTACGTATCTATAAAAATAGATTAAAAAACTGTGTATTTGCACTGCAGATATATTATTAAAGATTGTTGAGTCATTTGTCGTTGGTCTCATTTTTTTGTCGAAAGATATTTAATGTCTTTGTAGTTCAAAATTTAAGAATAAAATATTCGTACTTGAACAATAATAAATCTTTGGAACCCAAATGACCCCAAGATTTCCATAACATTTTAAATTTGTATACACTATACAACAACGTCGTTTTGGGAGGCTACCTCACCCAATAACATGTGGGACACTGCATCTCCCTTATTCACATATTTAAATATTTTGGAATGCGTTTTTTCTTCACAGTATTGATAGTTGTCAGTGCTATCACAAGTAATACTAATTTGGATTCTTTCCTGAATTTTTGTTCAATTATCTCATCTCATCTCAGCATTCATTAATTATTTATGTAGTTCTGCAGCTATTGTAACTGATTGTGTTTCTTTTTCAACATTTCTTTTTCTGTGAATGCAGGGTCTGTGTACACTGGTGTTGATTTCTGTAAGAGGTTATGCGGTGTCTCTGTTATTAGAAGGTAAACGATATGGTCTCAAAATCTTGAAGTCCTATAGCAATCAATTTAATATGTTTGTTTTTTTACTGTTCTAGATGTTGAGGCATATGCAAGCCAGTATTTTTTAAACCAAGAAAAACAAATATTCCTACAGCTGAGCTGCAAATTTCAAACACATTGTAGAAGCAGATAATCCTCGTTTCTACTATACATGTGTCTGATTAGTCCTTCAACAGGATTCAAGCTGTAAGGGATAAACAGAATTACTGTTTATATAGAAGATATTAAAGAATTTAAGCAACGGACTGATGAATGACATTGGATACGAGTATATAACAAAAGGTCTTAACCAAAACATGAATAGAAGGGGTTCTTATGTTCCCCTAAACTCAAATGGTGCAGCAACTGTGTACAAATGAATCCATGTCTCTGTAGGTACTCTTAGATGCTTAGCTGTCACTATATGCAGTTTTGCATACATGCCTCTGATAGAATTCGGACATGTAAAAGTTCCTTATCACGTGGAACAATGTGTGTGCAATGTGCATACATATACACATGTCTGGCAGTATCTGAGAACCTCAATTGCAAGCTCCCAATACTAACTAGGCTCATGCCCGGTATTTTAGATGACGCATTCCTGTCTGGTTGCGAGTTAATCTAATAGTTATGGGCCGCACTATGTTCCTGTTCCGTTGAAGACCGACTGATTTCCTAAATTGGTTCAATAGGCCCTGTTCTGTTTGTTCAGTCCATCTATTTTGTCTATTTAGTATGAACTCTAACCATCAGTTCTGTAATTTGAGCCCTTAATTACTAGGAGTTTGTAAATATTTGCAGCGGTGAAAGTATGGAAAATGCATTGCGAGCATGTTGTAAAGGTATCAAAATAGGAAAGATTCTTATTCATAGAGAGGGTGACAATGGTCAACAGGTTCGCACATACTCCGTATGTTGGCTTGGTATGTTTAATACATTTTATCTGAAAGTAATTTGTCATCTTACTGCCTCATTTTTAATGCAGCTAATTTATGAAAAATTACCTCAAGATATCTCAGACAGGCATGTGTTATTATTGGATCCTATTTTGGGCACAGGTTTGTCTACTCTCTTTATCTCATAGCTGGAAAATTCTCTTTTGATGCACTCGTCTAGTAAAATTTCAATCAACATGTTTCAATGCACAACTGGCAGCTGTACCCTATCACAAGTAATTTGTCTTACCGATTGCTCCGTCTTTTCTTTTGGTTTCCAGACGCCATGCGGGTTGTGTGGATTATGACATTGATAATTTGTATCTGATTTTCTAGTTTCTACACTCACAAGTCTCACCCTTAGAATTAATAAATTTGATCAAGGGTCGGACATCTACATCTATGTATTAACTTGATGCTTTGGCCATTTCTTCAGGGAATTCAGCTGTTCAAGCTATTTCTCTACTTCTAAAAAAGGGCGTACCAGAGTCAAGCATCATATTCCTTAATCTCATATCTGTAAGTTAATTAGAGCCCGAGTACTACTGGCTTCCGTCCTATATATACTCCTATTGAATCTACCCTTTCCAGCAATATATAGGAAAATCACGATGATGATTATACTTTTCTACTCTCACCAGGCACCTCAAGGAGTCCATGTGGTTTGCAAGAGCTTCCCAAGAATTAAAATCGTAACCTCAGAGATCGAAACTGGTTTGAATGAAGACTTTCGCGTTATTCCTGGTATGGGCGAGTTTGGAGATAGATATTTCGGCACAGATGACGAATGATCAAATACGAGGGTGCCGCCATTATTATTATCTACAAGAGGTGCTTGTTTTCCCAACCTTGCCAATTTCCAATGGTTATTACCAGAGAGGAGAGTCTGCTGAACTTGCTAAACAATTTTTGTGATCCCTGCTGGACATTTGCAGTTTTTGATTAATTTTTTTTTCACTCTATTTGACTTTACTGTCAATTTTAAGCACGAGGAGGCGGGCTTAGTTGTCAGTTATGAGAAATACAAGGGGTGGATTTATATTAGCCTTTATTTAAAGGGGTGCTTTGGATAAAAAAAAAACACTTGTGCATTAGCAGTGATTTTTAAACTAATGTAAGAAGGAATATGGCATTTCAGTTGATTTTATGAAAATTTATATATCGTTTGGTTATCCTTTTCGTGTTCCTATATTATACTTTGTTTTAATTTACTTTTGGTGAATAGAGTCAGACCTCTAGCTATGCTACACGAACTGTCGTGATCCGATTATGATGAAATTGTCACATAACATACCATCGATAAACTCTATACATTTTTGCTGCATTAGTTATAGCAGGAGTTATATATTTGACTCCCCAATGCAACAAAAAGTTAAACTAGAATTTACTGATAGTATGTTACTCCTTTTGTTTCTTAATATAAGTCGTTTTAGAGAAATGTTTTTGTTCCTTAATATAACTTGTTTGATGATTTCAAGTAAGTATTAATTGCTTAATTTTTAATATTATCCAAAGTATTAAATATAACTTTGGTTTTCTCACTATTATCTGCCTAATAAATAATACTCTATTTTTCTAATACAAGAGCAATACAGACAATTGATATTATATTTAATGCTTTACAATAATTTTTTTAATACTTGTGCAAAACTCTAAAACGACTACTTATATTAAGAGATGAATGGAGTATATTATATGAGATCCGTGAAAAGAGTCTCCTGAGTGTGGATAAAAGCAGGAATAAAAATAAAAATCTTATTTTATGAGAGATTGAGAAGGTACAAGAGTGTTTTCTATCAAAAAAAAAGAAAGAAAGAATATGGATGAGGTGCCCTAGCTAGCTTTTCCACACAATTTGATTCATGAAAAGACGAGTGCCAGTTGGAGCCGAGAGTGATCACTCATTCTTCTATCCGAGAATGATAACTTTCCATAGGCTAATCTCCTGACACGTGTGGACAATTGGGACGATGGATCACATTAGCATATTCCATTCCCATAAAGGCCATCTCCTATATAATTAGATAACTTCTTGTTTTCATTCTTTCGTGCTGTTAGCATTATCCTCAGCAAAAGCACCATGTCTGCCTTTGTGGGAAAGTATGCTGGTAGTCCTCTCCCTCTCATATCTATATTTTATTTGCATGCATGCACACACACATGCACACACGCACACATGTATATAATAGTTTTATGGATTGATATAATATAATATGTAACACTAGTTTATCAAACATACGGTTGTCACACTGTTTGATGGATTGTTAGTAAGGACCGAATCGAGCAGAGTATTAAGTTGTTCATATTTGATTTGCAAAATTTATCGAATATAAAATAAAGTTTGATTGAGGTTCGTTTAACTGTCGACTAGAGCACGATCTTGAATCGAGCCCGAACCATTTGAACTTTTCGAACGAATATGATTCGGGTATCAATAGAAAACTGTAATTTGAGAAGATTCGAGTAATTTATCGAACTTTAAAATTTGTCTATATTTGAATCATCTATATTTCGAGTCGAGCGAGTACAAATTGAGTCTTGTTTGCTTATTTTACGGCCTTAAATTGTTAGATATATTCAACTTTGAATGTGAACCATTTGACTGATATCCACAATCTGTTGAACAATCGGACATTCATTCCGATATACAAACACTCGTTTGTCAAAAATGCGTAGTCAAACTGTTTGACAGATTGTTGGATACAACAAATTTTGAGTATGTATGTATGTATTTTTTGTTGTTGTCAGATGAGCTAATCAAGAATGCCAAGTACATTGGCAGCCCAGGCAAGGGTATTTTGGCTGCAGATGAGAGCACGGGCACCATCGGCAAACGCCTCGCTAGCATCAACGTCGAGAACGTCGAGTCCAACCGCCAAGCCCTCCGCGAGCTTCTTTTCACTTCTCCCGACGCTCTCCAATATCTCTCCGGCGTCATTCTATTCGAGGAAACCCTTTACCAAAATACCTCCCAAGGAAAGCCTTTTGTCGAGCTTCTCCAAGAAAACAACGTTGTTCCGGGTATTAAAGTGGACAAGGGCACAGTCGAGTTAGCCGGGACAAATGGTGAGACCACCACTCAGGGCTTCGACTCGCTCGGGGCCCGTTGCGCCCAGTATTACAAGGCCGGAGCCCGCTTCGCCAAGTGGCGTGCGGTCCTTAAGATTGGCCTCACCGAGCCATCTGAATTGTCCATCCAACAGAATGCTCAGGGCCTGGCCCGTTATGCAATCATTTGCCAGGAGAATGGGCTTGTGCCGATTGTTGAGCCTGAGATTTTGACCGATGGGAATCATGATATTAAGAAATGTGCTGCTGCTACTGAGACTGTGCTGGCTGCAGTTTATAAGGCTCTGAATGACCAGCATGTGCTTTTGGAAGGTACACTCTTGAAGCCCAACATGGTCACTCCAGGCTCTGATAGCCCAAAGGTATTATTTAAATTTTACCTTAATTAATCACAAATTTCTATATCTAGCACAAATTAATATATATATATATATACAGCAAGGTTCTCCATCCGTTGACGGACCAGCTATAGCGATTATTTTTTCATGCTATGGCGACGGTATGAACCGTCGCCGTAGCAGGTTCATGCTATCGCGACGGTCATAACCGGTCCGTCAATGGATGAAAAACTTTGCTATATATATATATATATAGGAAGAATTCATTAGTAATGGGTTGATTTCCATCCAACATGCATGCAGGTAGCAGCACAAGTGATTGCTGAATACACGGTGACAGCACTCCGCCGCACCGTGCCACCAGCAGTGCCGGGAATCGTGTTCCTCTCCGGAGGGCAAAGTGAGGAAGAGGCTACTCAGAATCTGGACGCTATGAACAAGTTGGAGGTGGTGAAACCATGGACGCTTTCCTTCTCATTTGGGCGAGCTCTGCAGGCAAGCACACTCAAGACATGGGCAGGGAAGAAGGAAAATGTGGTCAAGGCACAAGAGGGGTTTTTGGCAAGGTGCAAGGCAAATTCGGATGCCACTCTTGGCAAGTATAGTGGGGGAAGTGCTGGTGGGTTGGCTTCCGAGAGTTTGTTTGTCAAGGGGTACAAGTACTAGCTAGCTAGGGTTAATTTGGTGAATTTTATTTTTAAATCTATATTTGGTGAATTTTATTTTTTTCCCTTGTGTTTAACAATAAACGCATCTCATTATATTTGGCAATTGTTTTGTTCTACAAAAAAGAGTTCTCTTTTTATTAATATTTAATAGTAATATAAAATGACACAATATTTTTAAATTTATTATCATAATTTCAGTTAAATATCACCATTATTAAACTAACAAGTCACTATATTTAATATATGGTAAATATGAAATAAAAATGCATTATTAATATTTGTATATACTACAAGAGACTCTTTTTATGTAATAGATAGAATAATTTTATTATTTTTCAATATTAATATTTAATTATATGGGGTGCCCCTCTTGATAATTAAATCCATTAATTATATGTGTTAATCTCCAACAACTGATTGATTTTATAATTAAAAGTTTCATCCCATCTTTTGTATCCATCACGTTATTATCTTCTCCATTTTATTTTCTATTTCAAACTAATATACATATATATATATATATATATATATATATATATATATATAACTAGTGTATATATATATATATATATATATATAAACTAGTGTATTTAGAGCAATCTCAATTAAAATTATAAACTCCATTCTAATGTATTTAAAGCATTTATTTTCTACAATCTCATAAGTTTATATGTATTTATATGTTTAGAAAGACCTTGATTTATATAGGATTTGCAGGGGGGGGGGGGGGGGGGGGGGTTTCCAGGGGGTCCGGGGACCCTCCGGCCACCGGAAAAATTAGTATATACTACCTCCGTCTCACAATAAGTGCTTTTTTAGGCTTAACATTTTTTTCCAAAATAAGTGATGTGTTAGAATTCCAATACAATTTTTATAATATTTTCCCATATGTGCCCTTATGCAACCAATGGTATTTATTGTATATTTATTGGAAAGTTGAAAGGTTGAAGAAAGAAAAAGAGAGACCAAAAGACAATAAAAAAAATCTCAAATAAAACGAAGAAAATATATTAAGGGTATTTTTGTCATTTTAACTTGTATATTGGTTTGTGTGATTTAAGCTAAAAAAACACTTATTATGGGACGGAGGTAGTAGTAGGTATGTGGGAGGGTCCAGCCTGAAATTCGACAATGGCGAGGGGTCCGGGGAGCTTTGCGTGCGCTGGGAAGAAGAAGGAAGGGGAAGAAGAAGAAGAAAAAGAAATTAAAAAATATATAACTTTATAATTAAGTAACCTACACATAATATAAATACTGACATATTAATAAATTTTTATCCGTTTATAATTTTAAAATGGTCAAAGAAATGAATCCCTAATTTAAAAAGGAAGAAGTACTAATTTACCTAATTTTTTGCATCTTTTTGACACTTTTGGAGGCAGGTCGTCTAACAAACTTTATTATATAATCTCTTTATTTTGCAAGAGAAAAAAAGAGAGTCTCATTTATAAATTTTGCAAACACTAACTATTTTTTATTTTATATATGTATACTTTTTAAAATAATAAGGTTTTCATTCATTAATAATGACATTATATACATGAATATAACTAAGTGATATGATTTATTTTTTTTTGAAACGAATGGAGTATTTCTGTTATTTAAAAATAATAATTACTTCGTTTCACAAAAAGAACTTTATTTATAAAATTTATTAATTTTAAATATGTATTTTTGTTCTATATCTATCTCAAGTGAATAAGTTGTTAGGTTAACATCAACCACACTATATTAAAATATGATGATAATTTATACTCATCACTACAAAAATAATTATTTTATACTCTTTTTAAATGGAGTAATGGACGTGTTTGACATTTTCAATATTTTTCTATTTGTGAAACGAAGTAAATAACAGAGGAGGCTTGTATATTGGAGAGTCTAGTAGAAACAGAGGAGGAGAGGAGAGAGAAGAGAGTCGCCGCTGCTGCCGCCGGTTGCCGCGCTGACGCCCGTTAGCCGAACCCCCGCTTAAAATCTCTGACTCCGTCATTGGGTGGGGGTGGGAGTGGGGGGGGGGGGGGGCATAGATAAATTGAGGAGTCCTCTTATGTGTTGAGATAAATTTGTGTCGACTTACAATTACAAAACTTATAAATATGTGAGATTTGTAAGAATTATAAGAGAGTCTCTCACTTATTTCACATCTATCCAAATACGTTACCACTAATAAACTTATCAACGTAACTGTCAATTAAATAGTCGACATAAAACATTACAATATATATCATTATTATAAATTTAGTGAAGAGTTTAATTTTTGTAGTAGTCCTTGATTATGAAAGATAGTCAGATCGGGATAGATAGACAGGAAAATAACATATACTATTAGAAGTTAATCGTGAGTTAATCTTTAGTTAATAATTTAATTTGTTTAAACTAATCTGAACTATTTAAAATTAAAAGTACCACATGTATATCCGTTTTGAATGAGGACGATGATTTTGACTCGATCGAAGATGGGACCGGAGATGGAGAATAACTGAATGCTATTTATGATGATGAGGAGAGGATACTATTTACTTCCCCTAATTTCTACCCCGTAGGCCGTACCCAAATCAAAATAGTTATATATTAATTAAGTTAATATTTATATTATTATGAATTACATAATTAAAATATATGTCCTTATATATATATGGAAAAAATATAAATACACAGCTGTATAGTGCACAGTAGGTTATAACGGCGGTTTTTAAGGGCTATAGCGATGGTTTGTCTGTCGTTATAGACAGAATATCTATGGCGACAGACAAACCGTCGCTATAACCCTAGAAAACCGTCGCTATAGTCTACTGTGTAGCTACACAACTGTGTAGCTACATATAGCCATAATTAAAATATATTATTGTGATTATGGGGCAGATGGGCTACACAAAAGTTGGAGCAAAATGAAACATAACAAAAATGCTCTACACTGAAAAATCAAACTAAAAGAAAACAGAATTAACATAGGCTGCAAAGGTAGCACAATAATAGAGACAGTTTCCAATATAATATTCCTTCGGAAATATAAATTATTTATATTAATTTTTTGAAATTAATTTTAGATATTTATAATTTATAATTTTATTTAACTTTAAAAATAATAAATTTTGTAATTATTGATTATTATTATTTTTTTGCATAATTTATGATTTTATAATTGTAATCCGTATTCACATTAGAAATTGATATCACTTTTAAATTTGAAAATATCTCCAAATAATTTTAAAAAAAATTCAAACTCGATCATATATTTTAGAGGAATGTAAATCTTTCCTTCCTTTTGTTAGAAATCTTCATATATAAAAATAGTTAAATTGTTAGAACAAAAATGATACTGTAAAAGTATATATATATATAATGATATTTTTATAATTATTTTAGTGATACTTAACACTTTAAGTAACAATCATTAATCTAAAAATATCATTTTTACTTTGTAAATATCAACTATCATAGATAAATGATAAATAATAATTATAGTTTATTGATTATAGTTTACTTTATAATATATTTTTAAATTTAATTTTAATCTTCAGGTATACAATTATCACTAAATTATAGGGTGTTTTGTCTTTTAAAGTCGTTTTAATATTAATAGTAAGTGAGCCTTACAATCAAACTTGTAAAAATAGTTTTAAATTAAAATTGTAAAAGTGTCACTTCCTAATATATAATTGACATTAAATGATAGCATGAAAAAAATAACATACAGTGTGTTACACTAAATAAATTATCTATAATGCCATATAAAATTACATAATTTCAATTAATGAGTGACTAAATAACAATACTTAATTTTGTGTATATTTTGTTACTCAGTGTTTGGCGTATTAGTGCTTTTAGAAGTTCAAACGAACTTAAAAATCTTATTCGTCTAGTAACAGTTTATTTTAAACGCATCTTATGTAACTCGAAAACCATCGTTTAGAGGTCCAAACGCTAGTAGCTAAACAAATATTAACAATGACTAATATTATCATTAAATTTATTTTTTCATCACTAATTATATATTAAAGAAAAATTAGAAGAAAAAATATCATGGAAAAGATCTTGGGTTGAAAAAGTGAGATGAAAAAACCATAAAAACCTAAAAAAGGTAAAACAATTCAGCATTTCTCTTATTTTCTTGCAAGTTCCCTGTTCTTGTTAGAACTTAGAAGAGAGAAATAATTGAAGAGGGAAAAAAAAATGGAGATTGTTGTTCTTATAGTAAAAATAATATTATCAGAGCGAATATAAATTTAATATTAAAACTTTTATACACTAATTATTTAAACGGTACTTATTATTATTATGTCAAAATTTCATTTTATCCCGTGCAATTTAAACCGCCTAAAAAAAATATAGGCCATCTCTACGTTATTCCACCTGTTTCTCTCTACTTTCTCCGTCAGCTCCACAGCCTCCACTCCAGAAACAAAGCCCTCTGAGCCACAAGAATCTCTGTCCATGGCGGTTTCCACTTCATTCCGCCTATTCTCAGCTAAATTCCCCCAATCTCTCTTCCACCCCATTAATTCCCCAATATTCAAAACCCTAATTATCTCTCCAATTCCTCCACTACCCACCTCAAATTTCTCCCTTTTCAGATCAATTTCTATCCAAAGAATACCCACCACTCCTCACTCTTCTTCTTCTTCCTCCTTCTCACCCTCTATTTCCCTTCAACCCATTGAAGATCTCCCTCCAAAGCTCCAAGAAATTGTCAAACTCTTTCAATCTGTTCAAGAGCCGAAGGCCAAATACGAACAGCTCTTGTTCTACGGCCGGAATTTGAAACCCCTCGATTCCCAGTTTAAAACTGCGGATAATAAGGTTCAGGGTTGTGTTTCTCAGGTTTGGGTTAGAGCTTACTTTGATTCTGAGAAAAATGTTGTTTTTGAAGCTGATTCTGACTCGGTATTGACTAAAGGGCTCGCTGCTTTGCTTGTTCAGGGCCTTTCTGGCCAATCTGTTGAGGAAATTGTTCGGGTTTCGCCTGATTTTGCTGTGCGTCTTGGGTTGCAACAGAGTTTAACTCCTTCTAGGAATAATGGGTTTTTGAATATGTTGAAATTGATGCAAAAAAAGGCCTTGCAGCTATATGTGGAAGCTGCAAAAAGTGGTGGAGGTGGCTCATTTAATGGTGGTGAAAACCAGATTGAGAGTTCGAATTCGGTCTCTGTGAATGATAGTGGTATTAATGATTTGAAGGTTGGGGTTAGTTCTGAAGTGAGTGTTGATGATTCTGGATCGAATTTGGATAATGTTGTTGTTTTGGGGAGTAGAGGAGAGAGAATTAGGGAGAAATTGGAGAGAGAGCTTAAGCCTATTGAATTGAAAGTGGAAGATATATCTTATCAGCATGCTGGGCATGCAGGGGTGAGAGGTAGCATTGGAGAGACACATTTTAATGTGAAAGTGGTTTCGAAGGAGTTTGAAGGGAAGAGTTTGGTAAAGAGGCACAGGATTATCTATGGGCTGTTGCAAGATGAAATGCAAAGTGGACTACATGCACTGTCTATTGAGGCAAAGACACCAGCTGAAGTTGGTAGTAGGTGATGTGTAGTCATGAAAAGAGGTTCTTAAAATTTTCCTTCCTTATTTTTGTCCGGAGTTTAATTAGTCTTGCTTAAAGTATTAATTCTGTTGTATTGATAGTTGCTAAAGGATTAATAAATTGGATATGATGTATCCCAAATCATTATAATGCATAATCAAATATATTGCCTCATATTTGTTCTTTGTTGTTTCTCAAGAAGAATTTTCTATTTAGTTTATTGTCTTTTGTTTTAAACTTCTAAAAATATTGCAATAGATTGCCTGATTATTTGTGGGACTTCTAAATCGCTGATGGATGTGCCATTTGTCAAGTGATCTTTAAAAAAAAATAAAAACAAGTATATTTGTCAAGGGATCTTTCTTTTGAGTTCTCATTAATCCTCTAAAGTTCTAATCAGAGAGCAAATATTTCATTTGCATATTGGCCACATTAGTAGTCCTTTATCAAGGGTAGTATCAAATGTATTTTGGGAAAGGGTCATGCTTTGAGGAATCCATGTTATAAACTGTTTCACATACACTTCTTTTGGGATTTTGCAGGCGTAAGATAGGTTTATGGATCATTAATTTTCCTGTAATAAAAGATTTTTTCCCCAAAATTTTAATATGCTTCTGTCAAAAGTTTCCATTGCATTTCATAGATAGTATATATATATACCGGAACTTACTTGCACAAAGAAGTCTATGAGAGCATTGGTTTTTCTCTGGACAGTTTGCTTTTCTTATGGCCTTCTCTCTTGTTTGAGCTTTAATGTCAAGTGACATTGATCTCATTAAATTCCTCCCAATACCTTTTCATGGTTTTGTGGCGCACTTTCTTTCACTTCATTTCCCCCACCCATCACAATTTTCTCCTTTGGTTATGATGTAAGGTTATGAGTTTAGGCCAAAGTAGTTGTCTTTGTTGAATGAGGGTGGTATAGTGATTTGTCAGATTTCCGTACAACTTTTGAAAAGCTTAAAGTTTACAAAAAATTGATAAGAAAAAGAAAAATAATTATACCACGAGAATAAGAAAACCAAGTTCTCAAATATGCGCCTTATTTAAGTTCAGGACTCTTTGCTTGAAAAGTATGAAACCTGGAAAGTGCAAACTATGATTAGCTACAATGTCAATCAGAACTACACATAAATCTTAATTAACATAACTTGGTGCAAATGTCAGTCTAGATATGTACCCTATACCCCTAACTCCTGGAATAGGCATAAAATCTACTTTGCAATCTCTCAAACATATGGTTAATGTAGAGATCTTCCCTTTTATTGTTTAAGTGCACTGCATCATATATTCCTGGATTGAGCGTTTCTTATAGATTTTCCCCATCATGAGTCAGAAAATAGCCTACCTACCTAGTTTGAGATAAAAGGCATTGTTGAGTTGAGCTTGAGTCCATGGAAAATGATTCTTTGGAACTGAATTTGCAGAATAAGCAAGTACAATCATTGTAAAAAGATAAAAGGAAGCAAAAAAAAGCTGATTATCATTCTAGGGAAACAGTCACAGTCAACGAAGATTATCGAGTAACCCAATGGTCTCATGAATTGAACTTATTGGTGGCTTATGTTGTATCAGATCAAATTGATGGAGTTCATTGATCTATTTCAAGTTTTCGAATGCAAGTCTGAAGCAACTGTTAAAGACCGCCTACGAGAGTATTGATCCGTGATAGCAGTTTGAATTTTTCAATCAGGACACCACTCTTTAGACACATTTCAGTTAAGATAAATAGCCTCTCAAGATGAATATGAAATACCCTGTTTGTTGAGCATAAAAGAGAACTTTGTCAATTCAACAGTTTCTTATTTTTTTTTCCTTTGATATGTTTTCAATTGTGTTTAGTTTGTGAATTTTATTTGGGTTAGATATTTCTGCAAAACTACCTTTGTGGCATGTGAAGTTTTTTCTCAGTTGTTTTGCCTTTGACCCTTAACTGCCCATTATATGTTAGGATCTAAACTGTCTTCATGTATAGAAATTATTACTTTCTGCCATTGGCATCTTTGGATATTATGCTGTTCTCCCCCAGACTTGTAAGCGTTATGATACTGAACCTAACATGAGAGGGTTACTAGGCAAGAGAAAGCAGGCTAGTAAGCTTTCTCAAGTGCAATAGATATGCCAAAAATCTGCCTTTGAGAATTGATCTGTTCCAAGTTGAAAACTGCGTGAAATGGAATGTTTACTACTGGGTTAAAATAGGAAAGCAACATCTATTGATTTGAAAACATGTCTGCATAAAGTAAAAGCTGAACCCTGTAATGGGATTCATGTTATGAATGGTGGAGTAGTCCTATGAATTCAGTACCAACAGGTATCATCCTCCGTGACAATATTCTATTTCAAGTCTTTGACCAATCTCCACCTACAGAGCTAAGTTTTCTAAAATTCAAGCTCTTTCTTGGAAACTGTCAACCTAGTTGGAATATGCTTAACCTTGGAACAGAGGGGGTTTGAGGGACCACCTAGTTTTATTTTGTTGTAAGTCCTTGTGTGTCTGTTTTCTACTTTAGTTCATAGACTAACTTGCACTTTTGATTCAGAGCATATGTTTTTTATTTATAAAAATTTCTGCCCCTGTTTTATCTAGTAAAAGGAAAAAAGAATTGCCCCTGTGGTCAAGGCTCATAAGCTACCGTCTATTGTATAATTAATTAATTTGTCAGTTTTTTTGGTGTTGGCGGTTTTCATAATCTTACTTCTTATTCCTGTGAAAGTAACCCTATATTTGGATAATTTTCCTTGAAAGCTACTTCTGTAGCATTTCCTCTTAGGCGTGTTCAATTTGGACACAATATTGTTGGACTTGAGCAATCAAGTGATAGATTCTTCTGACGGCTGATTCGTGTACATTTTTTTGTAGAACTATAAATCTCTTTTAACCATTATTGGCACTCTGCTTGATCTTACAATATACTGCTTTTTCCACATAACAACTGCTAGCTCTCTATCTTGAATATTTTGCTAAAGAATGAAAAGATGCAATGTCTCTTTGTACAGTGTTTTATTAGTTGGCTCCTTGTCTTATAGTACTTCCTGTATTTTGTGCACGCAAGTTAAAGTTGTCCTTGCTGATAAGAAACCATTGTCCTTGAAATGTTGATATTATATAATTAGTTGACCTGCTACCACAACTCAACAAGTAGCACCACTCAAACGTTTTAATTATAAAGTGGGGAATGGGTGGAAGTGAAACCTTGCAGAATCCTGTGTGTTAGTTTAATATTGTAAAGTATAAGCAGTTCCCAAAGGATAATATAGATTCTTATTGGTTGTTTCTAAAATAAAGAAAACAAAAATATTTAGTTGCAGCTTCTGTTGACGTGTACATTTTACAGTTGTCATTAGCCTGAAGCCTAGTTAGGTCATTTATAGTAATTGGACCAAGTTGATTGAAAGAGAAGTAGTTAGCTTGAAGTTAAGATTTCAGTCCTTGATACAATGATACCACTGCATATGTCTGACGAATGTTTTCAACAAGTTGAGCTCAATTTTTTTGAATATACGATGGTTTAATTTTAAATTCCAGATTCTAGATTCCAGATAGCCTTGAAGAAAGATGAAACACTTTTTATGTTTCGATTAACAAATGGTTATGCTTCTTTAAACCTGCATATCACCTAATTGATCTACCTCTCTTATTCCCCATTTGTCGTCATTTGTAATACATGTCCATTGATCCTTGGTATATTCTAGGTAATCGATTTGTTTAATGAGTTTATGCACAAGAAACTCTTAAAGAAGCTCTGTTTTGAAAAAAGGTCTTTGTTGCAATAATTGAGTCTGCATATCAATAATATAGGTATAACATCAATCTATACATTCGAAAGTTTCATTGAAATATCAATCCGAGCTATATGGAGGAAAAAGCTGGAAAGAAAAAGAACAGGAAAGAAACAAGAACAGGGAAAGTTCTGCATTTTTCATCTCTTAATGCTGCAACTTCGGGCTAGAAGAATCCCGGTTGGTGGACTGGTCATCTCTAACTGGCATCTTCCATGCAACCAGTAGTGAAAGTGTATCCAACCCAAACTTACCCTCACTTTAAAAGTTCCTCTGATGTTATATATAACTTTGTTACTAATTACCTGCTTTTGCAGCTCCAGAGCAACTTTTGGTGGCAAATAAACCAAGCTGGATATCATATGAACTGAAACTAACCTTGCCTCTCCTGGTCTTTGACTAAAAGGCGGAAGAGCTCGACTTGCTATCAGACTGTCGAAAAAATAGAGCTCTACATCCAGGTACTCAAATCTCACATCAAGTTTTTTGTTTGGGTTGGAAAAATTTGCAAGAAAGGTGAAGTCGCTGTTGAGATTCACCGGTGAGTCAAAGTATATGACACTAAGGCGGGCATTGGGCGTGTCAAGCAACGGCTTTCTTGGTTTAATGTTGAGAAAGATGATCAAAGTGGCAATCCCAGAAAAGATTAGAGTGAGGCTAAATATTAGGCAAAGTACTGCTCCAAACCATATTACTGGATTTGTTCTACGAGGCGGCCTAAGTAACGGCTGCACCTTTGTTTTTCTGGAGCTGTTGGTATATGGTAAATCCAGTGGAGATTGTTTCTGGTTTATGAGTTTTTTTGATATAACGATTTGGTTTTGAGATGGCATGTTTTGCCTTTGTGGTGGTGGAGTGAGAGGATATGGCGGCGGCGGTGGAGGTGGAAGGGGAAGCATCTTAGGAGTGTTATGAAGGAGAAAAAAAACTCCCAGGAAATGAAGAAGATGAAGAATGAAGTTTGTTCTTAAATAAAACTTGACAAAGGGTATTGGATTAAGGGAAATAAAGAGGAAAGGAAGGCTTTTTTTGATTGAGAGGAGGTGGTAGTGGGGATCACCATATTGTATTGAGATTTGAGTAAAGGGGGGAAGTGGGGTTAGATTTAAAGTTCTGTTAGATGAGTGTTTTTGGGTTTGAATTCTTTTGCTTTTTTTTAAGGATTTGAAAGTGAAGGAAATAGGCCTGGTGGTAATGTAATGCCGCTTTTCAATTTCTTGAGGTTGTAATTGGTGTTGTTTGACCTGTCAAACGGTGAATAGAGCCTGATGCAATGAATAATCAAAATCAACGGTTGTGTTATATTTGCACATTTGATGTTACTTTTTGTTTGGTATGATCAATGCTTGCCCACTAAGAAAGAGCTACGGAAAGTTGTTCCTCGTGTCGTTAAACAACAAAATAAATAATTGGTTACACAGTGTTCAGTGCTTTTGGATTTTGAAAATCTAAAAACATTTTAAATTTTTGTTCATCTTAAAATAATTTATTCATCTCATAAATATATTCGAACATTAACCGTCGTAAACAAAATTATATCCTTAAAAGGGGAGTGGTTAGCATGCGTAACACTTAAACAAAATTATATCATTGAAAGTGGAGTGGTTAGCATGAAGTTACGTAGGCCGAGAGGTGATCTCACTCTGCATGTCAGCATTTAATTGATTTTTGAAAGTATATATCAAAAGGAATTTCTTAATATGTGTCCTTAGGGCACATGCTAAGCACACAGTTTAAGGGATTATTCCCTTGAATTGTGCACATATTCTCTTGGATTTGGTGTAAATATAGAAATCAAGAGAATATACACACAGTTCAAGGGAATATTCTCTTGAACTTTGTGCTTAGCATGTGCCCTTAGTAAGGGCACATGTTAAGAGGACCCCAAAAGGAATTTCTTAATATGCTAAGCATATCAAAATGATAAGAACATTCACAATCGTTTTCTTATCTCTATCCTTACTCTGTTATTGAATCATTCTGCAGGATAGAGATTCAATTTTTTCACTATGTACCCAACAACTTTCTTATATTGATTCCTAAAAAAATGAAATTTGAAATTTAAAAGTATGTGATATTTTTAAATTTTAAATTAATATAAATTTAATCAATACATATTGTAACTTATTTAGAAAAAAAATACTATTACTTATAAAATTTATTATTTTTACAATTCTTAGCAAAATTATTAAGTTTGAGAATGTATCAAATTGACTTATAAAAATTAATAATAATATTATAATTTATAAAAGAGAGTATAATTTATCAATTGTATTCCACTGTAAAATAACTTTTATTTTATTTTAAATTTTAAGTAATTTATGGAGTGAGTATTGAATGGATTGTAGCTCCAAATGTACATAAAATCAATATTAATTATAATTTTTTTTAATTTGTGATATTTTTAAATTTAAAATTAATATGATTCATTTAAATTTTAAAAATAATAAATTTTATAATTAATAGTACTTTTATAATATTTATAATTATATGGACATAAATTAAATAAATTTATATCAATTTCAAATTTAAATACGTTTGAAATTAATTTTTAAAAAAGAAGTCAATATTAATTTTATAATTTGAAAACGAAGTAGTAAAAAAGTCATCTGATAATAATGTCAAAATGTGTATGATTGATGAGTTGTCCACTTAAATGAGGTATGAAATGTTATTTTGCATATATAGAGAACGGTCTTTTGACTCGCTCACCCTGGAGAGTAAAATCTTATATAGAGATTAAAATAAGGAGTTAAATAAGGATAAAAAAACTGTTGGATAATGATTTGTTGATGTATTCGTCAAAATTGGGGATAAAGAGTTTATTGAGAAAACTGTTGTGAATGCTCTTTGTGGCCCCACAAATTATATAAAATGATGAATACTTTTATTTTTATATACTAATAAATCCTACTAAATGACATATTTACCCTTCACTTTATATTTTTTTATCTCATCTTTTTGGAATTTTTTTTATACCTTTAGTCATCTTTTTGGAGACGGAGAGAGTACATTTTTGATAAGTTGATTATATTTTGGAACATACGTTAGTTTATTTTGTTTGGGTAGTTTCAAAAAATATTTGTTGTTCTACTACATATGACAATAAATTTATGTCAATATTAAATATTTACGTATGTGAATATATGAGTGTTAATGCCAAGTTTTGCCGGCGCGTCCAATCACCGAATCCACGCGCTCAAACCTGCACAATAACACGTCAACAACGAAGCTTGACGGCTGGGGCCGCCGGGTGATAGCTCCGGTGTGAGAGTAAGTACAGGCTGGTCACAAGGTTAACAATGGAGGCAATAGTGTATAATGCTCAAGAGAATATTACCTGTTACCATTAGGTTAAACCTTGCATTTATAGTCATCCTCACCGCCTCTAGAGTCCATGTCCCAGTTGAGTTAGGACTCCTAAACATGGCAGTTACCATTGTTTGGGTCCAACACAATCTCCTTTATAAGTACAAGTTGGTGGTTATCCAACCACTTGCCTTATAAGAGTTAGTATTGAGATAGAATTAGGGTTAAGACCCTTAATCCTTTAGGTTCCTTATTGCTCCGGGCTCCATCCGAGAAATGACCTTCGGTATGGGCCTTTCAAAGTGGTCTGGACCCCGTCCCGAAGGGATCGGTAGTCCGATCCCGATCATCATTAAGTTGGTCTGGGCTCCGGCTTCGAGGGACTAAGATGCCCGATCCAGCTGGGTCTGGGTTCTGGCCCAAAGAGCTCAGATACCCGATCCCGAACACTGCTACCCCAATCTGGGCTTTGTCCTATTGGACCCGGTAGGCTCCCCTCGGCCCAAGCCTTCTGTCATATGCAGGGGTCGGCGGATTATACCCGATCATTGCCCCCCAGTCTCTCATTATAACAAGCCTTTAATGGGATGTTTAATGAGAGATTTAAAGAGATGCCTAGGTAATCCAACCGACCTAATTAATGCGGTACACGATACACCAAAAATGAACGGCCCAACGTCATTATTAGCCGCCTGTTGAGATTCGTGCAGCATCAGTATAAATACCTTCCCCCCTACAACACCCATTTTTTACGAACTCTCTTTGTCTAAGCTAAATTCAAAACTCATTTTCCGGCGAGTACGGTTTCCGTCGAGAGGTTTCTTGTTCTCCGACCAGTCCTTTTACCACCCAAATCACCTCACTTTCACCGATTTTTCGTTCTAATGGCTGATTCCGGCATTCTTCCAGCTGCTTCCACTTCCGACCTGAACTCTACCATTGAGGTCACTCCTAATTCCGCCGAAATGGCCGCCATTGTCACCATCGCCAGCACCGATTTGGTGCCGATTGACCTACCGGAAGCTCCCACCGGAGACTCGGCTGATGGAACCGAGACACAGATCCGGTCCGTCTACCGTTCTGAGACGGAGTATTCTCATGTCAACACTATGTCCACCATTACTCCGTCCCAGATTTTTGATGTTCGAACCCTCTTCAACATCCCCCAAGAGTACAGTCTTCGGGTACCCAGGGCCGAAGAGAGGATGTTCTGGCGCCCCGAAAGCAAATGGGTGGCCATCCCCACTTACGCCTTGCGGTACGGCATCCGCTTCCCTCTTCACGAGTTTATCGTGTCCTTTCTCTGCTTCGTGGGGATCGGGTTCGCACAACTTGTGCCGAACTCATACATCCACTTGATAAGCTTTATAGCTATCTGTCAAGAACTAGGGATCACCCCTGGTCTTGACTTTTTCTTCGTCCTATTTTCGGTCGGCAAATCCAAGGAGCCCGGTTTCCGTCAACTAAACCGTATCTCCGGCCGAGCCACCTTTGCCAAGACTCCCTCGAGCAACAAAGGTTGGCACAATCAGTGGATCTTCGTCAAAGGGACCGACCTTCAACTTCTCCCGAACTGGGCCTCCCCCGAAGATCCGATCGTGAAAGTGACCACCTTCCCCACCGACCGAAGGGAGGAGTTCCGAACCTTCTACCAGAAGGTGAAGGAGACGATGTGGAGCCTGGATACCTTTGCCGACGAGGCCTGGCTTTACAGGCACGGATGTGAGTATTCTATCTTGACCTCTTTTCTTTTCGAGCATTGGTTTCTGATTTGTTTTTCTGATTTTCTGGAGTATCTACTTGTTTCTGCAGTGACAATCTTCAAGCCGAAGGGCGCTGATGAGTCTCTTACACCCCTCCCCGTTCGATCCGGCCCGATACTTCTACCTCTCGGGGATGACGCGGCCGAAGGGGAGACTATCCCGATTTCTGAGCTCTCAGTCGACTCCTCTCATGCCGTGCCGAAGAATGTCATGAAGATGACTGCAGCCGAAAAGGTGGCCCAGCTGAGGAAAGGCAAGAGGAGGGCCCTTCCGAAGGGCTCCTCTAAACCATCTCTTCCGAAGCAGGCTATCCCGAAGCTGACTCTTGTTCTTGAGGATCCCAAGGGGACCAAGGAGGAAACTCTGAGGCCTCGCCCCAAGAAACAAAAGTTGGTTGATGAGCCCGACCTCCAGATGGTCGAGGTTCAACCAGACGCTGCTCCGCAGACTCCTGTGGTCCAGCTTCCTGCTGAGGTCGGGCCCTCTGCCGCCTCCGGCCCTGCTGCCCAAGCCGATCCTTCTGATGTGTCTCCGACCCAATCCTTTTGGCCGAAGAGTCCGTCAGAAGCTTTCCCTTTTGACCGCTTGGATTACTTCAAGCTTCCTGCTGATGATGCCCGGTTCAAAGGGTATTCGGCCGAAGCCTTGATGGTGGCGTACATCAAAGCCCAGAGTCAGGTATTCCCGAAAGCTTTAGCTTGTATCTTATGAATGTCTGTCTGGCCGTTATTGAACTGTTTATTTTTCCTTGATGCAGGCTAACGCCATTCTGGCCCGAGCTATTCCTCCTGTCGTCAAGGCCACCCGGAAAGAGGCTCAGCTTCGAGCCGAGGTGGAACTGCTTGAGGCGGATGTTCGGGGGTTATCGGCTGATTTAACCAAGGAGAGGGAAAATCATGCCGATACCCGCAATAAGGTGACCTTCGCCGAACGTCAGGCCAATGAACACCAGAGGCTCCATCATAATCTGCAGAAGGAGTTCATTGCGCTTGACGGATACAATAAACAGCTCATCGAGGAGAGGGCTCTTCTGAAAGAGAAAGATCTTGATCAGCAGAATGCGCTTCTGATCCTCCAGAGCCAAGTTTCTGAAATGCACGCCAGCCACTTGGTGCTGGTGAGGGAGAACACAGCTCTGGGGGCAGAATGTGCCGAGGCCAAGCAGCAAGGTGCGCGAGAGTATCAAGAATCGGCTGAGCTCCGCGATACCATCATGGGCCAATTTGCCGAAGGCTATGGAGCTCATAAGGAGCGGGCTCAGGCGAAGATGAAGGCTGCTGGGCTCGATCCTGCTATCTTGGACTCCTCTGATGATGAGTCCGATGCCGATGATGATGCTGATGGCGAGGGTCCCCATCCGTAGTTTATGATTTCTCATGTAATTTTTGTCTTTATTTCTTTTATAACTTTGCCCGATCGGATCTGCGTGTAACTTTTTCCGATCAGTTCAAGTTGTTTTGTAACTATTCTGATCGGATTTGTTCGTCGCTAGTCCGAGGGTTTTGTAAACTTGTAGAATTTGAATGAAGATAACAAAAAAGTTTTGCCAAGAGAAATCCACTTTATTTTATTAATGTATAAAGCAGCTTACATAAGCGAAAGTAAATTACATGACTTTTACTGATAATATTTTCTAAGTCTTCCAGCATGCCATGTATTTTTTACCTCCGTACCGTCTAACGTCCGAAGCCGATAAGTTCCCGGCTTCGGCACTTCAGTTACTTCATAAGGTCCCTCCCAGTGCGGCATTAACTTGCCTGTGTTCTGGGGGGTTGATGCCTCCGCTTCCCGAAGAACCAGGTCCCCGACCTCAAACCTCCTTTGCTTCACATTCTGATTGTAATGTCGGGCCGTTCTCTTCTGGTATATAGCTAGCCTTATCGACGCTGAATCCCGAACCTCATCCAACAGATCCAAATTTAATCGTAAACCATCATCATTGTATAATTCTTGGTACTGACTGATTCGAAGTGTTGGTGATCCGATCTCAACGGGTATCAGTGCATCGGTTCCATAGGCTAATCTGAACGGTGAGTCACCTGTAGTAGTCCTCGGGTTAGTCCGATACGCCCAAAGGACACTGAGCAACTCTTCGGGCCATCTTCCCTTTAGTTCATCCAACCTTCTCTTAATTCCTGTGAGCAGGATCCTGTTGGTGACTTCTACCTGTCCATTGGATTGGGGGTGGGCCACAGAAGTCTTTCTGTGTTGGATACCTAACTCCTTTAGGAAAACTTCGAATTTAGACCCCACAAATTGTCTGCCATTATCCGAGACCAAGACCATGGGAATGCCGAACCGGTAAACAACATACTCTTTAAAGAACTTGAGGCACTCTTGTTCAGTAATCTTATGCAATGGTTTGGCTTCCACCCATTTTGTCATGTAGTCGATTGCGACGATTACGAAAGTGACCTGCCCTTTGGCCTTCGGTAATGGTCCCAAGATATCAATCCCCCACATAGCAAATGGAATAGGGGATAAAACCGAATACAGCTCTTCGGGAGGTCTATGTGGGATAGAACTATGTAATTGACACTTAGGACATTTTTTGACGTAGTCCTTTGCTTCTTGGAAGATGGTCGGCCAATAGTATCCCTGCCTCATAATTTTGTAAGCCAATGACTTGGCTCCCATGTGATCCCCACAGATTCCTTCATGCACTTCCCTCAGTGTATACTCCGCTTCCGAAGGTGTCAGACACTTCAGTAAAGGGGAGGTGAATGCCCTACGGTACAAATCCCCATCAATAAGGACGAAGTTAGAACTCCTGTGTTTGATTTTTCTAGCGTACAAACGATCCGAAGGCAGAATCCCCTCGGCCAGGTAAGTAATGTAAGGCGTAAGCCAACAGTCGAGCCGATCCAGGGTCAGTACGTCTGCCCTTTGAATACTAGGTTTGTCTAATACTTCCAAGTACACTGATCCGTTGAAGGAACTTGCTTCGGTTGTGGCTAATTTGGCTAGGGAATCTGCTACTGTATTGTCTGTCCTATCGATCCCCAGACAGCTATACGACTCGAAGTATGAGAGTTCGTCCTTTACCTCCGCCAGGTATTTTGCCATTCGGGCCCCTCGGGTCTCATACTCTCCCGATATCTGCTTAACCACCAGCTGGGAATCACTATACACCATTATCCTTTTCACCTCCAGGCATTGGGCTAATCTAAGTCCGGCCAAAATGGCTTCGTACTCGGCCTCGTTGTTGGTGGCTTTGAATCGGAACCTAATGGCCTGTTGGACTCGGAACCCTTCGGGACTAGTCAGAATGACCCCCGCTCCGCTGACGTCCGAGGTAGACGACCCGTCTACGTAGAGGGTCCAGGCAGTTTGTAGTGATCGAGCTTTGATGACCGAAGTTACATCTGGTTCGCTGAAAGAACACTCCACAACAAAATCCGCTAAGGCCTGTCCCTTAATGGCCGTTCGGGGATGGTATTCTAAGGCGAATTGAGTTAGTTCCATTGCCCATGCAGCTAGCCTTCCCGAGACTTCGGGCCTGTGCAGTACTTTTTTCAAAGGTTGATCAGTATAGACTATTATTAGCCGGCCCTGGAAATAGTGCCGAAGCTTCCTGCTTGCGATGATCAGAGCGTAGGCGAACTTCTCCAGGTTAGGGTATCTGGTTTCTGCATCTCGAAGGACGTGGCTGACATAGTAAACCGGAGACTGCTTTCCCGATCTTTCTCTCACCAGTGCTGCCCCCACTGCCATCGAGCTGGCGGCTAGGTATAGATATAGTGGCTCCGAGGGGATCGGTTTCATCAGCAAGGGTGCCGAGGACAAATATTGCTTGATCTCCTGGAAGGCGTCTTCGCACTCGGAGGTCCACTGGAAACTCTTCTCATTTTTTGGTCCCTTTAGAGTGTCGAAGAATGGCAAACACCTTTCGGCTGATTTTGATACGAACCTTCTAAGAGCCGCGATCCGACCTGTCAGCCTCTGCACATCTTTGTAAGACTTCGGGGATTTCATATCTAATACCGCTTGGATCTTCTCCGGGTTTGCCTCGATACCCCTCTTGCTAACTAGATAACCCAGGAACTTCCCTGACCCCAATCCGAAGGTACATTTTGTTGGGTTCAGGCGAAGCTTGTATTTCCGAACCGTTTCAAAGCAGTTTTCTAGGTCCACCAGATGATCCCGAACTGACACGCTTTTTACAATCATATCGTCTACGTAGACCTCCATACTTCGGCCTAGCTGCTTTGTAAACACATAGTTCATCATTCGCTGATAAGTGGCCCCCGCGTTCAGCAGTCCAAAGGTCATCTTCCGATACGCATAAATGGCCCTATGCGTGATGAAGCTTGTCTTCGGGATGTCTTCCTTAGCCATTGAGATTTGATGATAACCTGAAAAAGCATCCATGAAGCTCAGCATGCCGTACCCTGAAGTGGCATCAATCAATTGATCAATGTTGGGCAAAGGGTAGAAATCTTTCGGGCACGCCTTGTTCAGGTCTGTGTAATCAATACAGATTCTCCATTTCCCATTCTGTTTCTGAACCAGCACCACGTTTGCCAGCCACTCTGGATAATCAATTTCGAAGATAAACCCTGCCTCCAGTAATTTAGCGATCTCTTCGTCAATAATTTTCTGCCTCTCCGGGGCGAAGATTCTTCTCTTCTGTATGACCGGCCTCTTATTGAGATCTACTTCCAGTCGGTGTAGTGCTACTGATTTGTCCACCCCGGGCATATCGCTGGGTTCCCATGCAAAGATATCCGCGTACGCCCGAAGCAGATCGATCAACTCAATCCTGAAGGGTTCTATCAATCCTGAACCGATCTTTATCATTTTTTTCTCGTTCCCCAAGATTAGTTGTACATCCTCTGTTTCTTCGGCTGGTAATGCAAGTGGCTCTGTACTACCATCTGTAAAAGGTTCTATCTCAATAGCCATCGTCTGCTTCTGCTTGCTTACCCCGGTTCCGGAAGAGATCAAAGTATTCCGATAACACCTACGAGCGATATCTAGGTCGCCTTTTACCTCTCCGATTCCGTTCGGTGTGGGGAACTTGATCTTGAAATGAGGTATGGAGGTGACTGCTTGTAAGGCTGCCAGGGTCGGTCTTCCCAGTATGGCGTTGTAAGCCGAATCTACTTGAACAACGAAGAATCTGACCATAATCTCCAGTTGTTGGGGAGTTGTGCCAAACTTAACTGGCAATTCGATGGTGCCCGACACATGCACCGGGTCGCCACTGAATCCGTACAACGGTCCTTCTCCTCCCAGTTCCATCTTCTTTCCCCCTAGGTCCATCCTTTGATAAGCGTGTGTATACAGTATGTCGACCGAGGATCCGTTGTCTATCATCATTCTTCTCATGTCCACTGGTCCGACCTGAGCCGTTATCACCAATGCCCCGTCATGCGACTCTATGGGATTCGAAGGGTAGTCTTCATCTGAGAAGGAAATTACCGCCCCCGGGAAAACCCTTTCCTTTTTTACCGAGGACCCTGCAACCGATAAGACAGCGTCTAGATGTTCATTTCTTTTTCGTCCAGTCACGCGCCCTACCGAACCTCCGGATATAACATCAATCACCCCCCGAGCGGGCTGGTTCTGATTTGGCGGCGTTTCCCGGGCCTGAGTCCTGTCTTCTTCTATGGGTTGAGTCCTGGCGTTTTCCCGGCCGGCCACATACTGAACCAACGTCCCATTCTGAATATTTTTCTCGATGAGATCCCCCAGATCAAGGCATTCCTCCGTCGTATGGCCCACATTCTGATGGTAGTTGCAATACCTATTTTTGCTGTGCTTCCCTGGTTTCGGCCTCGTCCTGCAGGGCTCATAGAAGGGTTTGTCTTTGATGTCCTCCAATATTCTTACACGGTCGGTGTTTAGGGGAGTGAATACCCTGTTGATACTTCTACCCGGGAAGGGTGGTCGGCCATTGCCCGATCCCCCACCGCTATAATTTCTTTTCCCCTGATTATCCGATCGTTGGTTGTTCGGCTTGTCTCTGTCCCTAGATTTGTCGTGTGAAGGTGGCTTGAAGTTTCCCATGGCCTCTTCAATGGCAATGAACCCTTCGGCCCGATGAAAGGCTTCAGTCAAGTCCGAGGGTGGGTTGATCACCAGGTCTTTCATCAACTTTTTCGACCTCCCCATATCCAAACCCGTTGTGAAGAAACCCAGAGCCTGTGGTGAATTCAATTCTGCCACCGATCCCACAGCTTCCCGGAACCTTTTGACGTAGGTGCCAAGAGTCTCGTCCGATCGCTGTCTCACTTGCATGAGGGAAGCTGTGATCTTTCCCCTTCTCCTGTTGCTTCCAAACCTAGAGTGGAATTTTTCCCGAAGGTCGTTCCAAGAGGTAACCGTTCCCGACGCCAAAGTTCCCATCCACTCTCTGGCGCTCTTCTTCAAGGTGGTTGCAAACATATGACACTTTGCTGCGTCCGAATGCCCATAATATGTCATCAACCTATCATATCCATCCGAATGATCATACGGGTCTCCCATTCCATCGTATGTCTCCATTGGGGGCATTTTTTTCTTCGGATCAGCAGTGACTTGGTTAATCTCGGGCGAGAAAGGCGAACTATGGCAGCTCGTGGGTGTTCCCACTTGATTTTTCACGGCCAGAAGCTTCTCCAACTCTGCGACTCGTCGAGCGAGGGGATCGGTATCTTCCTTACGGGAGGAAGGTCTGTGCCTGTCCTCTTCATACTCGGGAGATCCGATTTTCGCCCTTTGTCCCGATCGACCCTGGCGTTCAAATCTCCGTTCGGGGGAACGACATCTTCTTTGGCTCCTCCTTTCCCGAGAATGGCTTCTGTATCGGCTTCTGTTTCTTCCCGTCTCATGTTGTCGTGGAGATCTAGATCGGCTTCGATTTCGGCGCTTTTTCGAAGAAGCCTCCTGTTCGCCTGCCACCTTAGCCATCTGGAACTCCAATTCTTCTTGCTGGAGACGCAAGGCCAGCATGGCGTCTTTGTTCTGTTGAATTTTGGTCAACAGAATAACCTGACGCTGGTCCTTGCTATTCTCCACTTGATCCTCCTCCCGTCGTTCATAGGCCTGAGACTGGTTATCTCCTACGTGGGTGTGTTGATGGATCGGGGTATGTTGACTGGGGACGAACAGCTGTCTTCGTGCAAACCGGGCCCGCACCGAATTGCCTTCCTGGTTGCTAGGTCCCAATCTATCCTTAACCGAGGTCCTCCCTATGGTCGTCGGGTGGGTCCTGGCCCTTTCCGGATTCGAGGCTCCTCCGTCCTTACTGGCCATGTCCTTTCTACCGGAAAGGTACAAACGTGATTGATTAGAGCACTAAAAACCCCCTCCTTCTAGCGCCAATGTTAACGCCAAGTTTTGCCGGCGCGTCCAATCACCGAATCCACGCGCTCAAACCTGCACAATAACACGTCAACAACGAAGCTTGACGGCTGGGGCCGCCGGGTGATAGCTCCGGTGTGAGAGTAAGTACAGGCTGGTCACAAGGTTAACAATGGAGGCAATAGTGTATAATGCTCAAGAGAATATTACCTGTTACCATTAGGTTAAACCTTGCATTTATAGTCATCCTCACCGCCTCTAGAGTCCATGTCCCAGTTGAGTTAGGACTCCTAAACATGGCAGTTACCATTGTTTGGGTCCAACACAATCTCCTTTATAAGTACAAGTTGGTGGTTATCCAACCACTTGCCTTATAAGAGTTAGTATTGAGATAGAATTAGGGTTAAGACCCTTAATCCTTTAGGTTCCTTATTGCTCCGGGCTCCATCCGAGAAATGACCTTCGGTATGGGCCTTTCAAAGTGGTCTGGACCCCGTCCCGAAGGGATCGGTAGTCCGATCCCGATCATCATTAAGTTGGTCTGGGCTCTGGCTTCGAGGGACTAAGATGCCCGATCCAGCTGGGTCTGGGTTCTGGCCCAAAGAGCTCAGATACCCGATCCCGAACACTGCTACCCCAATCTGGGCTTTGTCCTATTGGACCCGGTAGGCTCCCCTCGGCCCAAGCCTTCTGTCATATGCAGGGGTCGGCGGATTATACCCGATCAATGAGATATAAAGAAATTAAGAAAGGATCCACAGTACTATTTTATCTTATCCTTTAGAATTCTACATCAGTCGCGATTTAAATTCACATTAGATTTGTCGATATATATATCATTTTCCTATTCAGTATAACTAATGCTTTGAAAGTTACTTATCAATATGCCTATTATCACTTGAACTAAACATTTAAATGCTTTGACCTATTAATGTAATATTCTTTTTTAAATACTTATTTATGGATTCTTTACACTAATATGCAACAATTAAAAAGTAATTACAAGATTAGTGCATTCACAAAATAATTACAAAAATAGTGCAACAAAATAACCACATCAGAATATTCCGTTTCATAGAAATAAGAAAACCCTAAAATCAAGGAAAAGCCATACGCGGCAGTTACCAAACTAATCGATCAATCAAAATCACAGAAAAAAGTGGAAGCCGGATTTACACAAATCGAAGAGGATTCAAACTCACGAACAGAGAAGAAATCGGAATAACCGGAACAGAGACGAAATCAAAAATCGGAAGACGAAGCCGGACTGACCCAAATCGAAAATCATTAATATTCAAAAGCACGATCAAAGAAGAAGTAAAGAAGAAGACGAAGTAGTCACGAACAAAGAAGCAGCCGGAGTAGCCGAATTTTGCAAACAGGAAATTCAAAACCGACTTTCACAAAAAGATCGAAGGATTTGGAAACCGTCATTATGCTCCAGACACTAGAAATCCGAAACTGGAACATAATTACGAAGGTAAATCTTAATCTGAATCTGGATATTGAAAGCTCTTAATTTAACTTTGAATCGGACAATGAGTATATGATTTTGATTTTCAATTGGTAACCATAAACAAAACTAATAGAAGGATTATTAAATGTTTATTGATGGATTCCAGATCGGTATAAAGTAGATTTGTAAAGTGGAACTTTGGTATATGTCTTTCTAGATTAAATTCATGTACTAACCCGTAATTACTACACATTCATAATTTGGCTACCTTCATATTAATGTTTGGTTACCTTGGTTTAATTGTTCATTCTTTAATCGGTCACCACGTCGTGATAACCAATGATTTGATTATAAAATGAATGCAAACAATTTGTTTCAGATGTATGGTTACTAATCAGATATTTTTTGGTTATTGTATAATGTTGATTTGGTCACCATTCACAAAATCATATTATTTTTAATGTTTCAGTTGTCAGACAATGGAGATGATTCCAGTTATACTTTATTTCAATGGAACATGGTCTGACAATAACCAATACCATAATTTTGAAGTTACCGGCCTACTAGTCCCATCAAGTTGTTCATTCACAGAAATGCACAACTTGGTATGCAGTGCAATAAGGATAGACATCAACACAACAAAATGTCAATCAAATTTCAGATTAGAAGCGACATACCACCGATCAATTTGTCAAATGAAGCAACCTTCAAATTCTTTATGGAAGTCAGTAGAAAACCAGATGAACAAGACAAGTTTTCACTAATTATAGAGAATGGATACTGCAATGGAGTCACTACAATCTTACAGAACTTGAGAAATCTAGACGAAAATAGGATGCAAGCTGTAAGGTTAATCAGATCGACACAATGGAATTCTGAACTTGTACCACTGACAACACAAGATTACCAAATTAGAAAACAATATGGTGATCAGCTTGCCATTGAAGCTATTGATCAAGAACAAGACAGACAACAAGACATAACATACACTGAAGAACAATATGATGAGGTCATATCAGATCTGAATGAATTTGAAGTGAAAATACATCAAACTTGCAAAGATAAAAAAAATCCTAGCACAAGCAATAAAACTACATTCAATCAGGTAAGATCGACAACACAAGGTTGAAAAAACAAGTGGTAGAGACTTTGTGCTAGTATGCATAGAGAATGAAAATTGCAAATGGAAGTTGAGAGCATCAAAGTTTTGAAAAACCAATATGTTAAAGGTGAGAGAATTTAATGATTTCCACACTTGTTCATCCAACATACTGCTGGGAGATCACAGACAAGCAAATAGTGAGTTGGTTAGTGATGCATAATGCATAGACTAACAAATCTGAAGAAAATATACACACCAACAGATATTGTGGAAGACATGATGACAGAGTATAATGTGTCTATCTCTTACCAAAAAACATGGAGATTAAAGGAGAAAGCTTTGGAAAAAGTAAGAGGAAATCCACACTACTCTCAGATCCCATCATAGTTGCACATGTTGAAGCAAACAAATCCAGGTAACACTTGAAAACTGTTTTTAATTTTTTTATAAGTAATTAGTGACCCAATAAAACTAAATTGGTTACCTTTGTATGAATGTTTGGCTACGAACTGGACTATGAAAAAAATAAAAATGGTTTTTAGTCGGTAATCAATATCTACATAAAAGGTTACTCTTAAATGGTATTTTGGACACCATCTGCACCATATAGAAAAAATTAAATGCTAATTAATTGGATACCAGTAACCATACAAATGGTTACCCTCGACTACAAGTTTAAACACTATCTGCTTCAATGATTTATATTGACAGTACTTAAGTTTCATTTCAGGTTCAATCACAGCCCTAGAGTTGGAAAGAAACGAACGTTTCAAGTATCTCTTCTTTGCCATGGGAGCATCCATTGAAGCATGGCATCATTGTTTCCCAATCATTGTAATTGATGGCACATTCATATAATCAATCTACGGGGGACACTCCTCATAGCAAGCACCGAGAATGCAAACAGAAACATTATTTCGATTGCTTTTGCAGTGGTTGATAGTGAAAGTGAATTATCTTGGAGATGATTTTTCGTCGATTTGAGAAATGCTTGTGGAGTTAGGGAAGACCAATGCATTATTCCAGATAGACATGAAGCCATTGTACAGGGACTGAACATTGTGTTCCCCGATGTCATGTATGATTCATGTACATATTATGTCTTGAAAAATATAAAAAACAGATTCAGAAAGAAAGGAGAAGAACTCAAAAAAGCATACAACGGGGCTTGTAGAACTTACACTATTGAATAATTCAACAGACACATGATTGAACTTGATGTAATTGATGCTCGAATAAGGATATATTTGGAGGAAGATGTTAAGTTAGAGAAGTGCACAAGGCTCCATGGGACTGTAAGCAGGTACTCAACAATGACTTCAAACACAGCCGAATCTATCAACAATGCAATCAAGGGAATCAGGGAACTTCCAGTTGCGACAATGATTGAATGCCTCCGTTGTATGGTTCAAAGATGGTATTTCACAAACAAACAGGTAGCCATATCAACATTCACTATCCTTTCCACAACAGCTGAGAGAAGACTGCAATCTAATATCATTGAATCAAAGAAACTTAAGGTCAGTAGTATAACTTTTAAATTATTACATTCATGTTTACCAGAAGTTTCATGAGGATTTAATGGAAACCTTATTATTCATTATTGGTTACCTGTATATGCTGAAAATGTTACCAACAGTACATATGCTTATCATTATTCCGAATTAAAGAAATTAACTGATTATACATACTAACTACACTACACCCTTAAATTGTGTGGTAGGTTGAGACATCAAACCTATTAATTTTCACTGTTTACGATGTCACAAAACAGTTTATTGTGGACATGGAACAAAGGACATACACATGCCATAAATTTCAGTATCACGAGATGCCTTATCCACACGTTGCTGCTGTTATCAGCAAAATAAATTTGAGCTGTTATGAATTTTGCTAAAAAAGCTACTCAAAAACAACTTTGGTAGACACGTATTCAACTTCCATCTTGCCATTAGATGACAAAGAGAATTGGGATGTGCCAGAAGAAATAAGAAACATATGTGTAAAACCACCAAATACAAGAAGACCGGCGGGAAGACCAAAGATAGAGAGGTACAAGCATGGATCTGAAGACAGAATTCAAAACAAATACAGCAGGTGCCAAGAAAAAGGACACAACAGGAAAATATGCAATAATCCACCAATTTTACGACAAAAAAGGTCTAATATAGTACATCAGCAAAAAAAGTGTAACTAAAAAAACATCTGGATGTTTACTGTGAGTAACCAATAACTAGACAAATGGTAACCTTTTTATTGATGTAAGGTAACCGATTTTGTGTTACACAATATTGAATAATATTTTGCATTTTTTTCTTCTTACATTAAGTAAGAGGAAAACCACTCGACCACTCTCTGATTCTATCATGCTTTAACAAGAAAGAGAAAACAAATATATGTAATACTTGGTTAACTGTTTTGAATTTTTTATGACCATTTGGTTACCCACAAAAACTAAAATGGATACCTTTATATGAAGGTTTGATTACCATCTGCATCATATTCAAAATAATTTTATTTTTAAAGGTTATTTATAAGTAACCAGCAGCTACATAAATGGAAACTCTAACATGGCATTTCGGATACCATCTGCACATTATGTTAAAACAAATAACTTAATTATACATACATTACCATAACTATAAAATAGATCATTTGGGATACGATTTATTGGTCACTACATATTGAACCATTGGTCACCTGGTTATTGCGTTGTCTAATTTGGGTATATTATACATTGGAACTTTGATAAACCATAACTGTATACTTTCAAAGTTAAATTCAAAAAACATTATAAATTGGATAAGTAATAATGGAATTCCTCAATATGTTCAATGTGTTAAAATAATCAAAAGGTAAATAGTAACCAACATGATGAAGTTCTGTCACTCACTAATACGCATTTGGTTACCTATAAAGGAAAGAGTCCAAAAAGCCCAATATGAACCAGCAAACAACGTCAAACTACTATTAATATAATCAAAGGCGTAATTCCATTAACAGAAGATTCACTAAATAGTAAAAAGTCAGTAACCATAATAAATGGTTACGAATATCCAAAAAGAACCAAGATAAAAAAAACTTTACAAGGAAAAGACATTAACAACCAAACTATTCGTCTGGGACAAATCTTCCTGGATATTCTGTATTAGAATCTTATCCCCCTAATTGCTTGTTCCTAGCATCATGAAGAGGTTAACGCATAATTTCTTTCGGTATTACATAATGGGGAATGGATTAGGCATTTCAGCAAACTGTTGGTGGAAAAAATGTTCAGCAAAACAAACCGTGAACATACTGCAATCACTGCAAAAATAAATAAAATAGAAAACAAATCAAACCAAACATCATACTAGATTGAATAATTAAAGATCTAGAAACAATATAAAACTTACCCCTCAATTTTTTCTGGTACCCCCTGTAGACACTTGAAATTTTATTTTCCTGTTACTAACATTGCAGGAAGGCAAAACCGTCTTTTTAATTCAACCCCGGTCTTGATACCGGGCCTCCAATCCAAACTCAGCCACCAATGCCGGTCCTTCAGCCTAAATTTGATCCCCAATATCGGTAAACCTAAATCTGATCCCCAATGTCGGTCAGTTCCAGTCAAATTTGATCACCAATATCGGTACTCAAGCCAACTCCGATCGTCAATCGGACCATCAATCTAGCTCTGATCATCAATCGAACCATCAATCCAGCTCCGATCTTCAATCGGACCGTCAATCCAGCTTCGATTGTCAATCGGACCGTCTATCCAACTCCGATCGTCAATCGGACCGTCAAATCATCCCCGATCTCAATATCGGGACATCGGCTCAAACCTGGTCACCGATATTGGGACAACCATAGTACCGATCAACCATATCAGGATGTCAACGCAGCCCCGACAGTAATTCGGGAGGTACAAATCAGCCCCGACAGCAACCCAGGAAGTACAGGTCAGCCCCGACATTAGTCCGGGAAGTCAGGTCGACTTCAGACATAAACCTGAGGTATCACAACAACTCCATAAGAAAACTTGGAACAATCCTGTTAGCCACAGAGGCAACACTGGGGACAAACAGACTGGAACGAGATCCAAGTCTTGGAAACAGCACCCGGAAGTCAACTAGAGGCTATGCCGACACTAAAGGCAACCCCAGGAGCGGAAAAATGGTCATTTTATCAAATCTCAGCCGATTCAGTCAAAAGCAAGCCAAATTGATGCCACCAAGGTCAGAAAGAACCACAACGGTGATCCCAGGTGAAAACAGCACCAGACGGCTCGGCGGACAAACTGCGGGGAAACGAAGACCTCATCATGAACCCACCTTTTGGGACTTAAAAGGGGATAAATTATATGTCATTGTGACACTCTCAGCGAGGGCTTTCCAAAAAGCTATAGCACGCCCCAAATGGACGCTCCGATCAAAAGTTATGAAGTTTCGAACCTGACATCGCGTCGCCCGGCATGCACGCACCTCAAGATGACCAAACCGGGCATGTGGGCCCCACTTAGGGGAGCAGCACCTCTACCTGTGGCTGCCCTAGGTAGAGCTGTGGCTCCCTGACCTATATATAGAGGGCACCCCCGTTCATTTTCAACAATTCAGAAATGCAGCGAAGCCCTGTCAGTTTGATTTTCTGACTTTTACACCTCTTCCAAACCCAAATATTTTCACTCCAACACGTAGATATGCCCATATACTACCACATACCAGAAAATAACCAGTAGATTTGGACGTATAGAGCCTACGATTTGGCAAAAAGCCAGTATTGCAGTCCATTGTAAGTATTTTTACGATCAGAAAGTCAATACTACTACTTTGCACTGTTTTTCACTTGCACACGAAGTTTCATCGTCTAAATATGCCCAGAACTTAGTTCTGCGGATGTTTTTGTCAAAATTTGGTACATTTCTGTACATGAACTCAATTTTTTGCATTTCTACAACTCGGATTGACGATCCGTCAGCTCCAGCAGCTTCAATGCACTAGCACACACATTTTTGGCAACTCCGCCAGACTGGGTTGTATTTCTAGTCCTGGTTTGGCCCTTTTTTGTATATATTTAAATGTATATATACTAACATTTCAATTCCGTCAAGCCCGGATGTCAAATCCGAGGTAGTTTATCGCTTTTATATATATTTACGCAAATATAAGCGACTTTCACCATCACTGGTTCTCACACCAGTCTTGGTTGACTACATTTCTGTCAATATATATATATATATATATATATATGTATATTTTAATTCATTCCGGGCACAGGCGTGAAAACCCATCGCTCTTTTTACTGTTTTTGCACTCTTCGCCATACTGGGTGCTCTCCCTAGTCACTAGTTGACTATTTTTTTGTAAATTTACATTTCTGTCAATATATATATATATATATATATATATTTATATATTTTCAGTCTGGCCTGGACTATTTCATGGTCTTTTTACTGCTTTTGCACTCTTCACCATTACTGGGTTATCTTTCCAGTTCCTGGTTGACTACTTTTATGTACATTTACACTCCAGTTCGGCCTGGATCATTCTGTGGCCTTTTTAATGCTTTTATATATATTTATGCATATATAAGCAGCTTTCACTATCACTGGTCCTCTCCCAGTCTTGGTTGACTACCTTTCTGTCAATATATATATATATTTCAATTCCAGTCCGGGCATCGGCGTGAAAACCCATCGCCCTTTTTACTGTTTTTCTATATATATATTTCATTCCTGTCACAGCCTGGATTATTTCATGGCTATTTACAGTTTTTTTATAAATATATATATATATTTCAATTCAAGTCCAGGCTTGCGAGTGAAAACCCATCGTCCTTTTACAGCTTATATATATATATATATATATATATATATATATATATTGCTTTACTCAATTTATTCAACTGCTGCATTTAATATTCATTTGTATATGAATCTGCAATGACATATCTGCGGGCGAACTAGATTTATCCAAATCTCGCCAATTCTAGCTTTCAATGGTTCAAACAGGTCTCGACAGAACCTAGAAGCTATAATGACTGAGATTTCTTTAAATCTAGTTATTTTTATAGTTTCAGCTTTGAAAGAAAACTCGCGTCCTTTAGATCACTAACTAATGGGAACGAGACGCTTTGGCCACACGCAGCCAGGATTTACTTGGTTCCATTGCTACGTGATGATGCATATATAGTTATTTCTGTGCAAATTTGAACTGTGCAGGTTTATGGGCTACTCATATGTGAGTCTAGGAATCATGAGATTCATGATCAAATTGATCAGAATTTGATTTCCATGATGGACAAACTCCAGTTTACAAATGTACCCTGCTAGTTTTTCTGTAGAAATGTACATGTAAATAGACCTTAAAACGGTTATTCAGATTTAAGGTCTCAATATAATGAAAAAATGTCAATTGTCATTTTAGCGTCCCTCCTATGGTTTTCATACCCATGAGGAGACCGACACTTGTATATTCTTGTGGTCGAGGATGCTTCGTAGCCCGACAAATCACCATTCACATGTAGCCTTAAGGCTATAAAGATAAAATTGAAAGCGGCGATGTGTTTCAATTCCTATGCTAGCGTAAGGGTTTGATAAACCAGCTTTCAAAACATCATTTTCAATTCAATCAAAAGAAAAGCTTTTGCAAATCTAATCAAAATGCTTTTGCAAATCAAATCAAAGACAGATTTTCAAATCAAATCAAACCCTTCGTATATAGGTTCAAATCGAGGATAAAGCTTTTGCAAATCTAATCAAAATGCTTTTGCAAATCAAATCAAAGACAGATTTTCAAATCAAATCAAACCCTTCGTATATAGGTTCAACGAAGCCTGTTAAAGCTTTCAATCAATCAAAATAATAGGCCCAATTTTCAAACAGCATTCACTTACGTATTCACAGTTTTAAGAGAAATATTGAAAAGATGCCGTACCGTGTTTACACGGGAGTCATGGGGTGCCTAACACCTTCCCCACACTTAACCAAGCCCCCGAACTCAAAACTCTGATTTCAAAGATCAAGTTTCGACAGTGTCCAACAATTGGGCCTCTTTTCAAACAAAACTCGGTTGAGTTGGTACAACCATTTTCAAATCTACCAATTGGCGACTCTGTAAAACGTTCAAATCGTCGACATGATACATGTTGGCCTTTTTCCTAAAAAACCCTTCAAAACCTTTTTCCTAAATAAAAAGAGTGAGGGTAGAGAGAACTTAGGAAGATCGATTTGAGAAAACTCGGGTTATGAACCGACCCGCGGGATTCTTAAATTTTCCAACGTCGACAGGTGGCGACTCTGCTGGGGACAGTAGAGGGCTTAGGCCGCTTTCTAATCTTTTCAAACATTTTCCTTTCAAAACTATTGAATGCGTGAAATCCTGCGTCTCCACAGTCAATGGATGAGTGAATGCTGCGTCTTTACATTAAATGAATGTGAATGAATGCTTTCCTGCTTCTTAGTGCTTCGCACCCATATTTAGTGCTTCGTACCCAACTGTCATCACATGCATAAACGGTGAGCCACGATGTATGAGAATGTATGCTGTGTGTCCTTTTCACAAGGAGGATAACCCGGTCGGTGTTAAGTAATGACTCTGGGGACGATTAAGTCTCTGGGGGTGCCTCATTAAAATGCACCACTCAGATTCGCTCCAGTTGAATGATCGGATTAACTTCCCTTCTAGTAGATTGCGATGATCTGGGAGCCTTCATGCTGAAACAAAAGCCGCAAGAGTAAACCTAAGATAGGTCAGCCTTTGATCAACCAAATCCGAAGGGAAGCTTCTTCATGCCTTCCTCTTTCAATTCCATGTCAAGTCTCCAATTACTGAGGAGCACAATGTAAATATCATAATGAAAGATTTACTTTCCCTGTCAAAATACCATGTCATCCTGTCATCAAAACAACTAACCTCGATTTTGCAGGATAAAATCTAAAAAACACATCATGCATCCTGTCCTTACCTACATCAGAAAATTGGCACGCCTACATTTTGTTGTAGGTACAAAAAAAAGTGGTCTCATTTCTAGATCATAATCTGAAAAGGCACAAAGCCTATCCAACCGACATGGCTGAAAGTAGCCAATGCGAGTCGGGTTCCGTATCTCGAAAAGAGTTTGAGGGACTTAAGAATCAAATAGCAGAGTTGGCTATCCTTATAAGAGAACAAAGTAAAAACACTCATGGCCAGACAACAAAGTCCTCCTTCACAGGGTGGTAATCAAAGTACTGACGAAAAAAGGGAAAATGCAGATCGCCGAACCCCGATCTAGTCAAAGAACTAGCAAAACCCTTGAAATCACAAATCTTAGAGAAGATCGAAAAACTGGCGATATCCGAAGGAAAGTCTAACAAATGGAAGAAACCGTCCGAACAATCAAAGGGACTGGAAACCTTGGAAGTGTCACTTATTCAGATCTCTGCATATTCCCAGGGGCTAAATATCCTAACAAATCTCAAGTCCCAGAGTTTTAAAAGTATAATGGGGCAGGCGATCCCAATACGCACTTGAAAGTATACATTGGCGAGCTAGGGTCTTATGCTGAAGATGAAAGCCTCTGAATGCAGTTTTTCCAAAAGAGTCTCACTGGGGAGGCTAGGACATGGTATGCCCTACTTGATAATGAAAAAATCCATAGTTGGGAAGAGCTAGCTCATGCCTTCCTAACTCAATACAGCTTCCAGTCTCAGATGGTTCCAGATCGGTATCAAGTGTCCAAAGTTAAAAAGCAGAGTACCGAGTCTTTCAGTGAGTATGCCCAAAGATGGAGAAGTCTGGCATCACAAGTCAACTCGCCTATGACAGAAGCTGAAATGGTGATGACTTTCATAGACATCCAAGAGGCACCTTACTACGAAAGGATCCTGGCCGGAATAGGAAAGCTATTCTCAGAGATGATCAAACATGGCGAAATGATAGAGATGGGCCTTAAAGCAGGCAAGATCAAAGATCTCACAGCCTTGAAAGTAGTCGCCGATCATATACAGTCTGGCAACTATACGAGTGATCCCAAAAGGGTACCCAAGGAAGGCGATGAAGATGTATCCCTCGTTGTACAGGGGCAGTCTAAGAGACCTAACCATAGTCCCCCCATTTGGAAGAGGGAAAGAAATATGCCATCACAACAGACTGCATTCAACAATTACCAGGAAAGAAAGAGAAAATTTAAAAGAACGAAAAATCGGGTGTTCACTCCACTAGGCGATTCCCTTGAAAACATGTTGGTGATGTTAATAGATCATAAGAAAATTACCGAACTGGCTCCACATCTGGATCCAAAAAGCAAAAGATACAATCCTAGCCAGAGATGTTCTTACCATTCAGGATCTCCAGGACACGATACATAAGATTGTTGGTCCTTGAAGCATAAAATCCAAAACCTGATCGAAAACGGCTATATTGTGGTCCAACAACATGACCATCCCAATGACAACCCCAACCTTCTGATGCTGCATGATAAAGAGGAAGTAAACACGATCGGGTCAGGAAGCGATGAAATATATCCAAATTGTAAATACATACAAAAGATAGAGGAATACCTCCAAAGGAACATAACAAATGTCCTCAAGTTGGAAAATACAGAGGAGGGTATGACAATAATGCAAAAATTGGATACGATCCAACATCAAGTAACTCTGCTGGCTAATCTGGTAGTGCGCTAACATCAGGATACGAGGCAGGTTTTCACTCAAATATCAAAAAGCCAAGAGAAAAAGAAGGTTTTTTTAGAATGTAAGACTATCTCCCTCCAAGATCCGCCGACTAAGTGAAGAGGATCAAAGCATGTTGAATTAACGGGAAAGATGGAATGAAAAAATTACCAGAAAATCTCAACAAAGGAAAAATTGTCCAGAGGAATACGAATTCCCCAATAAGAAATATCAATCAACAAGCCAAACACTGGCAAACCCTCAAAATCCTACGGCACCGAAAGTCGGGGAGAGTAGGCAAAGAATGGGTATTCACACCCTTGGGGGACTCGTCAGAAAATGTATTAGCCCCTTTGATTTCGCAGAAAAAGATCACTGAGCTCGCTCCACCTATGGATCCCAAAGGAAGGCAATATGATCTTAACAAGAGATGTGCTTATCATTCCAGAGCACCAGGACATGCGATCGAGGAATGTTGGGATCTAAAGCACAAAATTCAGGACCTCATTGAAAATGGAGAACTACCGATAAAAGTCCCCATGACCAGAAAAGGTGAAATGAAAATAAAGAGCTCAAGATGTCCCCTCAAAACAGGCAATTCAAAGGATGTGACGGCTATGAGCACCAATTCTGGCAGAACACAAGGTGGACCGATCCTAATACTGGGAGTGACCAAGGAGACAAAAGAATCTCCCAATGAAGTTCATCCACCATCATCAAATATCTTGTTGCCCAAAGCTAACAACTACATGCCTGACCTTATCCTTCTGGAAGATGAGGAGGAGATACTGATCCTTCCCCATATGGAAAAATCCCAAAAGGAAAGTTCCTTGCAAGAGATACCACATCAGTGCGAGGGGGATTTCATACTCAAATCCTCTCAAGGCTATGAGAAAGGTGAAGGAGCAGACGAAGAAAAAGGTGGTGAAGTTCTCGAGAAAGCCAACCCATTGAGGAATCTAGAGTTCATCCCTTTCTGCGACGAGTAAAGTTTAAGCCTCCTTAAGGGATATGCTGATTCAGGAGGCGATCAATTTATGGCAGGGATTGAAGATATTCAGAGCCAATAGGGAACCTCAATCACAAGCCTCGAAGGCGACATAATCACGAATGACTGAACTATCAGGCCTCAGCTAGCCAGGAGGACGTAGATCCAGAGGAAATTGCGAGATCCAGAGGATGTTGGGACGTTATCCTTTTCTTAGCATTATGCCTTTTATTTTCCATGCATACAAAATCGAAAGAACAAAAAAAATCAAAAAATCAAAAAATCAAAAAAACAAATATCATAAAGAAAAAAAATCAAAAATCCAGCCTCTCACGCAAAAACGTGAACTACGAAAGACCTAATCTCCCTCAACCCGGAAGTACGAAGGCAACCATCTTGGTGCGGTCAAACCAAACAAAAAATTCAAAAACCCTCAAATCCTAACACAAAAATTCAAAAACATATCAAACCAAACTCAACCCCAACGAAGACACTTCTCAAACCATCCCGACAAACAGCCAGAACTACGAATGACCTGATCTCCCTCAACCCGGGAGTACGTAGGAAGCCATCTACGGCGCAGTTTGACCTTCAAGAAAAAACAAAAAAATAAAGACCAGTTTCAAGACACCAAAGACAAATAGAAACTAAACTCTATCAAGATCCCTGATCAATAGGCCCTATTGAGGAAAATCAAAGCTAGACTCTGAACCCGTGAATAAGCGGGATAACAATACCAACATGGCATCTCTCTGAAGATAGAGGAGTAGCTGCGAGCTCCTAACCCTCGATCTCCATACTAGCCTGAACATCCACTGCCATCTGCATACTATGGCCTTGTCCCTCTCAGCAAAGGCAGCCTCTCGAGTGGCTCGAGCCTCGCCTCTATCAACAGAAATCGTATCTCTACTAGAATGGGCCGTAAACATCAACGCCCTGGTCTGATCTCTCTCGAAGGTCATCCGAGCCATCGAATCTGCCATAGCCAGATCTGTCCCGGCAGGGACACTCAATAGGTCACCAACCAAAGTCGCAGTCAAAGCCATCACCACCAACCATCACAAGCCCTTGAGTCCAATTCATTGGAGTCCGAAGGCATCTCGATATCAATCGTCAAAGTTGGAACAACAACACAGCGATATATCAAGCATAAACATCTGTAAGGACCTTCGAAGAGCTGAAGCCTCAATCTGAAACCTTCATCAAACCAGAAGAAAGGTCATCAAAGCCAATTGCTCCTACAAATCAAAAACAATGACTGGGGCATCTAAGCATTAAAGCCAAAATCCACTACCTGTTCACCATGGGGGTCATGCGATTAAAGACTCTTGCGATCTCGGCATCTTATCAGCCCATTGGTCAAACATACAACCAAGCAATCCTCCCAGATGACAGGCAAGATGGGGCAAGTTCAAAGTCAACGATAATTCGACGTGGGGACCGCTACAACAAGACTTGACCAATTTTTGAAATTGCACAATTCAATACTGGGGCATTTATCAACCATATAATCAACATGCACCAGTCAGCACCATCAGCATGGTCCATCATCATCCAAGCTTCCATCATTGGCAATCCGGTATGACCAATTGCCCTTTGCTAATCATAATTTTCTTAGAATACTGCGATTCGCTGATAAGGTATGACTCTTTCATCTCTTTATGTGCTTTCAAATTCCATAATACACATAAGTCCTACATTAAGGGCTCAGGAAAAAAGAAAAAAGGGGGAAAAAGAAAAAGTGATTTTTGCTTAACTTGTTATGAATTGGATTAATCCGTGGAGCAAGAATCATGAAAGCGATTAGAGAATTAAGACTATTTAACCTTTTGATTAGGCACAACGTCCTAGTTCAAAGCACTTTTTAGAGCAAACTTGACCTCATATGCATGTCAGCACTTTGTGATTGACCTGACTCTTAGCTGTGGGGTATGAAACTATAACGACAAGGATGACAATTGGTAGCTAGCCTAATGTCTTGAATCGTGGAATGGGTCACTCGAGTTATTAAGCCCGAGGGGTGTCTTTACACCCGGTGCCCTAAAGCCATCTGGTTTGGGAGCCACCTGCCCAACGCTCGTTACATGGGTAACTCAGTACCTAAGAAAACGAGCATTACAAGAAGTCAAGACCTGAGCAGATCCAAATCGTGGCCTAGGTTACTCGAGTAATTAAGCCCGAGGGGTGTCTCTACACCTGGTGCCCTAAAGCCATCTGGTTTGGGAATCACCGGCCCAACATTCGCTACACGGGTAATTTAGAGCCTAAGAAAACGAATCTTGTACAGGCTCAGGCGAAGATCAAAAGAGTAGACCGCCTAACGTATCACGAAGTGTGGCCTTTGTTACTCGAGCCAGTAAACCCTAAGGGGTGTCTTAACACCTAGTGCCCTAAAGCCATCTGGTTTAGGAGTCATTGGTCCAAAACTCGTTACATGGATAACTCTGAATAGCCTAAGAAAATGAGACAAAATTAAGCGAGGAAAGCAGGAAAATTTGGCAAGAAAAAATGAGATCATCTAGAGTCATAGAAGAAAAACCCCTGCTAAGGATTGCGTCATACATAGTGCACATGTCATATGATGTTAATTATGTGAAGAGCAGTGTCTAGAGCGAAGATGAGGTGTCTCTGATAAAGGGAGATAAGTCTTTTAAATCTAATCCTATCCATGAAAAATGACCATGGACGTTTAAAAGTTTTTTTACGATTTCATAACTTGTCAAACGAAAATTTGAATTTCCTTAGGAAAAATTCATTTTCATACTCCCTTTTAAAATCTTTAGCGCTAAGATAAGAGCTCGGTGAATATAAGCATTCAATTTCATAAACTTTAACTTTAAATGCATCATTCATAAGGTCATACTAATCCCGACGGCCCGAGCCATCAAGCTGTCGGCACATATTGTTGTTTTTCTGAATGTACAGGATATTGCTCACCGTGGACATGGTCAACAAAGCGAGTTTTTCTGTGAACCCCAGTAACAACCTATGAAAGGGCTGGGGAATTTCTCCATTTCAAGAAATGGAAAGGATCTACAGCAGGACCAAGTTTCTCATCAAAAAAAGAGGGAGAGTTCCTGAAAGAAATCAAGGCGACATCAGCTGTCCCTCTACAAAAAGGGAAAAATCCTCAACAGAGTCCTTAACTCGGGAAGAACAGATTCCCGATGATAAAAAGATCTAGCGAAGGAAATCTGCATCATCAAACATGTCAAATTGACCCAAGTCCTCACAAGTCGAGGCCTCTACACTGAAGTTCAAATCTAGGCAATGAAATAACGGGCTACATCCTCCAGGACGTCAGCATCACCCGGTCATCATCCAAGCCAGAGCTTAACCAGCAGGGTAGCAAGTAAAGAGCTAGCCCCTTTTCATACTCAAATGATCAGTCGTTGGCACAACCCCAGCAAAGCATCGGGGAATAATCCAGGGACGAAGACAGTATATCAAATCCAATCACCAATATCGGTACTTCATTCAAATTCGATCACCAATATCGGTACTACAGTCAAATATGATCCCCAATATCGATCCTTTAAGCCAAATTCGATCCCCAATATCAATCCTTTAAACCAAATCCGATCCCCAATATCGGTCCTTTAACCCAAATCCGATCCCCAATATCAGTCCTTTAACCCAAATCCGATCCCCAATATCGGTAAATCAAATCATATCAATCCCGATCTCCAATCGGGCCGTCAGACCAACTCCGATCCATCCCCACAGAGGGCAGATGATGGAATCTGTTATACAAATACTTAGAAGGGGCGTTGAGAAGGATCCGGTGATGTAGACCATGGAACGCTACTTCAGCAAAAATATTCGGATATCTTCTAATAAAGCCATCAGTGTTTGGACCACCAGAGGGACCATCATCAAATCCAGATCCAGAAAATAGCAGCCCCTGCGAGATCCTCATCAGAGACGACATATGAAAGGGGAACATCCAAATCTGCTCTGCGAATGACAAAAAGAGCCATACAAGAGTTAGAGCTGCTAAGCCTATCAAAATCCATGCCTAAAAAAAACTCCAAATCACCTCAGAAAGGGTGAGGTATGGTTCTATATCAATTTAATTAAGCATATGCATCAACGTAGGATAAATTAAGATCATCATATCATGTCTGGTCTGTACATGTGCAACAAGCGCTACATCAGCGCACATCTCCATTAAAAAATGAGGCATACATACCCAGTATAGTCAGATGCATACACATTAAATACGCACACACGATGAAAAAGTCTGCTACCATTCAAGTAGGCATCGGGACAGTCCAATGATCAACCATTGCCCCTACCATCAGAGTAGGCACTGTTGTAAACTACCAGTGTAAGTTATCATCAGGATAGGCATCGGGGAGCACCTATTGAGGTAACTCAGCAAAAGAAGATATATCCCCAGCAGAGGAGTCTTCAGAAATGTACAAACGGTATCAAAAAATATGCCCCACGAAGATTATCAGCAGATGTGAGAAACCATTGGGTTTAAACCAAGGTAGCACCAATGGCAATCATCGACGATGTCATCCCCAGCAGAAATGTGGGAAACATTTCAGTTTATCTTCATCAGACAAGCATCAACAACACCAATAGAAATCAGACCATTGGAGTCAACACCAGCATGGGCATCAGAAGCATTTATGAAAGTCAACCGTTGAGATCAGCCCCAGCACAGGCACCGGTAAAGGTAAAGCGATGTGCGATGCGATTGCGATGCGATTTTCAATGCGATATGCGAAGTACGAAATGCAATTTGCGAAAACTTGATTTGCATTGCGATTTGCATTGCAATTTGCATCATTAATATCTTGTCATATTTCAAGTGTCTAGCAATCTTTATCCTGTTCATTCCATTACATTACATAAACATAATAAAGAGGGGCATCTGTAGACACTCGAAATTTTGTTTTCCTGTTACTAACACTATAAGAGGGCAAAGCCGTCTTTTCAACTCAACCCCGGTCCTGATACCGGGCCTCCAATCCAAACTCGGCCACCAATGTCGGTCCTTCAGCCTAAATCCGATCCCCAATGTCGATAAACCTAAATCCGATCCCCAATGTCGGTCAGTTCCAATCAAATTCGATCACCAATATCGGTACTCCAGCCAACTTCGATTGTCAATCAGACCGTTAATCCAGCTCCAATCGTCAATCGAACCTTCAATCCAGCTTCGATCATCAATCGGAGAGTCAATCCAGCTTTGATCGTTAATTGGACCGTCAATCCAACTCTGATCGTCAATCGGACCGTTAGATCATCCCTGATCTCAATATCGGGACATCGGCTCAAACCCGGTCACCTATATTGGGACAACCACAGCACCAATCAACCATATCAGGATGTCAACGCAGCCCCGACAGTAATTCGGGAGGTACAAATCTGCCTCGACAGTAACCCAAAAAGTACAGGTCAACCCCGACATTAGTCCGGGAAGTCAGGTCGACTTCAGACATAAACCTGAGGTATCATAACAACTCTAGAAGAAAACTTGGAACAATCTCGTCAGCCACAGAGGCAACACTGGGGACAAACAGACTCGAATGGGATCCAAGTCTTGGAAACAGCACCCGGAAGTCAACTAGAGGCCCTTACGACACTAAAGGCAACCCCGGGAGGAAAAAAATGGTTATTTTACCAACTCTCAGCCGATTCAGTCAAAATCAAGCCAAATTGATGCCACCAAGGTCAGAAAGAACCACAACGGTGATCCCGGGTGAAAACAGCACCAGACGGCTCAACGGACAAACTGCTGAGAAACGAATACAAGGTCCCCACCTTTTGGGACTTAAAAAAGGATAAATCCTATGTCATTGTGACACTCTCAGCGAGGGCTTTTTGAAAAGCTATAGCACGCCCCAAACGGACGCTTCTGATCAAAAGTTATGAAGTTTCGAACCTGACATCGCGTCGCCCAGCATGCACGTACCTCAAGACAACCAAACCGGGCATGTGGGCCCCACTTAGGGGAGCTGTAACTCTACCTGCGGCTACCCTAGGTAGATCTGCGGCTCTCTGGCGTATATATAGAGGTGCACCCCCTTTCATTTTCAATAATTCGAAAACGCAGCGAAGCCCTGCCAGTTTTATTTTTTGACTTTTACACCTCTTCCAAACCCAAATATTTTCACTCCAACACATAAATATACCCATATACTACCACATACCAGAAAATAACCGGTAGATTTGGACGTATAGAGCCTACGATTTGGCAAAAAGCCCGTATTGCAGTCCATTATAAGTATTTTTACTAGCAGAAAGTCAATACTACTACTTTGCACTGTTTTCCACTTCCACACAAAGTTTCATCATCTAAATACGCCCGAAACTTAGTTTCGTGACTGTTTTTGTCAAAATTTGGTACATTTCTGTACATAAACTTAATTTTTTGCATTTTTACAACTCGGATTAACGATCTGTCAGCTCCAGCAACTTCAATGCACTAGCACACACATTTTTGGCAACTACGCCGGATTGGGTTGTCTTCCCAGTCCGGGTTTGGCCCTGTTTTGTATATATTTAACTGTATATATACTAACATTTCAATTTCGTCAAGCCCGGATGTCAAATCTGAGGTAGTTTATCGCTTTTATATATATTTACGCAAATATAAGCGACTTTCACCATCACTGGTTCTCACACCAGTCTTGGTTGACTACATTTCTGTCAATATATATATATATATATATATATATGTATTTTAATTCAGTCCGGGCACAGACGTGAAAACCCATCTCCTTTTTTACTATTTTTGCACTCTTCGCCATTCTGGGTGCTCTCCCCAGTCACTGGTTGACTATTTTTCTGCAAATTTATATTTCTGTCAATATATATATATATATATATATATATATATATTATATATTTATATATTTTCAGTCTGGCATGGACTATTTCGTGGCCTTTTTACTTGCTTTTGCACTCTTCACCATTACTGGGTTATCTTCCCAGTTCCTGGTTGACTGCTTTTATGTACATTTACATTCCAGTTCGGCCTGAATCATTCTGTGGCCTTTTTAATGCTTTTATATATATTTATGCATATATAAGCAGCCTTCACCATCACTGGTCCTCTCCCAGTCTTGGTTGACTACGTTTCTGTCAATATATATATATATATATATATATATATATATTTATATATTTCAATTAAAGTTCGGGCATCGGCGTGAAAATCCATCGCCCTTTTTACTATTTTTCTATATATATATTTCATTCCTGTCACAGCCTGGATTATTTCGTGGCTATTTATAGTTTTTTTATAAATATATATATATATTTCAATTCCAGTCCGGGCTTGCGAGTGAAAATCCATCGCCCTTTTACAGCTTTTGTATATATATATATATATTACTTTACTCAATTTATTTAACTGTTGTATTTAATATTCATTTGTATATGAATCTGCAATGACATATCTGCGGGCATACTAGATTTATCCAAATCTCGCCAATTCTAGCTTTCAATGGTTCAAACAGGTTCCGACAGAACCTGGAAGCTATAATGGCTGAGATTTCTTTAAATCTAGTTATTTTTATAGTTTAAGCTTTGAAGGCAAACTCGCGTCCTTTAGATCGCTATCTAATGGGAACGAGAAGCTTTGGCCACGCACAGCCAGGATTTACTGATGAATCCTTGGTTCCATTGCGACGTGATGATGCATATATAGTTGTTTCTGTGCAAATTTGAACGGTAGAGGTTTATGGGCTACTCATATGTGAGCTTGGGAATCGTGGGATTCATGATAAAACTGATCAGAATCTGATTCCTATGATTGACAAACTCCAGTTTACAAATGTACCCTGCCAGTTTTTTTGTAGAAATGTACATGTAAACAGACCTTAAAACAGTTATCCGGATTTAAGGTCTCAATATAATGAAAAAAATGTCAATTGTCGTGTTAGCGTCCCTTCGATGGTTTTCATACCCATGAGGAGACCGACACTTGTATATTCTTGTGGTCGAGGATGCTTCGCAGCCCGACAAATCACCATTCACATGCAGCCTTAAGGCTATAAAGATAAACTTGAAAGCGGCCATGTGTTTCAATTTCTATGCTAGTGTAAGGGTTTGATAAACCAGCTTTCAAAATATCATTTTCAATTCAATCAAAAGAAAAGCTTTTGCAAATCTAATCAAAATGCTTTTGCAAATCAAATCAAAGATAGATTTTCAAATCAAATCAAACCCTTCGTATATAGGTTCAACGAAGCCTGTCAAAGCTTTCAATCAATCAAAACAATAGGCCCATTTTTTAAACAGCATTCACTCACGTATTCACAGTTTTATGGGAAATATTGAAAAGATGCGGTACCATGTTTACACGGGAGTCATGGGGTGCATAACACCTTCCCCACACTTAACCATGCCCCCAAACTCAAAACTCCGATTTCAAAGATCAAGTTTCAACAGTGTCCAGTAATTGGGCCTCTTTTCAAACAAAACTCGGTTGAGTTGGTACAACCATTTTCCAATCTACCAATTGACGACTCTGTAAACGTTCAAATCATCGACATGATACATGTTGGCCTTTTTTCTAAAAAACCCTTCAAAACCTTTTTCCTAAATAAAAAGAGTGAGGGTAGAGAGAACTTAGGAAGATCGATTTGAGGAAACTCGGGTTATGAACCGACCCGCGGGATTCTTAAATTTTCCAACATCGACACCCCCTCTGCAAATTCAAGTTCAATGATATCATGTTCCCCCTTATGAAGATATGGTTCACTATAGAAATCAATATCAGACCTACCCTTTCAAAAACCACACTTAGACATATATTATGGGTAGAATGCAAATGTAAGGCTCACAAACATCCATTATATTTGTTCGCTTGACTGTCCTGTTTGGTTGAAGAAAATTTTAAACTACTAGAAGTCTACGATGCACATCAAATATCAACAAAAACCAATGCTCTGGAACTGTCATGTGAATGAGAAATAAAACATAATCAACAGCAACCCATGGTGTGCTCACATCCATAAAAAATCCATGAATGTATTTAGCTACATCACCCCCCCCCCAAAAAAAAAAAGTAGAGTCGTATTTCCATTTTTAACAAAATATTCACCATATAAAGTAGACAACTTCACAGGAAACCAACAATCTATAGTAGTGACCCTTATTTGAATATTGTCAAAGTGCCTAGCCAATTTTCGGAAGTAGTACAAGGAAATCCATAAGATATAAACAATTGTCAAAAATTAAAACTTTCTGATAAAGGTAACCAAAACTGTCAAAATTAGTGACCAAAATAATTAAATAAGGTGGCTGTCATCACTAACACAACAGAATTTCAAAAATAAATAAACTTACATCATTGTCAAGCCACTGTCCAGGAGTCTTTAACTTGTAGAACCACATTTTAGATGAGATTGGGATAGACCCAAATCTAAATGCAGGTTCAATCTTATCATTATCTCCAGAGAATTTTTTAGTCCTTCAATATAAAAGCATATTAGTAAAAGAAAACAAATTCTTTTATTAAAAAAAACTATATTATTGTTAAATTTCAAATAGCATATCTTTTCCTGTTATTTATGTCAATTTTAAACCATTGATCAAACAATACATCTTCAAATTTGGATGACATACCCTTGCAAACATTGAAAAATGTAGAAAGACCTCTGCGTATTTGTGTAGGACACAACAGAAGAAGATTAATCAACAGATCCAAACTTCGTTGTATATGGAGTCCTCAAAATAGCACTCTTCGCAGAAGCACGAACCGGTCTACCACCAGGTTTATAAGCACTTCTATCCACTTCAACATAATGAACTATATCCCGAGTAGTTAAAATCATTTCATCAAGTACCGACCTGTTTTCTACCTCGATTTTACCCCTTTTTATCAATTGATAAAACAGGTCACAAATACAATTAGAATTTCAACTACAAATCCAAACTGACTGAACAGTAACAGAAATACTATAAGGAAGTAACCAATCCAATCTATGAAGGTAACTAATATTGAAATAAAACACGAACCTCAGTACGGTAAAAACAACAAGCTCTTTCCCAGATGTCTTGCTTAAAATATCAAAAGTTGGTATGTCATTGTTCTTGCCAATCTGTAAAAATTAAAAACACTAATTAATCATTAAAACAAAAACATATAACACGGAAAAAACATACAAATATGTTTAACCTTTTCATCATCTCCATCAATGTGAACCCCAGTAGGGGTAAAAATAACAAGTTCTTTCCCAGAAGTCTGGCTTAAAATATCAAAAATTGGGTTGTCAATTTTATTACCAATCTGTAAAAATATAAAAACACTAAATAATCGATAAAACAAAAACATATATCACAGAAAAAACAAACAAATATGTTTAACCTTGTCATTATCTTTATCACGTGAACCCCACCCATACCACCAACATCATCATCAGTGTTTCCATCAAACTATTTTCCAGCATTCGAACCATTACCTACATCATCGGACTCATCAGATATAACATTATCATCCAACTCTTTACAATTACTAGTATCATCATCATCCAACTCATTACCTTCCAAACCATCATCATCATCATCATCATTATCATCATCATCATCACCTTCATTCCCACCTTCACTAATATTAGGGCGGCCACGTAACTGCTTTCTAAGAATCTTTCTTATGCCCCTGCAAATCTCGATATGAAAAACATCCAATTCATCCTTCAAATCAACCCTCAACTTTTCAATTTATTTCTTAACTTCAATCACCTTATTTTCCAAAGGCCTCACCCGTGCATCGATAATATTTTTGACATCAGAAAGTGAAAACCTCAAATCTCCACCCTTCCTGGTTTTATCCACTTTCGTATCAACAACATTAGAGCCACCATTATTTCCATGGAAAAAGTGAAAACCACCCAAATCCAAACGATCCTTCTCATCAACCGTAAGAATGAGCATTTGTATCCTCAACTAAAACGGAGTAAGAACAGTAAATATAGCATCTCAAAAACATTGAACAATTAAAAGAAACAAAATAGTACACGAAAAATAATAAAATAAAATTAGTAACCAGATGTATACATAAAGGGAACCAAATATAATGTTAATGGTAACCGGCTTCAACTTGTCATTTTTGGGAGTCTTCCCTAATTCCTTCCATCTAAATAATCTAACTTCTGACAGATGCTCATCAATACAGAAACCCCAGACTTTAAGAGTCGAAATGGTTTCAAACAAGAAAACTTGGAAAATATAGGGCAATTCATTCAACTTATAAGATTTACAATAATTGTCATTGTAAAAATTGTATATAACACCCCCATTCATGCCCTTCTTTAAATGTCCCTTCACATCAATCGATAAAGAATTTTTCGTCTGTTCAAAGGCAAATTTCTCCCACGGATAACTATCAAGGTCGCCATAAAAGAGAAAGTTAATCAATACATCATTAACATAATTATCTGAAACTGTAACTAGTAGGAAATTGCAAACCAGGAATATAATGGACATCTTGACAGCCTCCTCATCATCATCAAATACAGCCCTCCGATATATCCTCCCAATACTAGTACGGGTCACAACCTCATCTCCAAAAATAATTTTCACTAACTGATTTTTACTTCCCTTGAATGTAGAAATATTCTCATTTCCTTTCCAACTTAAACCAGAAATTAAAAAAAATTCTGGCAACCCGAATCTTACCCTTTTCTCACCAAACAAAAACCACATCTCCCCCTTGTCCCTTTGATAAATTTCTCTCACCAAAGCCTGATGGATTATTTGTGAAAAATTTGGGGCTCCCCAACATCTATAAAGTTCCCAAAACAAGTCAACTTGAACTTTTCCAACTGATCTTCAGTCAATTTCTTCATAATAACACTGGGGACTTCCATGTCATACCAATAAATAATTTTTGTAGTGAAATTTCAATGGCGCTCCTAGTAATATAGATCCCAAATCTGCAAATACAATACATTACCATAGAAAAATAGTCAAAATACTCACAACCTAAAATTAAACCAAAGTAATCAAACACATTAAAGTATATAACCAAACCGAAACTGCATTACTAAAAAATAATAATGAGCATATGCATTAACATAACGTACAAAGTAACCAAATCAGAATCGAACAGTTATCACACCATTTCAACAATTACACAATCAACAATATTCAAATATATAAACATTAGTAACCAAACACAATCAGCAGGTTACCAACACCAATTTAATCAACCTCTGTATTGTAAACAAGTACCTAGTAACCAAATCATAATATAATAGTAACCAAACCTCCACTTAGAGGGTACATACTCATTTTAACAAATACACATTCATCAGTAACCAAATAAAACAACACCAGTTCCCAAAATATATTCCCAAGTAGGCAAAAACAACTAAGGATTCCAAATTCTTAAAAACAATTAAATTATCACACCTTAAGATGTTTTTGGTGGGGGATAATATTCCGTCTATAAGCATCATCTTCAGCTTAATTCCCAACTTTTTTGCCGGATCTTCAAAATCAGACTCCAAATCAAGCACTTCCTTAGGCTTCTTAGAAACCTGTCTCCCCGACTTCTTATCTTTTAGAGGGGATTTGTCCACTCCCTTCTTCCCCTACTTTGGGGACTTGACCACACTAGCCTTCACCATATTTCTTCACATTCTTAACAGAATCATCCTCCCTAATTATTTTCCTCTTCCCATCGTTCTTCCTATCAACCATCCTCCCAGCATTCTTCCTCGTAGAAACCATACTATGTACAACCGCACGAAATTATAAAACAAGCCCACAAACAAACGACGACGACAACCAAGAAAGAAGAAGACAAACGACGGCGACAACCACGAAAGAAGAAGATGGAGCAGCGACACCCACAAACAAGCCAAGCGAAGCAACGACGTATGGAATATTACTACCAGAGGCGGCACACTGAACTTAGAAGAAGAGAAATTTCGTTTCGAAGTTCCCAAATTATAAAATAAGGGTTTCCAATTGAAAAGGAGAGAAACGGCAATGGGATAGGCATGCAATTCAAATTTTCACGTATTATGCACAAAAATCGGGAACAGTTAGCATTTGAAAAATAATTTGCCACATCAGCAACCCATTAAAACACTCAACTAAATTAAAGGGATACCAAGTGCACTAATTGTGTAAATAAAATATTAAAAATGTATTAATTTTGTAAATATTATCCTGATGCACTTTTGTTGTAATTTTTTTTAAAAATGTACTATGAAGTGTAAATAACCCTTTATTTATTTATATAAGCTCATGGTTAATAACATAAACCGATTACTGGGCTGATGTACAATTTATTGTCAGTTTGTCACTGACCCAGTTTCATGTGCAACTGAACTGAACATCCCTATATCCATGAAGACTATTAAAATTTATTTTATATTTAGTTTTTTTTAAACTAACTGCATTTTCTTGATTTCTATCTTAATTTTTTTTCTTTTTTCGTATCCTTATGTTTATTGCTGAAATTATTAAGAAAGTAAGATGCACGTACAATCAAGTTTGTGAGGATTTAATAGCAAGATCATGAGCTTGCTTCATAATCCAGTAATGCTCTAGGTACTTTAGAAGTATTTTGAACATCAAAACTTGAACCTAATTACTTAGTTATGTTAGCTTACTAATGTTTATAACGATTTATAGCGATAACATTTAGTGCATTTAGCTCAAACCTCTTGCATTTAGAATAAACTATTTATAGACGAATAACATTTTCAAGTGTAGTTTACACTCCAAATACACTAACATTTCATAAATTGATAAATGCACAAGCACACTATCAATCATAAGGGATCAATTTAAAAGGAGTATTGCATTGAGGATACAACAGTTGGACCAACATAGAAGAGTTACTCCTAGTATGCATGTAATAATTTGAGTCAAATCACGAATTTGAATCAAATTATAACATAATAAGGTTCAATGCGTTGTCTCACTTGAATCATCATTAGCCAACCATATATTCACCTAAAAGGTCTCGACTGAAAGTATTTATGATAGCAGGTTGAGTTCTTACATACACATTAAAGTATCCCATTTGTTACGGTGTGGGAAGGGAGTGTTATAAACTCTCCCACTTATATCTCTAACGTCCCCATCAGGCCGAACACATACCCACACAAGGCCCATATCTTTGTCTCTCTAGCCATTATGGGATAATATCAGTTGCCTACTATATAAGACCCCGAATTTTATGAAATAAAAGTATTCAATTTTTCTTATAATTATTATTTTATTCAGTAAATGGTTAAATTGATAAAAGGTTAAAGTTAAGGGTGATATATGCAAATTTTACAAAGGAAGCAAGTGGTCATAAAATATTCGTGAGTCAGGAATATTCATTTGGTTGGGGAATATTCTTTTTGTCGAAGAATATTCGTATGACGGTGCAATCATTGGTGGACCCCACAACGAAATAACCGTCGAAAATAGAAAGCGACATAAATAACCTTTTTATAAAAATAACGGCAAGACTTTTACTGTTAAACTGTTAAAATACCCGGTGATAAAAATACAGTAATACGCGTTGTTGCACAGTAGCACACGGTATTGCACAGTATCTCTGATTATTGATGCTTACGTAAGAAGTCACTTAGTATTTTATTCAATAATTACCACAGTAGTTGCTGCATAGTGTGACGCCTCCAAAATGGGTCCAATACACAACCCATTTTGAGTCGCCAAATACATGGTACAGAATTCAAATACAAATCTTTTATATCAAACGGTCGTGCAAAATACGACCACACAAACTGTAAGCTTCATTACAGATCGTATATAATACGAAATATAAACGCTCAAATTCAATCCTCATTAATTATTATCACACTATTTTATAAAATAGTAAAGACTACTACAGCTCTAACTCGAACCATCACTTCGTTCCCCAACTAGTCCCTACGATATTCTCATTTTCTGAAGAGAACAATGGAAGAAAAGGGTGAGCTCAACTAGCCCAGTAAAGAATATTAACTAAGATAATAAAGAATAAATTATCGTTAGCCTTCAATAAATCAGATAAAATATTATGGATAACAAGTTTTAGATCAACAACTGCAGCGAAAATAACAACCCATTAGAAGAGTTAAGTAGAGAATGATGTCTACTATCTTCTATGGTTTAAAAGTCCATCATCAATATTTTATCCATATAACATCAATCAATAAATATTTCACATCAATAATTTATCTTTGCACTACGGGCCAAAAATATTCATTTGTATCACCAGTGGTCATGATCATACCAAACACCTGTTCATCTTTGCACTACGGGCCAAAGATATTCATCAATCAATAATTCATCTTTGCACTATGGGCCAAAGATAACTTTCACCATAAATTAAGAATGAGGATGATGAAAAATGATATGAAAAAAGAATCAAGTGAGATAAATGATAAGTATTAGAGATTTATAATTAAATTTTTTCAGAGTTCAAGAATAAGGATCAAAACATGGATCCAATTTCAAGAATAAGATCCAGAAAAGATAACTTGGACAAAGAAATGAATTTAATTTTTTTATCGTGAATAGTACCGTATGTATGAATAGTACCGTATGTATGAATAATGTCGTATGAATAGTATCCCGATATGAAAAGATTAAAATTTCATAAGAAAGTTCAGACCAATATTCCAGTGAAATGATATTAGATGAAGCGCAAAACTCAAGGAATTCCTGATCATTTCAGGAATTATAGAAGCAATACTTACCGTAGTAAGTTTAAATTTGATAATATGAAATGAAATATTATCACTTTCATAATATGAAATATGAAAGAAAATAATATTTTTTTACGAATATTGAAAGAAAATAACATATTTTACGAGAAAAATAATATCCTTTATCCTTAATAGGAAAGTAGTTCTGACTGGAATAACGAAGATTATGTTGGGAAAATCTTGCACTGTTATCAACACTCAAAATATCTTTATACTCACAAAAAATACGCTCAATATTATAGAGAGAGAATTTTTTAATTCTGGTGTGATCTTTATTTCTTAACTAAGCACCCTATTTATAGGAAAATGCCAGAACACCAAGCTTGACAATTTAACCAACGAAAGATTTTCTCGGCTTGCTACCTTTGAAAAAATTTCTCTGCATACAAAAAAAAGGAAAACCAAACATATCACCTTTTACATGTTTTAAGTTCAAAAAAACATTTATAACAATTAAAAGAATTCAATTCAATTTACTCTCTTCCACCTCATTTCATTTTTATACCATGGATTTATTATAATAATATTACCATTAAATTATACTATTATATTATCACATTATACTATTATAATGTAATATTATAATAATATATTTGAATAAATTATTTTATCGGAGAAGATAAAATGTCAACTTTCAACAAATATCTCTTGCTAAAAATTCCTCCATTTATATCAAAATTGAATAAATATTTACTTATCATATTTATCAACAATCAATTATTATTCACAATTAATATTATAGAATCACAATATTAACAACCAGATCATTCCTAATAAAGAGGAGGCTTTCCGATAAGGATTTCTCCTTATTGGCGAGCAATTAAATAACCTAACCCCTTTTCTTTACAGAATTTTTTAGACATTGTCAATAATGCTATCTAATAATATCATGTAAATAATACGTGTGACCATTATTGATTTGATAATGTAAATACTGTGCAGTGGTTACTGTGACAATTATTGAATGAGTGACCTCTTACATAAAAAATTAATAATTTAAAATACTGTGCAATACCGTGTGCTACTGTGCAACAACGCGTATTACTGTTATTTAATCACCGGGTATTTCAACAGTTTAACGGTAACAGTTTTGTCGTTATTTTTTAAAAAACTTATTCTTGTCATTTTCTTCATCCGACAGTTTTTCGTAATGGGGCCCACCAATGACTGCGCCGTCGTACGAATATTCCCCGAAAAAAAAATTCCCCGACCAAACGAATATTCTCCGACACAATGAATATTTTATGACCACTTGCTTACTTTGTAAATTTTGCACATATCACATATCACTTATCATATTTATCAAATCAACACCTTACTATTTAAAATAATATATAGAGGAAATTAAATCTTATTCATAAAAAGTTGGGGTCTTACAACCTCCCCTCCTTATGAAATTTAGTCCTCGAAATTGACGTACGTACCTGGTATTTCGAAAGGGTGAGTATATGTTGCTTTCATTTCCTATTCTAACTCCCACGTTATTTCCTTGATATCATGATTTCTCCACAAAACTTTGACTTGAGGTATAATTTTTGAGTGTAGAACATGTTCCTTCTTATCCAAGATCTCGACAGGTACCTCCTCATACGTTAAATCTTCTGCTATCTCATCTAGTTCTAATTCAATAATGTGATTTGGGTCTTTCACATATTTACGTAGCATGGATATGTGAAAAACGTTATGAACACGAGACATGCTTGGAGGTAAGATGAGTCTATAGGCCACAGTTCCTACTCGGTCAAGGATTTCAAATGGACCAATAAATCGTGGGTTGAGCTTTCCTCTCTTTCCAAATCTCGTAACTTCTTTCCATGGAGCGACACATAACATTACATGGTCTCCGACATTAAATTCCACGTCCCTTCGATGAAGATATGCATAACTCTTTTGTCGATCTTGTGCCATTTGTATACGTTGCGGGATCATTTGAATCTTTTCCGTAGTCATATGTACTAAATCCGGTCCCAACAATGTTGCTTCACCCACCTCGTTCCAGCATACTGGAGAACGACACTTTCGTCCAACAATGTCTCGAATGGAGCCATGTCTATACTTACCTGATAACTGTTGTTGTAGAAGAATTCCACCAATGGTAAGTACTTGTCCCAATTTCCTTTGAAGTCTAGAACACAGAGTCTCAATAGATCTTCAAGAGTTTAAATAGTCCTTTTGATTACCCGTCCGTTTGAGGATGATATGCAGAACTGAATCGTAAATCGGTGTCCATAACTTTCTGCAAGCTAACCCAAAATCATGAAGTGAATCTTTGGTCTCGATCAGAAACTATAAATATTGGCATACCATGCAGTCTCACAATCTCATTTATGTACATAAGAGCAAGACGTTCAAGTGAATAAGTTTTTCGTATAGGCAAGAAATGAGCAAACTTGGTTAATCTATCGATAATAACCCAAATTGCATTTATTCCTTGAGAAACCTTGGGAAGACCCGTAAAGAAATCCATGTTGATGTGTTCCCACTTCCATTTTAGAATCTCAAGTGGTTGCAATGGACCTTTTGGCACTTGATGCTTCGCCTTGACACGTTGATAAGTTGGACTCCTCGAGATAAACTCCGCGATTTCTCTTTTCATATTGCTCCACCAAAATGTATGTCGAAGATCACGATACATTTTGGTACTTCCAGGATGGATTGCAAACTGTGTGTTATGTGCCTCTATCATTATTTTATACTTCAGATCAGAGTCGTTAGTTGACTCGAAGTATTCCCTCTTCGTCGATTCTTGCTTCTAGAATACCACCTTCTTGCACCTTCTTCATCATATTCATCAGCTCCGGGTCTGTAGCTTGAGCAGCTTTAACTTTATCAATCAAAGCTGGTTCCACGCGTATATTTTCCATCTTCACGTGGGTCCCTGGAGTATTTAACTCTATCTCCGTCCTTTGTAAGTCATACAAAATAGGCCTTTGTGTTGACATCATCGCACTCGTTCCCGCATATGATCTTCTACTCAACGCGTCAGCTATCACGTTCGCTTTTCTAGGATGGTATTGGATGGTATGGTAGTAATCTTTCAACAACTCAAGCCAAAGTCGTTGCCGCATATTGAGTTCCTTTTGAGTGAAAAAATATTTAAGGCTCTTATGATCCGTATAGATCTCCACTTTCTCCCCATACAGGTAGTGTCTCCAGATCTTCAACGCGAAAACGACAGTTGCCAACTCTAGATCATGAGTAGGATAATTCCTCTTATATTCTTTAAGTTGTCGTGAGGCATAGGCTATGAATTTCCCATGTTGCATGATAACACATCCTATCCCTTTGCCCGAAGCATCGCTGTAGATGACAAATCCATCCGAACCAGATGGTATTGTCAGAACAGGTGCCGAGATGAGTCTCCTCTTGAGCTCTTGAAAGCTCTTCTCACATTCCTCGTTCCATCCGAATTTTGTATCTTTTTGAGTCAGCTGAGTTAAAGAAGTAGTGATTCGAGAAAATCCTTTCACGAATCTCCGATAATAACCAGCTAAGCCCATAAAGCTACGTACTTCGGTTACCGACTTAGGTTGATCCCAACTTTGTATTGCTTCAATCTTTGCTGGGTCAACTGATATTCCATGTTTCGATACCACGTGCCGAAGGAATGTTACTTCCTCAAGCTAGAACTCGCATTTCTTCAACTTGGCATATAACTTGTTTTCACGAAGCTTTTGGAGTATCAGCCTCAAGTGTTGTTCATGATCTTCACGGCTTTTGGAATAAATGAGGATGTCATCAATAAAGACAACCACAAAATGATCCAAATATTCTTTGAATACACGGTTCATCATATCCATGAAAGCAGCAGGAGCATTAGTCAATCCAAAAGACATGACTAAGAATTCATAATGCCTGTATCGAGTTCTAAAGGCAGTCTTTGGAATGTCATCAGTTTTAATCTTTAATTGATGATATCCATAACGAAGATCGATCTTTGAGAAGAATTGCACACCTTGCAACTGGTCGAACAGGTCATCAATGCGGGGTAACGGATACCTATTCTTGATGGTGACATGGTTCAACTCCCGATAGTTAATACAAAGTTGCATACTCCCATCTTTCTTCTTTACGAATAAAATAGGAGCACCCCAAGGAGATATACTAGGACGTATAAAGTCAATGTCTAATAACCCCTGTAGTTGGACCTTTAACTCCTGAAGTTCAATAGGAGCCATTCGATATGGGGTTTTGAAAATGGGTTTTGTACCGGGTTCAAGGTCAATAAAGAATTCAACTTCACGTTCCGGGTGTAGGCCAGAATTTTTTTCGAGAAATACATCAGGAAATTTATTAGCAACAGAAATATCATTTAAATCTGACGTATTCTGGTTTAAATCAGTGACATGGGCTAAGAAAGCTTGACATCCGTTTTTCAATAAACGAATAGCTTTATGACTTGAAATGACATTGATTGATTTTAGTGGTTTGGTTGTTTGAATTCCACAGCATGTTGGTTAGGAATATGAAAACTAACAACCTTACGAAAATAATCAATTTTGGCATGATGAGTGTTTAACTAGTCGATTCCTAAAATCAGATCAAATGCAAGTATTTTCAAAGAGATAAGATCAACAGGTAATTTGAGGGTGCCAATTTGAATCAAGCAAGATTTGTAAACTGTGGATGTAACGAAGGTTTCTCCCAACGGAGTTTCAATAAATAAATCAAAGTCTAGTTTCTTAGGGGTCAAGTTCAAACGTTGAGCACAAGCAGGTGAAATAAAAGAATGGGTAGAACCGTTATCTAATAAGGTATAGACTTCGCAAGAGTTTATGATTAGCTTACTCGTGATAACTTCGTTCGGGTTCTTTGCTTTTTGGGTAGTCACGACAAAAGCTCTTCCCTGAACCACCGACTTTGACTTGTCCGGGATAGCTTTTGGAGTCACCATCCCCGCTTGATTTGACTTTGCTACAGGGTACACTCGAGCTATGTGACCTTCCGTTCCACAATTATAGCACACCTTAGATTGTTGTGTGCAGTTTGGTCTGATGTGTCCCTCTTGTCCGCATTAATAACATACGACCGGTGATTGTTCTCCTTCCAGAGAAATGGTTGTTGGTGCTGCTGCCGACGTCTTTACGTTGTCATTGTTGTACCTTCTCTTTTTAAAATTTTCTCCCGACTCACTTATTCTATTACCATGGCCATGATTACCACCAGAGTGGTTACTGCTTCTGGCATGATAATTTCCTCCCCGTTGGTTATCATTGTTCCGATGACTGTTGCCACCGATACGGCCATGGTTATTGTCCCTTGGTTGAACAGACTCATTATCTTGTTCCAATAATTAAGTCATGTTCACAACATTTGAATACAAACAAAGTTTGTGAGAAATAAGTTATTGACGAATTTCAGGTTTCAAACCTCTCAGAAACATCCATGTCATTCGTTCCTCATTATCTACCAAATGAGATGTAAATTGGGATAGCTCCGCAAACTTAGCCTCGTATTGAAACACAGTAATGTTGTTCTGTTCTAGTTTGATGAACTCTACCTTCTTCATATGATGAATACTTTCTAGAAAGTACTTGTCGTTGAATAATTTTTGGCACTCCTCCCAAGACATCTTGAGTGCGGAAAGCTGAGTACGCTTCACAGACTCCCACCAGTAATATGCCTCTCTACGGAACATAAAGGTGGCGAATGGAACCTTTTGCTCTTCCGTGCATCCCAGGACATCAAATATCTTGGTGATTTTCTTAACCCAAGCTTCTGCCTTGATTGGATCTGGCTTTCCCAAAAAGTCTGGTGGTCCCAACTCTTTGAATTGCTTGGCAGTGACAAGCCGCGAGTTACCATTATTTTCACCTGTATTTTGAACACGAGTCTCTCTCGTCTGGTTTTGGATGAATTATAAAAAGCTTCTAAACATCCCATCGTTCATCGTTTGATCGGTGGTGTTGTTTACAGGAGGATTATTGCCTTCCTGTTGCACATTATCATGGTTGGTGATTAGCAGTGTCTCAATGGTCTCATATGCTCCATTGTTTAGATTTTCAGCTGTCATTCTCAAATACTGCCATAAAACAAGGGTTAATTAAACAAATTGACATATCACATATTATCTCTATGTTCCGACCGACCAATTAAATAACAAATAAGCTTAGGTAGGACACACTAGCGAAGGATTTGCTCGTCTTTCCCCTCCTAGTTCTATTCCCAGATCTCCGCCAGAGATCCTATCCCTAAGCTATGATACCAACTGTGACACCTCCAAAATAGGTCCAATACACAACCCATTCTGAGTCGTCAAATACATGGTACAGAATCCAAATACAAATCTTTTATATCAAACGGTTGTGCAAAATATGACCACACAAACTGTGAGCTTCAATACAGATCGTATATAATACGAAATATAAATGCTCAAATTCAGTCCTCATTAATTATTATCAGACTATTTTACAAAATAGTGAGGACTACTACAGCTCTAACTCGAACCATCACTCCGTTCTCCGACTAGTCCCTACGATATTCTCATTTCCTGAAGAGAACAATGGAAGAAAAAAGTGAGCTCAACTAGCCCAGTAAAGAATATTATAACTAAGATAATAAAGAATAAATTATCGTTAGCCTTCAATAAATCAGATAAAATATTATGGACAATAAGTTTTAGATCAACAACTGCAGCGGAAATAACAACCCATTAGAAGAGTTAAGTAGAGAATGATGTCTACTATCTTCTATGGTTTAAAAGTTCATCATCAATATTTTATCCCTGTAACATCAATCAATAAATATTTCACATCAATAATTTATCTTTGCACTACGGGCCAAAAATATTCATTTGTATCACCAGTGGTCATGATCATACCAAACACTTGTTCATCTTTGCACTGCGGGCCAAAGATATTCATAAATCAACAGCTCATCTTTGCACTACGGGCCAAAGATATTCATCAATCAACAGTTCATCTTTGCACTACGGGCCAAAAATAACTTTCACCACAATTTAAGACTGAGGATGATAAAAAATGATATAAAAAACGAATCAAGTGCGATACATGATAAATATTAGAGATTTATAATTAAATTTATCCAGAGTTCAAGAATAAGGATCAAAATATGGATTCAATTTCAAGAATAAGATCCAAAAAAGATAACTTGGACAAAGAAAATGAATTTAATTTTTTTTTATCGTGAATAGTACTGTATGTATGAATAGTATCGTATGTATGAATAGTACCGTATGTATAAATTGTGTCGTATGAATAGTATCCCGACATAAAAAGAATAAAATTTCATAAGAAAGTTCAGACCAATATTCCAGTGAAATGATATTAGATGAAGCGCAAAACTCAAAGAATTTTTGATCATTTCAGGAATTATAGAAGCAATACTTACCGTAGTAAGTTTAAATTTGGTAATATGAAATGAAATATTATCACTTTTATAATATAAAATATGAAAGAAAATAATATTTTTTACGAATATTGAAAGAAAATAACATATTTTTCGAGAAAAATAATATCCTTTACCTTAATAGGAAAGTAGTTCTGACTGGAATAACGAAGATTATGGTGAGAAAATTTTGCACTGTTATCAACACTCAAAATATCTTTATATTCACAAGAAATACGTTCAATATTATAGAGAGAATTTTTGATTCTGATGTGATTTTTATTTCTTAACTAAGTACCCTATTTATAAAAAAATGCCAGAACATCAAGCTTGACAATTTAACCAACGGATGATTTTCTCGGCATGCTACCTTTAAAAAAATTTCTCATCAGGACAACCAAACATATCACCTTTTACATATTTTAAGTTCAAAAAAACATTTATAACATGTAAAAGAATTCAATTCAATTTGCTCTCTTCTACCTCATTTGATTTTTATAACATGAATTTATTATAATAATATTACCATTTAAATTATAAAATTATACTATTATATTATCACATTATACTATTATAATGTAATATTATAATAATATATTTGAATGAATTATTTTATCGGAGAAGATAAAATTTTAACTTTCAACAAATGTCTCTTGCTAAAAATTCCTCAATTTATATCAAAATTGAATAAATATTTACTTATCAAATTTGTCAACAATCAATTATTATTCAAAATTAATATTACAAAATCACAATATTAACAACCTAGGTCATTTTCAGGAAAGAGGGGGCATTCCGATAAGGATTTCTCCTTACTTGCGCGCAATTAAATAACCTAAACCCTTTCCTCGACAGAATTTTCTAGACATTGTCAACAATGTTATCTAATAATATCATGTAAATAATATGTGTGACCATTATTGATTTAATAATGTGAAATACTATGCAGTGGTTACTGTGATAATTATTGAATAAGTGACCTCTTACGTAAAAAATTAATAATTTAAAATACTGTGCAATACCGTGTGCTACTGTGCAACAACGCGTATTACTGTGTTTTTTAACCACTGGGTATTTCAATAGTTTAACGGTAACTGTTTTGCCGTTATTTTTTTAGAAAATTTATTCTTGTCGTTTTCTTCATCCGATAATTTTCTGTTTGGGGCCCACCAATGACTGCGTCGTCGTATGAATATTTTTCGATAAAAAGAATATTTCTCGACCAAACGAATATTCTCTGACACAATGAATATTTTATAACCACTTGCTTACTTTGTAAAATTTGCACATATCACCCATAACTAATCACATTTATCAAATCAACACTTTACTATTTAAAATAATATATAGAGGAAATTAAATCTTATTCATAAAAAGTTGGGGTCTTACACATAGTATCTCATATTATTGATTCAATCATTGTCACAATATCATCTGCACAATATTTTATATTATTAAATCAATAATTGACATGACACAATTACTCATATTATTATTATTAGCATTATTGACAATATCTAGAAAGTTCTGTCAAGAAAAGGGGTTAGGTTATTTAATTGCGCGCCAGTAAGGAGAAATCCTTATCGGAAAGCCCCCTCTTTTCTGGGAACGATCTGGTTGTCAATATTGTGAGTTATAATATTAATGATGAATTGTTGATATAAATATTTACATTGTGTTGAGAATATTAATGTTAATGAAAATTAAAATTTAATTTATTTCGATAATAATTAATTTTTAGATATTAAATTGACCAAACGGGCAATTAATTATTATTGGTTCACATGCAAGGAACTATTGGTTTACATTCTGGTACTATTAGGGGAGGTGGTGCAAGATTGATGATACTTGAGGGACTAAATTAAAAATAGAGGTAAGGATGAAGGTACTAAAGTATAATTAACCTTGTAATTTGCCACATTTTCCTAGCCTATAAATACTCCTCCATCCATTCATTATTGCAAAGTTATAATCACAAGTTATAGTGAGAGAGACTATAGAGAGAGAAAGAAGAAGAGTATTCTGCTACTACACTATTATAATATCCAAACTTCTACTAAGGTAAGATGTATTATTTCTTTCGTATTCATGAAGAATGTTATTTTATTTCAATACTCGTAATAGTTATCATTCTATCCCTTATTAAGCTGTGGGAATAACTTGTCTACACGGATTACCTCATACATGGTGAATAACCCTTCGTATTCATTCTTTATTAATATGTGGGAATAACCTATCTACGCGGACTACCGCATGCCTGGTGAAAAATCCTTTGTATTCATTTTATTCCTTATTATCTGTTGGAATAACCTGTCTACGCGGACTACCGCATGCCTGGTGAATAACCCTTTGTATTCATTCTTTATTAAAGTTGTGGAAATGATCTGTCTACGCGGATTACCGCATGACGGGTGAAAATTCATTTACAGTTTCATATATTCTTTCATACTCGTATGAAATATTATTTCAATGGAATAATGGGTATGAACTTTCTTATTAAATTTTAAATCTGTTCATGTCGGGGTACTATTCATGTCGAGGTACTATTCACGACGAAATTGGGTTTTTTTTCTGTCCAAATTATTTTTTATTCATGCCGGAGTACTATTCATCCGGGGTACTATTCATGTCAGATTACTATTCATCCAGGGTACTATTTATGCCGGAGTACTATTCACGACGAAGTTTAGTTTCTTTTATTTTTCGAAATTATCTTTAATGAAACTTATTCTTGAAGTTGAATCTATGTTATTATCTTCATGTTGACAATTTGGACATTATTGAACTCTAGATAAATTGAATTATAAATATCTAATATTTGTCATTGATCTCACTTGATTCATTCTTTATATCATTGTCATAATTCTCAAACTTAAATTGTGGTTAAAGTTATCTTTGGCCCGTAGTGCAAAGATGAACTGTTGAAAGTTACTTTGGCCCGTAGTGCAAAGATGAACTGTTGATTGATAAATGTCTTTAGCATTTGTGGCAAATATGAAATGTTGATTGACATGACCATTGGTTTTACAGTTGTATGTCTTTGGCCCGTAGTGCAAAGATGAACTGTTGTTTGGCATGACATGACCATTGATATTACAGTTGAATATCTTTGGCCCGTAGTGCAAAGATAGACAATTAATTAGTATGATCATAACCATTAATGTTACGTTTGAAGGACTTTGGTGTAGAGTGTGAAGAGGATATGATTATTAAGTGTCTTTAGCCTTTGTGGCAAGGATATTGAGTGAAAGTTATATTAAGTCTTTGTCGCAAGGAGAAACTGTTGATTTACATGATTATGAACATGAATTGTGAATTAATATAACCATAATCTTTGGTGTTACAGGTAAAGACAGGTGATGACAATTATCTTCGTCTTGGGTGCGAAGAGGAATTTATCAACATAATTATGATCATGAACTATTTACATGATTGTGGACAGGAACTGTTGATTGATTTTACAGAAATAAAATATTGTTGGTGGACTTTTAACATAAAGAAGATAGTAGACATTATGTTCTACTTGACTCTTCTAATGGATTGCTTGTTCCGCTATAGTTGTTAATCTAAAATTTGTTGTCTATTGTATTCTATCAGATTTTTTCCTGTTGAGGACTAAGGTTCTAAATATCTAAATCATTACTGATGAAGGCTATTGATAATTTAATTATCTTTAGTCATGATACGCTTTAATGGGCTATTTGTGCTCACCCTTTTGCTTCACAATTCATTTCAGATAATAAAAGTGTAGCTGTGTCGAGCGGGAATAACAGGGGAATAGAACGATGGTCTATAACTGTTGAAGTTTTCCATCAAACAGTATGAGAATAATTGTATTAAGGATTTAAAATGTGTGTGTCGTATTTTATACGTCATTTAACAGTTAATTTTTGGTGATCAACAATAGGTTGATGAGAACCCGACTTTGGAAGGGTGTGTTGCCACTATCATACGAGATGTCTAACCACATACGACTTCATGTTATCATAAGATATGGTTGTGCGCATTCACTTGTTGATTATATCTATGAGCACTACCTATATAATCTTGGAGTATGGTTGGAATATAATTCTCAATTTGAGATAATGAAGATAATTATATGGCAAGAGGAATACCCACCATTGGAATGAACAGGATAGTAATCTTCTTATTCTTCTTTGGGGTCTATTTGGTCAACCAAGGTTAATTCTCAAGTCATACGATATCTATTATAACTTATAAGCATGGCCTCCCATGTACGAAGGTTTCCTCGAGCATTTTTCAAAGATTTTAATTCCTAAAATAGTTATTGACTGTACCTTTATATAATGTATCATTGATAAGAAGTATGAGTATTGTTATTCATAGTTTATATGTGGTCGTATTGTGCATGACAGAGTAATAGTTTGTATATGAAGATTTGTATTTGGATTATGTACCATGTATTTCTGGCGACTCGGAATGGGTGGTGTGGACCTATTTTGGGGGTGTCACATACTAGGCCCGCCTTCGTGTGCCTATCTCCAGCAACCCGATCAGATGACTCGACCTAAGCTTTCAAGAATCAGCTTTGACACCATTTGTAATGACATAGGTCAAATCTCGAGTATGAAATAAATCATATCATAATAAGGCCCAATATTCTATCTCAATAATATGTTCTTGGATTATCTTTAGCCCACCACAAACTCACCCAAAAAATCATAACTGAAATTGTTTATGATGTCAACTTGATTCTTTATATACACATTTAAATATTTCACATATTATAATGTGATACTAGAGTGTTACAATGCAAGTCTTTTTCATAAGAAATGTATCCCTATAATTGAATTATATAATAAGGGTGATGTTAGGGGTCTCAAATTTTTTATCTTAAAAAGTATCTCAAATGATGTGTCACCATAACATTAGTTGGGTAGATCTCATGCGATTGGTTTGACAATAAATTATCATTAAAATATTCAATATCATGTTATTTGAGATACATTTGAGTCCAAAAATTTAAAACCCCTAGTATTACTCTTAAAATAATGTAATTTTTTCAATAAAAAAATTATAATAAAGAATTTTACTTTTAGTATAAAAAAAAAACTTTCTATTAAGCTAAGCTAGCAAATTCGCTAATGAGGTTTGAGCCTAGTAGTTAACACTGAGGTACTGCGATCTTTAGGTCTCAGGTTTGATTATCACTTAATTGCATTTATTTCTTCTTTTATGTGAAGTGTGTTTCCTCTTTTATGTGAAGTGTATTTCCTCTTTTATGTGAGACTTGCTTGTGAGTTCATTTTTTCCTCTTTTAGTGAGATTTGATTGAATCTTAATATTGTAATAGTGAGACTTGATTATGAGATTATATTGTATTTTTCAAAAAGTGAAACTTCGAAAAAAACTAGCAAATTCATTTTTGTTTTTGGAGGTAATATTTATTTCACGAGAATTTGGCAAATGTGTGCAAATTTTATACTTTCCACAATATAAGTTGACCTTTTGAAAACAATTTGAAATATTTTCAAATTTAAAATGGATATGCAATAATTTATTTTTTAACGATACAATCATAAAAATTATAAAATATCTAACTAATACTACTTATTATAAATTATTATTATAAAAAATGAAATGAATCACATCAAGTTTAAATTTAATAATTTTTAAAATTAATTTCTAAAAGTTAAATTTAATCCTATGTATTGGAGTCGAGGGAGTATATTAACCTTATATTATGAGATTTTTGAAATTGGGTTGGGTTCGGTCTTTGTTAGGATTGGTAGATGCATCGAGCAGAGATAATTAGAGGCGACGACCATTTTCAAGAATTTGATTCGATTCTCTTAGGAACAAATAAAATTGTCAAAGTCTATATCAAATAAGTATGAAATAATGTAATATTAAATATTTTAATGATAATATATGACATAGAAGAGATATATCTAATTAAAATATTTTGGAGACTAAAATTTATGGCCCTAATATTACCCCTTATGGCCTTAAACTATGTATTTTATTCACAAACAATTTTTATTAACATTACCCTTTTGTTTAAGACTGTAAAATGAACTAAATAATTCGGGTTCGATTCGTATTCGCTGGTCTAAAAGTTCGACTTGAATTTGATTCGAAATATAAATGATTCAAATATGAGCAAATTTTAAATTTTGATAAATTATTTGAACATCTTCAAATTATAATTTTCTATTGATATTCGGATTATATTTACTTGAAAAGTTCAAACTGCTCGGACTCGATTCGAGCTCGTGTTTGACTCGATAGCTAAACGAATTTCAATCAAACCTTATTTTAAAGGGTTCTTTACAAAAATATATAGCAATTAGAAAGTAATTACACTATTAGTGAATCCACAAAATAATTACAAAAAGAGGGCAACAAATTCAAACCATTCAATTTCACATTAATAAGGAAACCTAAAATCAAGGAGAATTAATAATTCAAATTCAAATCTTTTGGATCTAACAACAAAAACAAATCAATAAGTCAAAATTCAAATCAAAAGGAGGAAATTAAAAACAAAAAATTATATTCTCTATCCTAATCTTCATCTCCCTCATCATCTTCCTCCGCCGCCTCCTCATTCTCTTCATCACAGCCTCCGCCGCAAATTTCCGCCGCGAATCTAATCAGAATTTTTTTTCGCTGAAATCAAATAACAAATCATCAATTATTTTCTATATCCCAACGATAAGATTTGATCTATTGAATAAAACTTGCATAGATGCAATTACGGCTTCAGATTACATAAAGAAAGCGACCAAGAAACAAATATGAAATAGCATGTTTACCTGAGTAAAATATGTAATCAAGGGTGCCAATAAAATCTCTAGTGCAGTTTGTAAATAGAGGTTCGTTTATAGTTAGGTCCATTCTCCTTCTCTGTTGCTCAAAACCGAGACCAGCCCCAATTCTTGCAAAGGACGAGTATGCACTGACCTGTAAATGCCAAGACATTCTTTCATGAAATTTTAGTTCTATTAGTTGCATTTGTTTATAAACTTCCTCTCCATGAAGTTAGTTATAGAAGACATATTAAATACATACAACAAGCTCTGAAAGCATTAAGAAAGTTGTGTTACCAATGGCAGCTGATGCAGCAGCTTGGTGGCAGGGCGCAAAATTCCCAATAAATTGGTAACATAATAAAACTGAATTGGTTACCTTGGTATGAAGGATTGGCAACTAACTGCATGAAGGTTTGGCTACCAACTGCATCACATTCAAAATAAATTGGTAACTTAATAAAATTGAATTGGTTACCTTGGTATGAAGGTTTGGCAACCAACTGCATGAAGGTTTGGCTACCAACTGCATGAAGGTTTGGCTACCAACTGCATCACATTCAAAATAAATTGGTAACCTAATAAAACTGAATTGGTTACCTTGGTCTGAAGGTTTAGCAACCAACTGCACTATGAAAAAACTGTAGGTGTGGAGGTGGATTGGTTACCTTGGTATGAAGGTTTGGTTATCTTAGTATGAAGGTTTGGTTACCTTGGTATGAAGGAGGTTTGGCTACCAACTGCATTATAAAAAAACTGCAGGTGTGAGGTGGATTGGTTACCTTGGTATGAAGGTTTGGTTACCTTGGTATTAAGGTTTGGTTACCAACTGCACTATGAAGGTAACCTAATAAAACTGAATTGGTTACCGTAGTATGAAGGTTTGGCTACCAACTAGTTATCTTGGTATGAAGGTTTGGTTACCTTGATATGAAGGTTTGGTACTTTGGTATGAAAGTTTGGTTACCAACTGCACTATGAAAAAACCACCAAGCATAACATAGTCTGACCAAGGATATGAAGCACAGGCCTTTATCAGATCCATTATTACGAAGCTGGACTCCATATGGTGGGAGACATGCTGTCCTAATATTGTTCTCTGTACATCTTGGTTCAAAACACTCAAAAGGGGGCTTGCTAGTCTTTCCAGAAAAAACTGGGTAAAAACATTCCGTTTGGCCGCTATATAATAATATAGATGATACAAAGTAGTCTCTAGTAGAGAAGCAAAATCATGATTTATGTACAAAGTCTAGATTCAATACATTGCTGAAAGGACACCATAATTGTGCTATTACACAAAAAACTCTATATGAGCCAAAAATAATAATTCAGTAAATGTTCATTTCCTGTGGGATAGATCTGACTTAAGATCTTACAGTAACAAAAACATAAAACAAAACGAATTGATCTACCGAGCATAAACTAATTGAACTTGGATTCATGACTCACTTGAAGTATAAAACAATTAACGAAAAAAATACAAGTAGCTAGCTGGCTTGCTAAACAGAAACAAATTACTAAAATATGCAAACATATAAACACGGGATGAGAGAAAGTAATGATAGAAAACAAGGGAAGAGAGAAAGTGATGGTTGTAGTTTGAATCAAAAAGAATATATTAAAGCTATACCAAATACCAAATTAACGGAAAGAGATAAGGAAGAAAATCGTGGACCATGTTTACATGGATACCCAAATGCACTAATTTTGTAAATAAACTATTTAAAAATATATTAATTTTGCAAATATTTTCTGGATGCACTGTTATTGTAATTTTTTTAAAAAATATACTAGAAAATGTAATTGTTTCTATTTTATATTCAATAAATTTTGTGAACCAACTCAATAATCGACTCGACCCAAATCTCATTTACAGTTATGTTATTGTTAGTACTATTTTTTTTTGTTAATTTCCACACACACCACACTTATACATCCAAGAATTGAACATTTACCTCGTAAAATCGTAAGACAACCATAAGATAAGAGTTATCGCTGAGCGAAGTATTATATTTGCATATTCACAATTTTTTTTCTTATTTATTTACGGAAGATTTTCCAATAGTTAGTGGCTATTTTTATAGGAACAATTACATATTATAGTACATTTTTAAAAATAATTACAAAAACAGTACATAGATAAAATAATTATAAAAGTAACACATTTTTACATATTTAATTACAAAATTAATGCATTTGGGTATCCCTTTAATCGTGGCCCACGATTTTATCCCTTATCTCTTCCCGTTAATTTGGTATTTGGTATCCCTTTAATATATTTTTTTTGATTCAAACTACAACCATCCACCGCCCTTTTCTCTCTCTTCTTCTTCTTCTTCTTTTCCATTAAAACCACCAACTCACACCTTAAAAAATTCAGATCATAACTATTCACAAAATCAAAAGAAGAATAGTGGCAGTGCCGACGCATGGAGGACATAACATATCGTTAATTGAATGACACTAATATTTCAGTTTCCAAACAATGTGGCAAATGGGCGCACTATTCGAGTATCTGCAGTTGGCATTAGTGATTCTGGAAAAGCTTTTGGAAACTCGTCTTCCCTTAGTTTAAGGTGGGAAATGAGAAATTGTGATGGGTTGGCCTTGTGGGATGATGCTGATGATCTTGCTACAGCCAAATCAAGCTGGGAAAGGTTTTGGTCTTGTTAAACTCAACAGCGCTGTACATTGTTCGTGCTACTATTGTTGGGTTCATTGATACCTTGAGCGGACATCATTCTACTAAACCCTTTGATAGTTCAGAAAGTGTTCTTTATAATTGAAATCCCAAATCTGATTTCACCATCGCAACCACAACAAGTCATGCTTAGTGGTTTTTTCATAGTGCAGTTGGTAACCAAACTTTCATACCAAGGTAACTAAACTTTCATATCAAGGTAATCAAACCTTCATACCAAGGTAATCAGTTGGTAGCCAAACCTTCATACCAAGGTAGCCAATTTAATTTTATTAGGTTACCTTCATAGTACAGTTGGTAACCAAACCTTCATACCAAGGTAACTATACCTTCATATTAAGGTAATCAGATCTTCATACCAAGGTAACCAATCAACCTCCACACCTGCAGTTTTTTCATAGTGCAGTTGGTAACCAAACCTTCATACCAAGGTAACCAAACCTTCATACCAAAGTAACCAATGCACCTCCACACCTGCAGTTTTTTCATAGTGCAGCTGGTAGCCAAATCTTCATATATACCAAGGTAACCAATTCAGTTTTATTAGGTTACCAGTTTATTTTGAATGTGACACATTCATACAGTTGGTAGCCAAACCTTCATACCAAGGTAACCAATTCAGTTTTATTAGGTTATCAATTTATTTTGAATGTGATGCAGTTAGTAGCCAAACCTTCATGCAGTTAGTAGCCAAACCTTAGACCAATGTAACCAATTCAGTTTTATTAGATTATCAATTTATTTTGAATGTGATACAGTTGGTAGCCAAACCTTCATACAGTTGGTTGCCAAACCTTGAGACCAAGGTAATCAATTCAGTTTTATTAGGTTGCCAATTTATTTTTGAATGTGATGCAGTTGGTAGCCAAACCTTCATACAAAGGTAACCATTTTAGTTTTTGTAGGTAACCAAATCGTCAAAAAAATTTCAGTTCTCAGTTCTAATTCATCCTCCAATGCAAAAATTATTTTCTTTTGTGTTGAGTTTTCCTACTTCTCAGTTCTTTTTATATTTTATGGAATCAACAGGCTGAACAACCGGAAAGAAACGAGGGAGGAAGATGACGAGAAAACATCTTCATGAACAAGTTTCCATCCTGTTTCTTCCTGAGCTTCTTCTTGTGTTTCCAGTTGATTATAGTTTGCAATATCTCTGTAAAGAGTTCTCATCGTGATCATGGCCACCATGCTAGAAAGGAAGAGGACAATCATCAGAGAGTTGATGATGGAAAACCAGTGACGACGGAGGAAGATGACGAAAAAATAATTTTTTATTTTTCCTCCTTTTGATTTTAATTTTTAATTTTGAATTATGAATTTGTTTTTGTTGTTAGATCTCAAATATTTGAATTTGAATTATTAATTATGACAGTTATTTTTTTTTTGATTTTAGGTGGTTTGAATTTATTGCTTTATTTTTATAATTATTTTGTTTATGTATATTTATTATAATTATTTTTTAAATGTTGTATAGTTATGTAAAGTACCCATTTTTATAAGCGTATTTGAGAAGCTGCCCAACTTTGATCTATAAGAAGAGAGTCCTCCTTTTTCTTCTGTCACCACTTTTCTTTCTCTCTCTCTCCTCTGTCTGTGCTATTATTGTGCTCGAGAAAACGTTAATGGCGGAAAGGGTAGAAGCAGAAACCAAAGAAGAAGAGAGAGAAGAAAAATGGGTAAAACATTACTCATCATTTCATCAAATACTGTTGGTGGGTGAGGGGGATTTCTCTTTTTCAAAGAGTTTGGCTCAGTCTCTTGGCTCTGCTTCTAACATTGTCGCCTCTTCTCTTGATTCTTATGGTATACTATTACTATACTCTCTTTCATTTATAACCCTTTTGTCTCTTCTTTTATCTCTTTAATTTCTCGTTGATGATTATCTCTTTCAACTGTACGGCATTTTTTTTCAATTCTCTCTTCTTTTTTAATTTTATTTTAGTGATCCTGCATAGGGTTTTTCATAAAATTGATATTTTGCATGTTCTTAATTAATTGCATACATATGTTATATACTTTATAAGTTAAGCATTGTGCATACTTTCGAAATACAGTCTAAGATCAAGCTTGTGTTGATTTGAGAAATTTTTAAATTTTAAATTGATGTGATTCAGTTATTTTTTGAAAATAGTAAGTATTCTAATGAGTAATACTTAATATTAGATAAGTTTGAATTACATTTGAATAAAAGTAACCGAATTCATTTCAGTATGAATTAAAAAATATCTCAGTTTGAGTTAAAAATGTCAAAATTGATCATATATTCAGTCAACTTGGCAAATCCTGAAATTCAAAATTAATGTGAATTTATTTGATATTTGTTAATGTAACCCTAATTAAGGTAAACTATCTGAAAATACTTAATAATTAAAAAATATATTTTTTCAAACTTAGATCAATAGCAGCAATTTTAAATGACTTTATAAAAAAAATGAAAATGATATTGTTTTTTGTGGTATGCAGGGGAGGGAGTTGAAAAGTTAAGGTATATAAATGTAGCTCCATCTGTCTATTTGTTTTCATTCTATTCTTTCTTGTCATTATTGTCCTTGGGAAAGCATAAAGGAAGCAAAGGGAGTATAAAGAAATTGATAATTTCTTTTTTAATGTGTATGGAAGTGACCAAACAGAACTCGAAGGGGCTATTGTTGTCCCATTTTTTGTTGCTCTGAAAAATTAACAGGGAGGACTTTATTTTCTTCTTCTCCTTGTGTGGGAGAGTGTTTATTTTAGTTGGTTGCAACTATAAAATTCAAGTTTTAATTTTTAATTTTTAAATTGTTTCCTTCTCTCCTTTTTTCCCCTTACACGGAATTAAGCCTTTGGGACATTATATCTGCTCTTATGATGATATTATCAGCAGTACTTTGATGTGATCTAAATTTACCAAAAGAATTGGCTCTAGATTCTATAGGATATTTGACACTTGGTTTAGTTAAATAAATTTATGGTGTTGGGTTTGATTGAGTTTCCGCAAAAGTTTATAAATCTCTTGGTTGGCTATTTACGCAAAGCTATAATCTTGTTATTGTTTTCAGATCAGTTGTATTCATTTTCTCAAATTTTTGTGATTACCTTTTCTTTGCCCTCTTTATTTAAAAAGTAGTACCTAATGGTTTATTTTTACTAGATGATGCGATCAAGAAATACGCGCAGGCAAAATCTAACTTTGAAATTTTGGAGAAGTTGGGAGCTTCCCTTTTGCACGAAGTCGATGCAACCAAAATTAAGCTTCACACTAATCTCAAAATGCGCAAGTTCGACCGGATCATTTACAACTTTCCTCATGCAGGCTTCTATGGAAAGGAAGACAATATTTGTCTCATTAAGTAAGTAAATTTATCGTGTACTACATATATATGTATGTGCATGTTTTCTTTTTTATTTATCTCTTCTCATGTCGGTCTTATAATTTGAGCCTTCAATTGGCTGTCTTCTTACCTTAACAGCGAGAAAGCCATATGTGTTCCATCTCTATAGTAAGTTTATATATTTTGGTTATATTAGATCTCTTTATAGGACATGATGGTACCTAAAGCATGCATATCCAGAAAACAAAAGTTGTATGCAGATGAGAATCAATTTTCACTTTGTTCCACCTTATCAACCAAATGATAACGGTACGCTAGTGAATGGGATACTGGTTGAAACATATGTAGCATATAGGAATGAATTTACTTTCATCCATTTTGATAACTATCTTTAAGGCTGATAAGTAGAGGCATATGATCTTTTTACCCTAGAGAGAATTTTAGAGTACTGTGATATATTATTACGCTAAAGAAGACCTCATGTTTGAAAGTTGAAACATATGTAGCATGCTGGAATGATTTTACTTTCATTCATTTTGACAACTGTCTTTAAGACTGATAGAAGGAACTATATATGGTATTTTTATCCATATACAAGAATTTTTTAAAGTAACAGGATCCTAAATCGTAAAATTATACTTAAGGGGTACAAAAATGCATCTATAAGATTGTTGTTGAATACTGTGTCTTGCATTAAACAAGTAGGACTGTCCTTACTCACACATGCATTTTTTGGGTCCTGCATTCACTTTCATTAACCATTCTTGGCCATGAATAGCAAGCATAGGAATCTTGTTAGTGGATTCTTCAGAAATGCAAAAGGTATGTTACGAGCGAACGGTGAAATACATGTGAATCACAAGACAACAATTCCATTTTGCCGCTGGAATCTGGAGGAACTTGGTACT